>CM052538.1:44486536-44576492 GCA_028533065.1 Trachops cirrhosus
CAGGGTGGAGGGGAATGAAGGGGGGATAATAGGACAACTGTAATAGCATAATCAATAAAATATATTAAAAAAAAGAAAACATCACTTAGCATAGTAAAAAGAAAAGCAGCTTAAGTTCCAGAGTTAAAGTTTATTATTATTTAGCCTCAGGTCAAACTGAGTCTCATTTCTCATTGGTAAAATTTGGAGACCTTGTGAGATTATTACTTCCTCTCCAACTGAGTGGTATTTGAGTGGCTGCGGACATTTGAAAGATGGACACTAAGTTGGAGATACATTTTATATGGGTTTAGGGAGGATATAGGTATGTATGTGGTTTGCAGTCACTTCTGAGGGTAAATGATTGCTGGATGTCTTGGTGTAGAAACTGCTTCCAGGCTGGGCTGGTTTAGCCCTCATTATGACACAGAAACAGGGCCAGAGACTGTATTCTCTTGTGCTCATCACTGGCATATTTGGGTAGCTGAGGAGAAACAGATTTGAAATGTACAGAACCAGAAGGTAGTCTGGGTTATTTGTGTAGATTCTGTGATGTTTGTGGTGTTTGCGAGCTTTGTGAATTATGTAATTTGTTTTGATTTCTTTTCTGACTTAAATAAGTGTTCACTTTCATGCCTAATTTTTATTTATAATTTGATATTCCTTTTCTTAACGAGGGCCTTCCCAAATTATATAACCTTCAGGCTCCATAAAACCTGGATCTACTTGATGGTAAGAATGTTTAGGGCACTCAGACCTTTGTTGGGTTAAAACTTGCTTCATAAAACCAATCTTAGGTATGGAGGAAACAGACACATATGGACCCCCCCAATGGACTTTAATTCCATGAACGTTGTGTTCTTGGTAGAAGAGGTCTACATTTTTCTAAAAGTACTATTATTTTGTAATTGAAAACAGAAAGCATTTTTTAGAGTAGGTTCTTTCTTTGTGGCTTCAGGGCGGGAAGCAAGAACATACAGGGGTTTCTGCCATTGGAATCAATTGGGAATTTTGTAGATGTATTCAGCAGCTGTTTAACTCTAGTCTCTAATCTCACCTCTTTCTCCTCCTACTGGGACTGAAACTGGGTTTAGAGACAGCCCTATCTCAAGATAAGATGGGGAGACCTGGAATTCACAGATCTGATCACTGCAACTATCCTCACCATCCACTGCAGTCCCAATTTCCCTTCTCTGTTATTTTCAAGGTACTTATCACCATGGGACCTATTAAATATTTTATTGCTCAGTGTCTGTCTACCGCAACTAGAATCCAGTCTGATAGTGATATTTTACCTGTTTTATTCACTGCTCTACCATCAGTGCCTAGAAAAATGTCTGGCATATGTTAGATGTTCAAAAAATTTGTTGAATGAACGAATGCTAATATTAGTAGATGGAGTATGATGAAATTCCCTTTCCTTTTAAGAAATACCATTTATTTTCTCCATTTGCATAGGTTAAGTCAGGGTTCAGATTAAAAATGTATATTCCTCATTTCTCACATTGAGCAAGATCTATAACTCCTTTTCATCTCCATATCTGCCCCTCATTTGTGCTGTTGATTAATAAATTGATGGTGTACTTGAGTTGGATCATTCACTGTGGGGATTAGTGTGTCTTTGCAGATCTTCTTTCCTTTTCTTTCCTCTAAAAACTATTTTAATTTATTATGATGTTTTATAAAAGAATATATAGTCATTATTGAAAAACACTTCAGAATTGTATAACATAACTCCCTTTTGGTGACTGCATCTCTGCAAAATGACCACTGTTAGGAAGTTGTTCAGAGCCTTCTCAGATCTCTTTTCTTCTTTATAAACTGTCGACTATTTCACTAAATGTTCATATTAAACAGAGAGAGGCTTGCTTTTGGAGAAATGCAAAAAATCAAGGACATGATCCCTGAATTTTGGAAATCTAGAACTTAAATATGGAGATAAGGCAAATATGTGAAAGAAACACTACTTCTGAAGATATACAGGCAATTACTAATTAATTCTGTGAAAATGAGAATTCTAAGTGCTAGTGAACAAAGAGAAGTAGAGCAAATGTGGCCAAATGTGGCCAGATGAATCGAGGAAGAGTCCCTGGTGGTACCATATGATATCAGAATGATAATAAGCAATACTTTATCTTTCTATAGTGTTTTTCTTCCCAAGTGGTTATAAAAAGTATACTTTAAGGATTTTTTTCCCACATATAATTTAAAAAATTGGTGCCAAATGGGTATTAAAAGTATGCTTGAAGTATTTTTTCATATATATATTTAAAAAAAATAGGTGATTCCTCCTTAAAGAAATGGCCATTGTTGTTTTAAGCTGTAAAGTCACAGAAATAACTATACATTTCTGTGACACTGATGAATACATGATTTGAATCTGTGTAAATGTGAACAAAATCCTGCCCATTCGTATGTAACTAGTAAAGGAAAAAGAAAATCTTTTGGGTGGCACAGATAAGGATTTACTTGCATGTAGATTATAATTTAAAATTGACTTCTGAATTTGTCCAGCCTTTTGACCTGTATTCAGAACACTTTGGGAGGGCTCATGCCAGCAAATTACAATACTGTCTTTATCAGCAGCCACCTGCAGAGTTTTAGTCTCCAGCTGCTGCTGCTTTCAGTCCCCTGGAACTTTTATTGAAAATGGCTGTAGACAAAATAGCATCGACTAAGAAAAGAATGCAAAAGGGTAGCACTTTCCTCAAACCATTATTTTATTGGGACAAAGAGCAAGGTTTTCTGAATCAACCTTAAGTACAGATATTGAACATGTTAACAATACTAGTGTTCTTCCAAAAAAACCCACATTACACCCCACCTCACTGGGTCTATTGAGTGGAATGTTGTGTAAAATGAAAGGAAATAAAGGAGCCCAAACTGCTTCTTCTAACAAGGTGCCATCAATAATGCCCACATGGGCGATCATTCCCTGATTTAAGACCTTGTCTCCTTCGTGCATCCACTTAAAGCTCTTTGGATGGGGGAACACCCCGCCCCCACCAGCAGAATGTTAGATTCAGAAAGTTTCGTCCCATTCTGCTGCCCTATTTCTTATCCAGCCAATCCTTGGGCTCTTTCTTGTGTAGCATTTATTTTCTTGATCACTGGTAGCATTGAAGTGCTGGTGAACATTTATACTCCAAAACTTAGACCCCAGGCATGTGTAAATAAATGTAATACACACACACATAATAGGTGCTTTGTTCTAATTTTTCAATAGAAAAACAATTCTTTCTGAAGGCATTGTCTTAGGAAAAGCAGTCTGCAGAGAACACAGCTGGCTTTTGAAAATTGAGTTTCTACTGAAAGTTTCCTGCTACTATCTTGACAATCTTATAATTATCAAAGCGTTTGAATATTAGGTATGACAATGCACACTCACTGCAGGGGAGAGAGGAGCAAGGCCGTAAGTGGGAGGGGGGCCACTAACAGCTCTGCCCCCTGTGGCAGCCATAATAATTTAATATTCTCATACTGGGAGGCTCCATTTTGCTTGGCTTGTCCGGAGCTACTGGATGTGTTTGTTCCTCTTTGGCCAAACCATCGGGGTCGCCCCTGCAACAGCCTGCAAGACTTTAAATGTGGGCTCATGCTGACAACGGCCTAAGGGTAGGGTTTTTGTTTTGCCTGGAACACAGTAAATTAACTATTACACTAAGGGAGCCTTTGGGATTTTGAACAGAATTTATTTCAAGATTGTATTAAAATGGTTAGATCTATAGTTTTTCTCATTGAATATGTGTCTCTTCACAAAAAATAGGGACGACACACCCACTCAACGGTAGAGACTAGATATCTCGGAGTTGCCACATGCTGATGCCCCATTCTATTTGTTTTGTACTTTGTGGCTGGATACCTTTTTTTTTTTGCAGTGGATTTAACTCTTTTATATAAATATCTGCTCAATATCAGGTAGGATGTCATGTTAAAGATGCTCTATAGAAGGAACAGATGATTCTTTCACGTAATTTCCACTCATATTTCCTGGTATCAGTGCAGAGGATAGCCTTCCTGAAGTCTGTAAGGTATGATCACTTGAAAATTGATCCATGAGCTATGGCACATCATGAACTCTGAGGAGGATTTATCTTGGTGTGTACCACATGAAAGCTTTTGTTACATTGTTATAACATTGTACTGTACAAACATCTGAAGGATGGTTGTTAGTTACAATGAGCTCCAGAGTATTTCTGAGAGAGAAACAGGAAAAAAAGATTAATACCCTTTCTTTGTAAAACTTATTTAAATTAGAAAATGGGGCTTATCCAAGGTAATGAATATAACAGAGTATAGTATTAAACTAGGATGACCTGACTACCATGTTTTTGATTATCATCGGGTATCTCCAAGATATAATTTTAAAAAGAATAAAAAATATTAGCAAAGCTGATAGGCATTTGGTCCTTTGTTTTTATTCATTTTACTCCAAACAGTGGGAAGCTCTCACAAAAAATGCCTAGTTTAAATACCACATCAACATGGGAAAGTGGATATTTCAGTTACTTCCTTTTCTTCAACTGCTGAATTTATTTTAGGAATTTGAAGGCTTTCGTTTACCTGTTTATAAACGGATGGTTTTCTTTTGACTATATGTGATGAGATCAGAGTTTAAGCAATACAAGCTCATTAAGAAATGCCAGGTTGTGGTTTGAAATGTCCCTTTGAGATTTCCACGACTGCAGGGGTCTTGTCTCTTCTTTTGGATTCCAGTGACCTCAGGCATGAAGGTCAGAGGGCATTGTGGTGTTCTGTGCACTTCTATTGTTTGCATTTGTCCTCGGGATAGTGAAAGAGTTATCAATACCAACCTTCATCTCCAAGTTGGATGATAGAGCATTTGAACGTGAATTGTTATATTAGTATATTTCTGCTTAGTCCCCATGGAGAACAAAGGCTCTTTAGGAAATGGGTCCTGACCAATTATATGACCATTATCATGATAACAAAGAACGTAGTTCAGGCTAAGGAGCAGACCATCGAGGTTCACACACTACGTTCTTTGTATGTGTGTATGCGTGTGTGTGTATAAAGTGCTGGGCCGGCAAACAATGGCTGAAGGAGAGCGTGAGGGAAGTCTCCCTCCATAAGAACTGCAAATGCTGAGGTGGACATATGTCTGGATGTATGTACCTCTATAAACACGCAAAGATATCTCATTATCAATTCTAAAAAAGAGATGTGAAATAGACCTGTAGACTATTCCATGCGATGGTTGCATTTTTAATTTTTAAAGGCACAACTTGTAAACTTGAGTCTAAGGAAAGTAAGAGAAGGAAACAACAAAACGAACAAAAAACAGTTGCTGAGAGACATTGATGATTGAATTAATTCAGGCTCAAGATGATTTAAAAGTTCTTAGAGAACTTTATTGGGGAAAGTATAAGATAAGAACTTGTGGGGAATTTCCACAAGTTATGTTTGCTAAGGCCTCGTGATGAGTATAGTAAAATTGTCATGTAATGATTGATGCATAACCTGTATAGCAGGGCCACCGGTTCCTCCCGAGGAGCTCACTTCTTCTGTGAAGTCTTCCTGGGCAACATTGTGTTACTTTACAGAGCTGACACAGCACGGACGTCATGGCAGCAGGAGGCAGCGTGGCGTGGGCTCTGAGGCTGGTTGCCCTGGACTCAGTCTCAGTTCCCCCATTTAGCAGTTGCATGACCAAGGACAAGTCATCCCTTCCTGTGCCTCAGTTTCCTTATTTGTAAAATAAGGTTGTTATGAAGATTAAATAAGTTCACATACAAGGGTGGGCAAAAGGAGGTTTACAATTGTTTGAATGGAAAAAGACAAGCAGGTTATGATTATTATGGTAGCCTTATTAACTCAAAGAGTGGCACAGTGGCACAGTGCACTTAGGGACAAGCTCGTAAGTGCTCAAATTGTCAACCTTCATTAACGATTATACAAGGTAAACTCAATGTTTCACGAACTCACAAGTGGAAACCTACTTTTGCCCACTCCTGTATGTTTAGGGTGTTTTAGCTTTCTCTGCCTCATTTCTGTTTTAGAGATAGTAATCGCACTCCTCCCATATGGTTACTGTTAGGATTTAATGAATTAATATTGTATATGTAAAGTGCTTAGAGAAATGTAAATTTTAGCACTTTTTACTATTCTACATAATAAAGACCAGACATTCCGAACCCTGATTCAGTTCTTTTAGAAAACATACACAGCTAACTTCTTTCAGAGATTTTTAAAATTTATTTTTTATTTAATCTTTATTGTATTTTTCCATTACCTTTGAGTTTCCTTATACCCCCTTCCCCCCAGCAGTCACCACACTGTTGTCCATGTCCATGAGTCCTTTTTCCTTTTTGCTCAATCCCTCCACCCCGATAGCTGTCATCCTGCTCTCTCTGAGTCTGTCTCTATTTTGCTTATTAGTTCAGTTTGTTCATTAGATTCCACATATGAATGAAATCATACAGTATTTGTCTTTTTCTGACTGCCTTATTTCGCTTAGCATAATGTTCTCCAGGTTTATCCATACCGTTTACCCAAAAGGGTGACATTTTCTTCTTTTTTATGGCCAAGTAGTATTCCACTGTGTAAACGTCTCATAGTTGTTTTCTCCACTCATCTACTGATATAGAAGCAGCCCAGGTGTCCAACACAGTTCATTTCTTGAGGAAGGTTGTTCCCTTCACTTACAGTTCTTTAAAAAAAGTCAGAGCTGCTAGGCAGAAATTCTGGCACATGATCACACTTTTAGCTAAAGGGTTTGCAGTCTTTCTTGGGAACCACACAGGGGTAGAATACATTAATTCCCAGGAAAACAACAAATCCCTTTAGGGACCTACTCTCAACTTACCTTATCTCATTTTTTTATTCAGAAAATAATATTTGGGTTCCCTAAAGTCCATATTTTTTTAAGAAGTAAAATTTAAGAACTCTCCCCTTACCGCCAATAGATGGCCTTCCTGAGAAAACTTTGTCCGCTTTGAGAAGGGGCTGACACTGTTTCCCTGTTAAATTTTGGGCTCATTCTGGTGCAAATGATGACAAGCAATGACCTGGAGATCACTGCAGTTGTTAGCATTTGTTTCGGCACAGGAATGCCCAATTTGAAGTCTTCAGACATTGGGCCTTTTAAATAACTTTTAATTATATCCATTCACTTATTCATTCAACAAACAATATTAGGATGTCTGTATGCCTGGCATTGGGCTAGGCGTTGCCACTGGGTGCCTTAAAAAGAACTTTTTTTAAACTAGTCTACATGACCCTGCCTCAGTGTTTCCCACTGTGGGCTGTGACCTGTTAATAGACTGTAATATAAATTTAATGGATTGTGAGCAGAATTTTTTTAAAAAATGAAGAAGAATTGAAAATAGCAGTACGTACTACACATAATATTGTTTCCTGAAAGTTTTTAGTATGTCTATTTCAGTGGCTGTCTCTGAGACACATGTGTTTGTCACTACGTAAAATGTGTTATTTTTAGATCATTATCCAAAACGTTTGGAAGACCCTGCACTCAGTACTAGTCTGCATCTCTGCATGGCACCCTGCCTTCCCTGCCTTCTCTCTTGTTCACTGTGCTCCATACAGACCCCTTTGCTTTCCCTTTAGCTTGCCAACCACACTCCTCTCTCTGTGATCAGTGATCTGTGATCAGTTTGGCTTTGAAAGCAATTTTTTAGATATATTTCTTTTCGTTTTCTGCTCAAATATCACCCTTCTCAGAGATCCCTTGTCCTGGACACTCTATTAAATAACTCATGGTGCTCCCCATCCCCTCACCTCACATTCCTGTCCTCTTTGTTCAGCCTTAACTTGTTTCTGCAGGTGAGAGCTTAAATAGCCTCACATGTTATGGTCACCTGACATGACTTGTTGTTGTTCTTGTTGTCTGTTTCTTGTCTTCCTCTCCCCATCAGAATGAACACACCGTGAGTTCAAGACTTGGTTGTGTACTGCTGGCACCCAAAACAGTGCCGGGCATGTAGTAAATGCTAAAAAAAATTGTTGAATAACTAAAAAGAAAGAACAAATACATAATGGAATTAAAATGTCACAGTGATTCTTACTTTATTGCTTGTAAATGATGTTGGAAGGATGAGTGATTTGAATTCTTTGCACAGCCCCCAGAGAGTTGGACTTGCCCATTTTCCAGTTTCATCTGTTGCCTTTTCCTCCCCTTTTCTGTCTGTGCCCCACATTATGACTGCTGTGCTCTGACAACTTGGAGATCCCAGAGGTGCTGTGGATACACAGAACTGTGGTACACCTCTGTGCCTTTGCTCATGCTCTTCCCTCTGCCGGGAAGGCCCTTCCCTCCGCTCTTGCTTCTTC
The DNA here is from genome assembly GCA_028533065.1 of Trachops cirrhosus. NCBI lineage: Eukaryota > Metazoa > Chordata > Mammalia > Chiroptera > Phyllostomidae > Trachops > Trachops cirrhosus. Next base: position 44,494,826 of record CM052538.1, read on the forward strand.
ACCTGGGTAACTGCGCTGGCCCTTTGAGATTTGGTTTGGACCTCATCTTTTCTTAGAAGTCCTGCATGACCTCCCTGGCTGGGGAAGCTGCTTCTTCTCTGGGCTTTAATACCATTATGTGAATTTGAAATATCTATTTGTGTGACTTCTTGCTTAGAAGCTACTTAATAATACAAATTAGTTATTCACAGTTTTATGTTCCTAGGCATCCATAGTGCCTGGCATGTAATAGAGACTCAATGAATATTTGTTGAACTGAAAGAAAACATGTTTGAAATTCTGGACAATTTGTTGATTAATTTATCTGAACTGCATGTCCTTGAAATTGACAACTAAGCTTTGGCAAGTTTTATAAGATCTTTAATCCATGAACAAAGGCAGATGTTTTCATGGTGATTTCATTGTTTTTCATTCATCAAAAGTAAACATTTAAATTGCTTTGAGAGAGAGGAGAGGTCAAGCGACATGCATGAAGGAGAGACGGAGAGGCTCAGATGCGAACTGCAGCCTCCACCGCGTTCTCCTGTTGCACATCTCAGCTGTCTGGGCTGTTCCTGCAGTGGTGGGTTCTTCTTGCTTTTGCTGCTTCTCTGTTGGTCTGTTTCCTGAGAACCAATCCCTGGAGATGAGAAAGGGCTTTGAGTAAAATTTGAAGTTATCGTTTTAAATTATGAGACTACATTGGTAAGAGATTCAGCCCAAATGAGATTTGGGATTATGTGTGGCTTTCTTTTATATTGGATGCTTTGGGTTCTTTTTCCTGTGGATAATTGAGAGTTGACTGAACATGTCAACTACCCAACTAAATATAACCCTCTGAAGAAAATTTATTCTTTGCACTCCTTTGCCTTTTTATTGTGATGAAAAGAGGATAAAAAAACAACCCAGAGACTCAACGGGCTGTAACTTTAATAGGTCATTCCCGCCAGTGCTTACCTTCACAAAATTCTGATAACACAGGGAAGACAATACAGTGATCAGAAGCAGTGATGAGATTTTTTAGCAGCATTAACCGTCATGACCTAGCAAAATGAAGGAAAATGGTTTAACAGAACTGTCAGCTTCAATATAGCTAATAAAGGCACGGATAAATGTTTATTACATACTGGAGACAGATCATTTCTGTACAGAAATTGAGGATGACCTTTACTGATAACTCTTATCTACCTGATATTCTGAGAGAGAGGGACAGGGAGAAGGAGAGGGAGAGAAGCATATTTGCTGATATTTATGGAAGGAGAAATTATCATGTGCAAATAAAACATTTTAGCAATGATTATCGCAAGTCACCCTCTTGCCCTCACTTCCACCCCCGCAGACATAGCTCATGGAGGTAGAATATAGATTCTCCGCTAGGGGACCAGTTGTCCCTGAGAGTGAAGTTGGTAAATTCAAGGGGAAATTCCTCCTAAACTCACTGTGTCTTATAAAGCAAAGGATAGATAACATAGATAAAAATACTTACAGCAATAACATTAACTCTTAATTTCTTCTAAGATACTACAAAGATGTTGCAGTTATATGATAGTCTTTTAATAAAATGGTCTCAATTATAACTAGGAGTTTCAGAAAAATTAGTAATAACAAGTCTATGTTCATTCTTCCATGCTAAGTTAATGAATTGATATCCATAATGTGTTTAGAGCTTTTGAAAGGCATTGCTATTTAAATACCATTATTTGTGGATACCAGTATTTTTGTCAAATCTTATATTTTTCCTGGAATAGTTCTATACACCCAGTGGCTGCTAAATACATTTTAATTAATGATAGTATTTATGACACAGAGGAAATCTTTTTAGACACTTGGAGATTTTCTACATAATCTTATTTTGATATACTCATATGTATATCTATAGGGCTAGTTTCACTCTACACTTAAATTTTTCTCAGAAAGCATGAAACTCAACATGCCCAGTGAATTAGAAGTGGGAAGAACAGACATGTAGTGACTTGAGCTCATTTGACATTGAAATGAACAGTTCTTGTTTTTAAATTAAATTTGATCTAGTAATAGACATGGCACAAAACTTCTTATCCTCTTAGCTTTATGCCTTTAATTAAAGGTTTTTTTTCTCCTCTTTAGAGACTTACTTATTTTTTTCTATTTTTAAATAAACCTACAGGCAACTGCTTTGCTCACCTATATGCAGAGGCTCTGCCAAAAGGGTTGGTGGTATTTAGGAGCCATTATTAGCACTTGGTGCTTAGAAAAAGGAAGTATCTTATCTCTCTCTGTCTCTCTCTCTCTCTCTCTCTCTCTCTCTCTCTCTCTCTGTCTCTGTCTCTCTCCCCTCTCTCCCCTCCTTTCTCTAGCTGCAGCTGTCATGCCTTCCCTTGGCCCATTTGAGCTGCTCTGAACCACTAAATCTGCCGCTATGAAGACAGGGATGAGTTTTCTGGAATGTCATAGGGGGACTGTTTGGCATTTAACATTGAATATAGACTCCATTGAGTCTGAAAAACACAAAACGAACAGTCTTCCAGATGAGGTAAAACAACAGTTTGTGCCTTGTCATAAACACATCACTTTGTGCCTCTGACTCAGTCCCCACACCTGGGTTTCCACTAAGCACTGTTTCTCTCTTGACAAACAGGAACTGTTGGTGACACACACACATGCACATGCACACACACACATGTGCACACACTCACACAAACACGGACACCAACACAAACCCACAGAGGATGAGGGAGAGTGAGTGCAAGCATCAGACATGGAAATCTATTGCCTCTCTTTGCTCTCAATCCCTGAATTAATTCAGAAATTTTAAGCTTGCAAATACCTGATAGAAGAAAGGAACTAGCAGGGTCTTTTAACTGTTTTTGTCTACAATCTTAAACTACCATTTGCTGAAACTATAGAGAACAGTAAAGATAAAGCTGTAATTTGATGGTTATACTCTGATGGAGAATAATTGTACTCCTGTAAATGTTTCTTACTAGAATAACATCTCTTTTAGATTCATAATTTTCTTTGGTGCTCAGATTTGGTGTCTAAAGCAAGTTACCACAGGAATGAGGTTCACTATTTTTAGTGCTTAAGTGAAAACTTAAAGCCTTGGAAATCTCTTTGGATTAGTTCATTTTTAAAAGATTCCCCTCTCCCAAGGAGTGGTTATGAGAATGTCCTTTGTCAGGACAGGTCAGTCAACCAGTGCATAAGTCTGATACAGAGCAAGGTGACTTGCAGGTTCTGGGGCCGTGTTTGTGATACATACTAATCAAAAAGTATGTTTGCTATACGTGCTGGGTATACAGTCTTTATGTTTTTACTTTACCAGCACATAGTAGGCCCTTATTATAGGCTGTTTTGAGCTACACGCAGTAACTCACTTAATCCTAATAATACTTATTTGAAACATGGGGAAACTGAGGCACAGAGTCGCAGGTAATTCGTTCCAGGTTATACAGTTAACATGTGGTGGGATCAGGGTTTTACCCAGCTTGTCTGACCCCAGGGAGCTTATTCCTCTTCACTGTGCTTTGCTGCCTCTCATGTTCCAAGGGGTTGGAATTGGGTGGTTCTCTAGCAGAGTCCATGTGGCTTTGAGACGTGTGGTCTGAGTATCAGTTTGTTTGTAACTAGTCGTACTAAGTGATTGGAAGACCTTAACTGGCACTTACTCTCCTAAGGCCTGAGGGAGGAAAAGAAGGCAAGTCTAAATAATATACATGTATCCAATTGTTTTAGTATCATTTGTTGAGAAGATTATTATTTTCCACTGAGTTGCCTTTATTAAGTCTTTGTCAAAAATTATAGAACCGTGTACGTGTGGATCTGTTTCTGGACTTCGTGTTCCCTTGCATCGATCGGTTTGTCTACAATCACTTTCTTTGTTGTTATCACATTATGATAAACTTCAGGTAGTTAGTGTTTTGTGTTTGTTTTTCCTTTCAATTTTGTTTTAGATTTTTAGGTCCTTTGCATTTCTATATGAATGTGATATTAGCTTGTCAATTTCTACAAAAACTCTGCTGAGATTTTGGTAAAATTGACATTAAAAATATTGAATATTCTGATCTATGAATACAGCAAATCTTTCCACTTATTTAATGCTAAAAGTTTTAGTATTTATGAAGTTTAGTTTATCAAATTTTTCTCTAGTAATACTTTTGTGTTCTAAGAAAACCCTGCAATAAAGGTCATGAATTTTTTTCTCTTATTTTTTCTTTTACAAGTTTCATAGCTTTGAGTTTTACACTTAAGTCTAAAATACATTTTAGTTTAAAATTTGTGTGACATAAAGGATGCAGCTCACTCTTCCACCTTTGATAGTAGACTCCTGTAGCAGGGTTTGTTGAAGGGGCCGTCCCTTTCCATCAGATTATGTGGACATGTGGCTGGAAATCTATTCACATGTAGTTCATTTCATGGACTGACTATTCTAGTCCATTGAATGCTATATTAATATTATTGTATTGATTCTTGATAGCTTAGCTTTATAGTGAATCTTGAAATGAGGTAGAATGTCTTTCAACTTACTCTTTTTCAAAATTACATAAGTATTCTAGGTTCTTTGTATTTTTATAAATTTGAGAATAAGCTTGTAAATTTCCAGAAATAGGCCCAATAGGATTTTGTCTGGGATTCTGTCAAAGGTATAGATCAATTTGGGGAAGATTTATATCTTAAAATATTGAATCTTTCAATACATGATCATGTTATATGTTAGCCCTTTAAAATTTTCTTTAATTTTTCCAAATGCTGTTTTTGTTATTGTCACTGCATAGGTCGTTCACATATTTTGTTAAATTTATCATTAAATAATTTATGTTTTAATATTGTTATAAATAGAATGTTAAAAATTATAATTTTTAATGTTTGCTGGGAGTATTTAGATATGATTTCTGTATATAGATCTTGTATATTGTGACTAAATCACATTAGCTCTATCATTATTATTTTTTTTAGATTCTGTAGGATTTTCTACATACACAATCATGTGTGTGCAGAGAAAATTTTACTTTTCTCTTTCTTTTCTGCAGGTTTAAAAAAAATTTCTTGTCCCATTTCTTTGGGTATGGCCTCCAGGACAGCATTAAATAGTAGTGAAAAGAGAGGATAACCCTGCCATGTTTTCTGCCTTAGGGAGGAAAGTGTTCAATCTTCTTCCATTAAGTGTGGTGTTACTTGTAGGTTTTTAAAATACGTTTCCTTTGTCAGGTTGAAGAAGATTCTTCTGTTCTCAGTTTGTTGATAGTTGTTTTTTTCAATTCAATAGCACTTTTTATTTTTATTTGTGTATTTTTTAAAAATACATAATCTTTATTATATTTTTTCCATTACAGTTTAGTCTCCTTATATACCCTCCCCTCAGCAATCTCCACACTGTTGTCCACATCCATGAGTCCCTTTTAAGTTTTTAACATGATTGTGTGTAGATAGTTTTCTAACATGATTATGTGTAGAATTTTGTCAAATGGATTTGCTGCATCTATTGGTATAACTATATAATTTTTCTCCTTAATGCCCCAGTTGGTTAACTAAATTGAAAATTTTCAAATGTTAAATCAATTATACATTTTTTGGATTAATCCTACTTGGTCATGATTAGTAACTTTTAAAAATATTAATGTATTTTATTTGTTAATATTAATTTTTTGCATCTATATTCATGAGAGTTTTAGTCTGGTGTGTCCTATTTTTGTAACAACTTTGGTTAGATATTAAAATAATGCTGGCCTTTTCAATGAGTTTGTATGTGTTCCCTCCCTTCTATTTTCTAAGACATTTTCTGTTCCTTTGGAACAATTTCATCCTTAACTGTTTGCTAGATTTCAACTAGTAAAGTTATTTGGCCTTGTAGTCTTCTTTGTGAAAAAGTTTTTATTTATAAATTCAACTTCTGTACTAGCTATAGGCCTATTTTTGTGTCAGTGTTGGTAATTTCTGCTTTTCATAAATTTGTATCTTTTATATACATGATTGAATTTACTTGTGTGTTTTTTAATTTTTTTGATTAGTCAAGTTAGAGGTTTTTCAAATTTTTTAAAGACAACCAGCTTTTGTGTTTTATAATTTTTCAGATACAGTCTAATTGATTCAACATATCAATTTTTGTTTCCTTTTTTCTGTATTTTTGTAGTTAATATGCTATTTGATTTTAGTTTCTTAACATGGAATTTCAGATAATTCATTTTAGACTTTTTTCCCAACATAAGCATTTAAAACAAATTCCCTTTAGGCACTGTTTTAGTTGCATCCCCCAAATTTTGATGTGTTTTGTTTCTATCAGGTAAAATAGTTTCTCATTTTCCTTTTTGCCCTGTTATTTGAACCATGGATTATTCAGAAGAGTTTTATTTAATTTCCAAATATTTGGGCATTTATGTATGTTTATTTTTTGGATTTTATTTATTTTCAGAGAGAGGGGAAGGAAGGGAAAGAAGCATCAGTGTGTGAGAGAAACATTAATTGGTTGCCTCTCGCACACCCCCAACTGGGGACCTGGCCCACAAACCAGGCATGTGCCCTGACTGGGAATCGAACCAGTGACCTTTTGGTTCACAGGTTGATGTTCAATCCATTCAGCCATACTGGCCTGGGCCATTTACATATTTTTAAAATTGATTTCTGCTTTAATGCCATTGTGGTCGGAGTAGCTGCTCTGTATGATTTCAATCCTTTTAAGTTTATTCAGGTTTGCTTTTTTGGGATGAGTAATCTGTAATGTCCATTATGTCATGCTGGTTGATTGTGTTGTTAAGTCTTCTACAACCTCATTTTTTATGTCTATGTATTATCAGTTTATGAAGTGAACTGATGAAATCTCCAACTATATCTGTGGATTTGTCTCTTTTTCTTTTCAGTTCTTTTAGCTTTCACAGTATTTTGAAACTTATTTAAAGCATATACATTTTGTATTGCTCTGTCTTCTTTTTTCAAGTTTTTAATAGTTCATTTTTATTGTATTTTTTGTTACCATTTATCCCCCCATACCCTCTCTTACCTTCACCCAACCCTCCTCCCCTCCCCTGCAATTCTCACACTGTTGTCTGTGTCCATGCACTCTTTTCCTTTTTTGCTCCATCCCTCCAACCCCAACCCCACCCCCAGAGCTGTCAGTCTGCTGTCTATGAGTCTGTCTCTACTTCGCTGGTTAGTTCAGTTTGTTCATTAGAATCAACATAACTAACCATCAGAGATGCAAATTAAAACCACAATGAGATATCACCTCACATCTGTCAGAATGGATATCAATAAATCAACAAACAAAATTTACTTTTACTGGTGATGTTGTATAAAGAGGGGAACCCTCATGTACTGTTGGTGGGAATGCAGATTGGTGCAGCCACTGTGGAAAGCAGTATGGAGTTTCCTCAAAAAATTAAAAATGGAACTGCCTTATGAGCCAGCCATTCCACTTCTGGGACTTTATCCAAAAAAAAAAATATGAAAGACTGATTATTTACAATAGCCAAGATTTGGAAACAGCCCAAGTGTTCATCAGTAGACAAGTGGATATAATAGCTATGGTATATTTTCACAATTGAATACTACTTGGCTGTAAAAAAGAAGAAAATTATGCACTTTGTGACAGTGTGGATGGACCTAGAGAACATTATAATAAGTGAAATAAGCCAGTCAGAGAAAGACAAGCTACTGTCTTGACTAGTTGACACCTTTGTTAGTTTGAAATGCCCGTTTTATATTCTGTCGTATCTCTATTCCTGAACTGTATTTTTCCTAGTATTAATATAGCTATTTTGGTTTTCTTTTAATTAGTAGGCACATGTGTTCTATTTTCTATCCTTTTACTTTTAATCTGTGTTCATACTGTATTTTAGTTTTTAATGAAAATATAATTGATATACATCATATTACTTTGGGTATGCAATGTAATGATTCAATATTTGTATGAGGTCTGTCCAGAAAAAGTCCAGCCATTGTTAATATAACAAGAATGGTTTCTATAACGTTGATGTAACCTGGCAGCCAAGGAGAGTGGACTGGAATGCACATGTGTGAACAAGTACAGCCTCACTGTACTAGTCAGTGGGGGTGGTAGCTGCTATCGAGTGAACGTGTGTACTGTGTGGCCATCACATTCAAAATGATTGAATGAGTAGAACAATGAATCTGCATCAAATTTTGCATTAAGCTTGAACATTCCTCCACAGAAACAATTCTGATGATTTAGGACACAGCTCTGGGCAACTGGTGAGTGGCAGCTTCATCACAACAACATGCCCACTCATGCATCATGTACCATGCAGAGCTTTTTGGCAAAACATGAAATCACCAGGTGACTCTACCTCCCTACATCCCAGATTTGCTGACCTGTGACTTCTGGCTTTTCCTAAAAGTAAAATCACATTTGAAAGGGAAGAGATTTCAGACCATCAGTGAGATTCAGGAAAATATGATGGGGATGCTGATGGAAATTGGGAGAACTATGTGAGGTCCCAAGGTACCTCTTTGAAGGGGACTGAGGGGTAATTGTCCTGTGTACAGTCTTTCTTGTATCTTGTGTCTTCTTCAATAAATGTGTCTATTTTTCATATTACTTGACTGGATAACTTCTGGACAGACCTCATATACATTGTGAAATTATCACCACAGTAGGTCTAAGATTTGTCAGTGTACATATTTATGAAAAACTTTTAAAATCTGTATCCCTTAGCGACTTTTAATATGCAAAACACTATTATTAACTATAGTGACCATGTTATACATTATATCCCTGTGACTTATTTATTTAATGAATGGGCATCTTTTAAATGCCTTTAACAATTTAATGCACTACCCACTGTCTACTTCCAGCAACCACCAGTCTGTTCTCTCTATCTATGAGCTTTTATTTTTTAGATTCCACATGTAAGTGAGATTATATGGTATTTTTCTTTCTTTATCTCACTTATTTCACTTAGCACAGTGCCATCAAGGTCCATCCATGTTGTCACAAAGGGCAAGATTTCATTCTTTTTTATGGCTAAATAATATTCCATTATAGATATACTACATTTTCTTTATGTAGTCATCCATTGATGGACACTTAGGCTGCTTCTATGTCTTGACTATGATAATAATAAATATGTAATAATAAATATATAATAAATACTAATAATCCATGAAAAATAAATAAGCTTCAGTAAACATGGGGGAACATGTATCTTTTTGAGTTAGTGTTTTTATTTTCTTTGGATAAACTCTCAGAAGTGGAATCCTGTATCATATGGTGCATATATTTATCATTGTTGAGTAACCTCCATACTGTTTTCCACAGGAGCTGTACCAGTTTACAACCCCACCAACAGTGCACTAGGGTTCCCTTTTCCACTTCCTCACCAACACTTATTATTTTCTGTCTTTTTGACAATAGGCATCTGACAGGAGTGGGGTGATACGTCATTGTGGTTTTGATTTGAATTTCTCTGGTCATTAATGATTTTGAGTATCTTCTCATGTACTTGTTGGCCATTTGTATGTCTTTGGAGAAATGTCTATTCTGATCTTTGTCCCATTTTGAAAATCAGATTGTTTGTTTTTTGCTATTGAGTGGAATGAGTTCTTTATATATAACCCTATATCAGATATGTAATTTTCAAATATTTGGAAATCTTCAGTAGGTTGCTTTTCATTTTGTTCATGGTGTCCTTTGCCGTGCAGAGACGTTTTATTTGATGTAGTCCAGCTTGTTTATTTTGTGTCTTCACATTTTACGTTCACTTTTTGTGCATGAATATGGTTTTGTTTTTCATTTTTATTCAGTTTGAAAATCTTTGTGCTTTTACTGGAAACTTTAGATAATTTATAATTAATATAATTTTTAATATGTTTAGGCTAGTTTTAACATCATATTTTCTTTTGTTTGGTATGTCCTTTTCCTCTTTCCTCTTTTCTATTTCCATTTGAATTAGTTTAGTTGAGTATTTTGTAGCTATATTTTTGTATTATTGACAATATGTTTTATTTCACTTAGTTTGTGCGTTATTTCCCTCATTACAATATACTTTCAAAAATATTAGTCCCTAATAACCTTAGAGCTGTATACTTCTACTTTCCTCTTCAATTTTTTGTTCTGTTGTACATTTTTCCCCATGTTATGAACTTCAAAATACTGTTACCATTTAAAAAAATTCACTTATTACTTAAAGAAACTTTAAAAATCACTAAAATAGCTGTTACATTTACCACATACATACCACATTGGAGTTCTTAGATTTCTTTGTGTATACTGGACCTTGTATAGTTTTATTTTCTTTAGCCTGAAGAATTACTTTTAACATTTTAAATGGAAGTTCGATGCAAAAAATTGTGTGAAATTTGTTTCTTTCTAAAATATACTTCTTTTGCATTCATTGCTGAAGATGTTTTTCCTCAGATATGAAGTTCAAATTTTACTATTTTTTATTTCAGCAGTTTAAAAATGACATTGCATTGCCTTTTGGGTTACATTGCCTTTGATGTTCAAGGTTATTTTTTCTTTGTTCCCTGTTTTATGTAATGTCAATTTTCACTGTTGGCATTTACAATTTTCTCTTTATTATTAGTTTTCAGCAATTTGATTATGATGTGACTTCATGTGATTTTGTGTTTATTCTGCTTGTGTTTAATTGTAATTTTCATCAAATTTTGAAAAATTTTGACTGTCATTTCTTCCCATATTTTATCCATCCTACCCTGATGGTTGCTGGGTTAGACACAATGAAATATCTATGATATGCTGTGACAGAGAAATAACAGCAAAACAACTACAGTTTTAATACTGCTTTATAATTTTGCAAATTGTTATTCAAGCAATTACAGACTAGTTTATGTACTCAATTACCTCACAATATAAAAGAGAATGATAGACACTAAGAAAATATCTATAATATGTTGTAAGTTCTTCCAGTGGAGGCTTGCATTCCGAACTGTGGGAAAACAAAAAGTAAGGACCTAACTGTTCCATGTTAGGGTGGCTGCTCAGCCAATGTGGCCACATTTCAGCTTGGTATTGAAGAGTGAATATAGTATACTAGCTAGAGAAAAAGGGAAGAAAGGTGTGTCATATACAGAGAAGAGCATTTGAACAGGCTTGAAGGCTTACAGAGGACCTGTTCTTTGGGGAACCGGGAGCCATTTGTCGGGGAGAAGCTGGAGTGTTAAGGCTTGTGAAGAAAGAGGTGGTGAACACATAGGTTGGCTTGGGGTTGTGAGGGTTCTTGGGTGCTCTGTTAGCAAATTTGGGTTTTGAAATTGAGGTACGATGTTTTCTTGTTATGATGATTTATTTTACAAGATATCAAGGAAAGGGTGATTCAATCAAAGCAGCAAGTAACAGTCTCAGTTTTTAGTAACTTTGATATTGAGGTGCTCACCGGGGTTCTCTATTGTCTCCTGACTTTTCAAATCTGTCTTGATTTCATAGAAACAAATAACCGTGGGATAGGCTTTCATTTACATGTTACAGTCCCCCAAGTGAGAAACAGGTAAGTTAGCAAACTGCCTTAGCCTTACTCACACGGGACAGAACTCTGACCTTGCATTTTGAGTTTGGGAGGGTTGAGATGTTGGTGACCTTTTTTAGTTCAATGATTTAGTTGACGAAGGTAGGAAGGAAATATCTGAAACTGACCTGGACTCTTGCCAGAAGATTAGCTATGGAAATATTAGATTTTCCAGATCCAGTCTCTATCACTTTAAAACAGATAATTTAGAGGGGAATAAAATATCCTGAAAATTAATGGCGATTTTGAAATAGAATATTTTGTCAAAATCAAATTCATTTCATTAAATGCTTGAGAAGAATGCAACGAGTAAATGAGGTATGAATAACTGTAAGATGGGACAATTACCACCTCAGAAACAATATATTTGTAAAGTTAATTCTTCTTGAACATGAACAATCCCCTTACACTTGACCCCTTTCTATTGCTTCTTCCATGCTTGAACTCTCCTTGAACTTTGAAGATCCATCTTGAGAGTATGATATGGCCATCTCTTTTGCATCTGGTTATTTTAGCTCCAATTTGCAGCCCTAAAATGGCAATTATGGTGATATATTGCTGAAGTCACCCGACATGGATTAGTATCGGGATCAGCACATTTATGCACAGGAGTAGTGAATGGAGACTGCAGCTATGATTTTAAATGACTTGATTAATTCTGAAACAACATTTCAGAGTCCATTAGGTCCAGCAGGTGTTGGGGTGCAGACTGTGTTTTTTTCCTAAGCAGCATATTCGATTAAAATGCCAAAGTATTTTGGATTCATCTATTATCTTTCTGAGAATAGTTTCCTTTCACTCTGCTAAATCCCATTAACACTCACCACTCCCCCTGAAAGAGATCCTCTCCTTGTTCTGCTTCTACCCAAGTTCTCTTGTGTAAGTTACTGACTGCCACTCTGAGCAACTTGAACAATGTGTTCTGTTCTTGTTGAAGGGGATATTTACATGACAAAGCTCCTGCTAAAAGCTCTTGCTGATTCAGGTCAAAATTAGGCCAATTGTGCTGTTTATTCTTAGGGCCATTTCATCAGCAACTCGTGTCAAGGTTAGAAATGTGTCTGGTTAATGCCTTGGTTCAGTGCTTGCTTTTACTGCTAAATATACATGTACATGACATAATGCATATACCCTCTGCCCTCCACCCCATCTGGATGTCACTCCTCTAATAAAAAACATGTAGGGCTGGGTTTTTCATTTAAGTTCTTTGCAGTTTTGAATTCCTAGATTCTTTGTTGATTTTCATGGATTCTAAGGTATCTTTCTTTGAAAAATTCTGACAATGGGCATTTCATGCTTCATTACTTCCAGTTCTTTTCTTTAAAGCGTAAAGAACATATCAATGGTTCAATGGTACAACATTTGTAGAATAATCTCAAAATGTGGTATCATGGATTGTTCTGTCATCTCTTTCCTTAGCACAATGTAGCTGTGTCTACTGTAGCACACGTCAACATGTACTCCAGCAATTTTTGTACGGCTACATTTGTCCTCCTTAAGAGTCACATTTTATTCTTCTATCTTTAGCCCTATTGCACATTTTATTCTTCTATCTTTAGCCCTATTCCACCCATCCCTCTGTCCATTCATCTATCCATTTACTTAACACTTTTAGAGCCTAACATTATTATTTTTGTTGTTATCTGATGAACAATATGCTAGATATTCAATAAGTATTTTAATTACATTGAAGTAAAAAGCTCTTGGAAGCCAAACAAAAATAAGTCATATAATTTTAGTCACCTGAAATTGATGCTTCCCTTATAAGTATGTAATATAATGAGAGTATAATAAATATATAAAAATTATGTAGAAATAGGAGGCAAGACACTTGGATATTAGTATCAACTTTCTTATCACTGGCTGAGTTACTTGAACAAGTCACATAACCTCTCTTTGTCAACTTTTTCATTGTAAAATATGGATAAAACTATTTTCTCTCCCCAACTTATGGTACTGCTGTGAAAACCATCCAAAAATATTATTTGGTGTGATTATAAGGATGATAGTTGAAAGTATATGGCTATGTTTCAAATGTGATGTGCCTGGGAATAATGTTTTCCATAGCAAGAGAGTTAATGTTCATTATGAGGCTAGCATATGTTAACTGATAAAACTATTCTGCTGTTCAAACCTCCAAATTATAAATTTATGCATACACTTAATGTGCTAGCCAATATAAATTTTATTCACAAGAAGTAGACACCGTGTTTAGTAATAACAGTAATTTTTTTCTGTTTTACTAAAAGGAACATATAAAAATGGTATAAAAATAGAATACAGATTAATTTAATGTTGAAAACTTGGAGGTTGAGTTACCTAATAATTTTCTATATTTGTTTTAAAATCATTATAATTTCAAAGGCTAGTTCATAATTATATTTTTAATACTTAAGCTTAAAATTGAGACTTTAACAAATTCTGTTCATCCCTTTTTTCTTGCAAATTTTTAAACAACTGAGAGACAGGAGATAGGAGTCAGACAAATAGAAATCCTTATTACTCTTAACAGCTGAATTAGTGAGTATTACTTTAGATGTACAGCCAGAGAGGGCTTGCTAATATATCACCGTGGAAACCTTTCCTCTCTCCTCAGAACTACAGCCCCCAGCTTGCAGAGGTGGGACTTGATCTGCTAAAATATCACTTGCGAGTGACTCAAAAGCTTGCATCCTGCGGTCAAACTGGCTGTTAAAGAGAGGGACCGAGAAGATGCTGGGCTGAACATACTCAGTTCTTCTAAATTTCTCAGTTAGATCAGTCATTCTTCCTATGGAGGAGCGAGTAACTTGTCCATGCTGTGTACCTTGGGGAAGAGAGTGGAAATGTCCTCCTTTAGATGCAAACATGAGAAGTGTCCCCGATCCATCATCATTATCCATTACCCACTGAGCAAACTCCACCACAACAGAAGCTCAGGCTGCACCACCAGAGGCTGTCCAAGTCCAGTGGAGAGCCTGAGGAAAAGAGGAAAGACCTTGCCTTCCTGTGTGTCTACTCCCACCCTTATCCCCCGCCCTCCCATTTTCACTTTTAACAATCTAACTAAGAGTCTGGCCTCTAGTTTAAAAGCAACAACAGAAACAGACCATTTCCTTAATATAGAATAGTCTATCTTTTGCTTTAGGAGGTGAACTTGTTAGTTGCTAAGGCCTCTTTCTGTTGAAAATATTTAGTATCCATGTAGGGAAATCATGCAGTTGCTCAAAAATCAGTTTTGCTTTTTTTTTTGTCAGGTTTTCTTCTTTCTACTTTTGTCCTGGAAAACTAAGGTTGTTGGTTTTAAATGGTAGATGATCAGGTACTTCAAATCTCTTAATAGGAGTCAATAGTAAATTGGTCAATTACTGATGAAAAGAATAAAAAGTGTTAAAATATTATTCCAGTGTATGATGTTTGGTAAATGTCATCAGTTCAGCATTATTTTACTTTCTAAGGCAACACTTTCTTGGATAGAGGTTAAAAAGACTAATTGAATGCCACACACTGTGGTTGAACATCTATTGTGTGCAAGACATTGTGCTAAGTGCTGTGGAAGATACAAAAACACTAAAACATGAACAGTTCCTACCCACTATGTGTGAGCAATTTCACCCAGAAGCATTCATATTCTAATAGAGATATGCTGAAATTAATGTCAATACTGGAGGCCAAGGACACAATGCAGGGTCCCAAACGAAAGAGAGCAAATGCTGAGCTGCCTAGATTAAAAATAATGGAAAAGAGACTCCAGTGCCAAAGATGTGTCCTCCAGCTGGTGGGAAGTGTACTGGAGCAGAATGAACCACAGAATCCACTAGAGTATTCTACAACTGGACAATAGCACAAAAGCCCTATGGGTCTGAGAGTAAGCTTTGAATAGCTTAGTTAGTCTTTTGGTTTGAACAGATAGTATTGGACAGAAGTGTCTCAGGACTTGGAAGAGTGTAAGAGGAAAGAGGAAGACATATTTTGAATATCTTAGCCCTGAGCTTTGCAATGAGAACAATGGACTTCTTATTGAAACTGAACTGAGATGACCAACCTATTTCAAACAGTTAAGAAACTGCATAACTTAAATCTAGACTCTTAATGCCACAGGGGGTTTCTATATATGGAATCACTTTACAGAATAGTACACTGTCATTGCTTGATTTTTTTAAAAAAAGTTTTTGTACACAAAATTAAGGTTTATGAAATTAAACATCACTCCATCCTCCTGGTTTAGAGACATATGCCCTATTGAAAAGACCAAAACAGGAGCCAAATCTGTCTTGAAGATGGCATCAGAGAAGTGAATCGGTGGTAAGTAAGTTTCTTATGTGTTTGCTTGCCTCACATTCTTAGCTCCCAACTCATCAGGGAATTATAAAACTCTTCAAGTTTGAAGTATTTTTAAAAAATCATCTAACAATAATCTCTCATCCATTTCAGTAATGCCTTCTAAATATCTCTCATAGATGGTCAAAACCTTCTGAGGAAATTGGGTAGTTTTAGTGATTCAAAGGTCTTTTGGGGGGGTTGAAAATGTCTTTTTTTTGTAAAAATCCAGTACCTTACAACTTTCACCCTTCAATTTCATTTCTGACCTTTAGACAAATGAAAAGTGAATCTGCATTCCCCAACTATAGATAACTATTGTATGTTGGAATATAACTGTCTTCCCAGTCATGTGCAGGTCCTTCAGCAATTCTTTGTGTGGCATCCTTTTCCAGGGGCAGATCTTAGGTATAATCTTTCTCTGTATTTTTACACTTTTATTTATCTCATTACCACTGAAATTACCATACTCCCACTACCCCTTCCCTTTATTGGAAAATTTCCACATTTCCCTTCCTACAAACTGTTAGAGGATGACCTGGAGGCAGAAACAAGTGTTGGGCTTTGTGTGATCAGATAGATTCATAGAGTTTTAAAAGTTTGAAAGAGACTCAGAAGGGAAAGCTTTTTTGCTTGCAGTGATCCTCCGCAGACCACTACTCTGTGTAGGTTGCTTACTTGTCAACTTCTGAGTGAGCAGGAAAATCTAGTAGCATTTTCTTAGCATTTAGTATGAGTTAGCATAGAACATCTGGTCTGTCATGTTCTATGTGGAAATGTATGTGGACCTCAGTATAGACTTTATGTCTACGCTTAAGGGGTGAAAGAGGGAAAAATATTTCCAAACGATTAAAACCAAACATTTCTTGTGGAAAGATGTTTTATTTTGGGCCTAATTTATCTGTTTTATGACTGTATGTAGTAATTTCACACGGCAATTTTTTGTTAGCTCATTTTTCTTGAATCTTTATTGCAGAAGAGTTAGAGTGCAAATACCAATGATTATCCAAAAACGGGCATTTGGTTGATGTTGAAGGAATCTCACCTTTTGACTTGGAGTAGCCAGTCATTAAAACCTACATTTCTCTGAGAGCTTCAAATTATAGCAGGGTCATTTAGGCAACAAAATTTTTAAGGATTTCCTTAAAGTCCAGTTTTAAGAGAGAGAACTATAAAAGAAATAGTGAATGGGTATTCTGAACAGCTAGGGAAACTAATCTATGTACATAGATGATGTAGGAGTGCGAAAGGTATGGAGTAGAATGTGAGTTCACATGTGCAGCACAAGTCAGGAGGTGATGTGTGAGGGACTGTGTCTTAGATGTATCGGATGACCGTTCCGTACTAGAACTTCTGTGGTTGACCCTTGCCCCCAAACAATGTCGGCTTATTAATATGTTTTGCCTGAGAAAACAGGTACCCAAAACTTGACACCCTTCCAGAGAGTGGAGAGTGGGCAGACTTCATGTCTTGATGTACCACAGAGGGGTCTTCTTTTCAAGTCCACACTGAGCTCCTCTCGAGCCTCCCTGAACTTTCTCCCCCAACCTCCAAATCTCGGAGACACCAGCCTCACGTTAGTGGTGTCAGTAATGAATGAAGAGGGGTGGCAGCACCCCATTCCCTGTTCCAGGTCTGAAACATTCCCCTGAAATATTTCCTCTGAAGCAGAACTTGACCTCAGGCACTCAGCGTCCTTTGTTCACATTTCTCACTCTGCTCCCTGCTAACGGGGTGTGGTGCGTTTTAATACTGGAAGCTCAAAATGGATCTGCAAATAGAGCAGGTGGAGGTACAAATCCTTATTTTTTTTAACTCTTTGAATTCCATTTCCTCAGAATGGCCAATTTTTCTCTGCCTAGCAGCAAAAAGAGAGTTAAAGGGATTTTGGTGACATTCCCTTTGTTTAATGAAGCTTAGAGCTATGGGCAACTGCCTTGAACTGCCGTTATTATCTGCATGAGTGAATAAGGGCTGAGGGTCCAGGTCTGTGCAAAGACTTTTATTGCAAATAGGCACATTGATCATTCATAATCAGACCTACCAGGTCAGCAGTGCTGTGGCAATGGCGAGCCCGGAAAAAGCTGACCAAGGGAACACTAGTGCTCATGGGTTAATGTAATATTCAAACAGAATGAGATCCTTCTTTTTTTTTTCTTACAAGTGTGTCCCTTGGCTTTCTTCTGACAGAGTAGTGGGAATGAGAACCAACACGCATTTGAACTATGTCCCACATAACCAATCACAGAGTCCTGCTCCGCTCATCCGAGGTCTATGTGTTTCTGATCTCCGTTTCCTTTAGAGGTGCATTCCTTCTGTGTAAAGGTGTGTGCCTTAGTTTTCCATTACCATACCATTTAGGATTATGGTGCTGGTTCATGACACATGCATTGCCTTCTGATTCCCAATATTTACTCACACTAGACTCACCTTCAAAGACACCCCTATTTGATGCATAAGAGTGAATGTCAAACCACACGTTTGTTTCATCATCCTTTCTTTAGCTAGTAAGCTTTTAAAATATACTTTTGAATACAAGACATCTTATTTAAAAAGTCAGCTTTATTGCATTATTGCATTTGTGAAAACGTGATAAACATTACTATAGTGAGCAGTCAGAGAGGCATTTATTCACAGCAGCATCTTGTATATTGGGTTGTTGACACAATAACACAGGGGTCATTGAAAAGGGGTGTGCCTTCTCCCAGGTTACACATTTGGAAGAACTAAATAACACATGCATTTTAGATTTTAGGCCTCCTGATTTGGCTCAAAAGAGTGGGAAAGCTAAGGAGGTATTACTCACTTAAGGGCATAATAGCAGTGGTAGGGATGTACAATTTGAGCACTCTGAAATCAAAGAGGATTTTGAAATGAATGGCATATGGTGAAAGCAGCAGAAACTTAATTTGATGTTCTGTGTTCATACAGAAAAATGTTGTTGCTAGCCCATTTTGAATGGGATGTGCTTCGTGAATTATTTTTCTATCAGTGATGGATTTGCAATGCTATATTTATTCACAGGTGATCACTCAGCTGACCTTGTGACCAATGGCAGGCATGTGTCAGATGGCCAGCAAGGGCGAGGGGTTTACAGACCCATTTGAGTGATGAACCCATGAGCTTGTTAGTGTGATGTTCTCATCAGCTATGCTAAGTGAGCACAGAGTGCACGAAAGGGTTAAGAAGGAAAATGTGACCAATTTGATGATCACTTCTTCAGAGACTTGATACGGCAGTTTTTGGAATTCAACTCAGGCCATGATTTTTCCATCTGATGCTGAGACATGAAGAAGTATTTTAAATCTAAAACAACAAAATATACACTTTTACCTATGAAGGTATTTTTAGATTTTTTCCATATTGTCAAACAAACTCAAAATCATTCCAAAATAGTGTTCCCACAAATTTTATCATTGATTTTGTGCTCAGCAAAATATTCATTCAGTACTTAGGTACTGGTAATTTGATTTAAACCATTAATTGGAAGAAGTTGAATCATAGAATTTTGGAAATAAAAGGGACTTTATGATTTAATCACTCGCTTTATAACTAAGTAATCTTGAGGCTCAGGAAAGTAAATGACTATCCTGAGGCTACTAGGCTGGGGATTATCAGGGATTTAATGGGCTCCTCATTTCTAGCTCACTGTTCTTTATCTTACTCTCTATAATAATTTGTATTTTTTAGGTTTCTTTCTTTCTTTTTTTTCACAAATGAGCATTCATTTCTGGTGCAAAGAAACTTGGATATAACCATTTTGGTAAACATGGTAATTTTGCATGACACTTATATTGTTTATATGTCTTGTCATTTATTTGGCTAGTAGACTGATACAATCTATTTTTCAATACATTTTGTGTCCTTTTAAAAACATTTTATTTGTAAAATATTTCATATGTATAGAAAAGTTTTAACAGAACAACAAACTCCCAATGTCTTTACCTAGCTTCCACAAGTATTACTATTTTATCATATTTGCCTCATTCTCTATTATATACCCTTATTATTATTTATTTCTGAACCATTTAAGATTGTTGCAGATATTGTCCCTTAGTATTTCAGTGTGTTATTTCCTAAAAACAAGGTCTCTTTCCTACATAAACACAGTATAACCATCAATAACCAGGAAGTAAGCAGTATACAATTTCACTGTTAATCTACATACGTACGCCATTCAGATTTTACCATTTGTTCCAATTACAGGCTTTAGATTTTCAGGATCCAAATGAGAATCATGTGTTACCTTTAGCTTTTATGACTCTTCAATCTTCTTCAGTCTGGATTTTCAGCATTCCCTTGCCTCTTATGACCTTGACTTTTTTTGAAGAGTATGGGTCAGTTACTTTGTAGAATGTGTCTCGATTGGAGTTTGTCTGAGGTTTCCTCCTGACTAAGGTTAGGTTATGAATGTTTGGCAGGAGTGCAACAGAAATGGTGCTGTATTATTTTCAGAGTATAATAACAAGAGGTACACCCTATCAGGTTTTCCTGTTACTGGTGTTGTGCCCTGTGATCACTCAGTTAAGGTGTTATCTGCCAAGTTTCTCCCCTGTAAAAGTATTTTGTTCTTATTAAATAATAAGCAATTAACAAGTATTCATGGGGATACAGATGTTTCCTTATCAAACTTTTGTCTGTCAATATTAGCCTTATTGATAATGTTTTTCTAAAACTATTTTTTCATTGTTGCTAATTATTTTCTAATGCGGAGATTGCTTCTGTATTGTTAGTTGACATTTGACTCTAAGCAAGACTTTTTGCATCTCCTGCATTTTTTAATTTAATAATCATGTGTTGATATCAGTATAAACTCAAGGATATCGATTTTATTCACTGGGTTATAATTTTCTACAGTCATTTTTATTTTGATATTCTCTTATATTTTTGCCCAGTGGGAGTTCCTTTAAACAAGATCTTGTGTTTTCTTTACAAATACACTTCATGTTTTTGGGTAACTTTATTACTTTCTGATAAGCCAAGATTTCCCAGGATTATCATAGACCATTTTTATCCTGGCCCTGAAATCAGCTGATTCTCTAGGGAACCTTAGGTTTTCAGTGGAGGGTGGTATTTAGAAACCGAGATCTGTGCACTAAGTGTGTTATTTGTTATAGTGCATCATTGCTTATGGGTCCTCTCAGTAAACAAAGACCCAGGAAATACATATGTGTGTATATGTATGTATATATGTGTATATTCACATTCACATGCATATATACATGTATCCATACAAACATGTATATCTACTTCTATATCATTGTATCTATAATCCCTATCATCTGTCTTAAAAAAGAAACTTGAATACTTACACTGATACCCTTAATTCCAATGAAAATGTAATGGGGAATGAATACACTATACTTATATATAGCTACTCATATTAATCATAGTAAATATTAAAACCAGTTGGTTACTGTAACTTGATTTTTCTCTCAAAGCTAGAGTTCATTAGTTAAAAGTTGCTTTTCTAAGTATACTTTACTAGAATCAACAGGTTCAGTTCCTGTGTAAACCTCAGAAAGAGTCTGACCTTGGAGTCCCAGCAACTGAAGGATGCTGACCATCAAGATCCACATTGGGACCAGCAAGGGCACTGCATACATGCCCCAGCCCCTCCCTCTCATCTCTTTGTTCTGCTTTTCCTCTCCTCCCTCCTTGTGAAAATCTCTGCCTGCACTAAAATGTTAAGTCGTCACCATAATTTAGTATATTTAATCAACCTTGTGCTTCAGTTCTCGGAGTTGTGAGATATACCGGCACTGGCCATAAACCACAGGTGTCCAGGGAAGGCAGGAAGCTAAGGCAAATAGAGACAAAACATCAAAATCAAGGGAGTGAGCTTGGAAAGAAGCTGCATGGATACAACCCCTGCTTATTCCCAAGAGAAACAGCACATTTGCACTCCCCTAGATATTCCTCTCCTCCCATTTCTCACCATGTTCTTCTGTAAGAGCCACTGGCTTGACCAGAGAGGTTAAGATGGTTTTGGAGGACAGGAGTCTGCCCATCTCCTTGGGATGCCGACTCTTGAACAAATCATTTCTCTTCTCACCAACACCTGCCTCACAAAGTTTGGTTTTCATAGCTACAGGCAGCCAAACCTGGATTTGGTTACAAAAACAACAGGGTTTATTCTAGCCTTTTCCTTTTTCGTACTTATAAATCCTTTTTTCAACAGAAAGAAAATCTAACTTTCATCCCCCAAAATATATTTACTTATTTGCTTAATTCCCTTGTATCTGTCAATATCAGAGGCAGACAGGGCCATCTCCTTGGCTCTGACACCATGGGCCCCAATCATATGGGATTTTTCCTTAGCCCTGGGCCCAGAAAATAAGCCAGTCAAGTCCCTGGACGTGGCTAAAGTGGGCTGGGTGGGGTGTTTTCCCTCCTCCAGGTCAGTTAGGCTCTGATAAAACCCCAGCTGATTAAGCTTTGGCTAACTAGTTTCTCCTGATTAGAACAGAGTGCTCTGACGTATTTCAAGTTGGTTCCTTTTTCCTTCCTCCTGCTAGAAGCTCATGGGGATTTTTCTCCCACATTTACAGTGAGGACCTGGTAGGGCTCTTGGAGTTAAAAACTCACAAATTGTGCCCCCTTCCCTCCACCCCAGGATGCATCAGTTAGTCACAGCTCAGATTTTCCTGCTCAGGCACTGGTTCCCAGGCGGTTTCAGCTTGTCGAGTTCTGCTCCGGTGAGTTGTGATTCTCTGTATTTGCCTGTCAGTCTCTACAATCTGGGGGCTGTAGTTTGCCCTGTAGTTTGCCCTTATGAATCTAGAGAGAGTTGTTGATTTTTAAGTTTGTTCAGCCTTTTACTTGTTTGGATGGAGTGGCAACTCCCAAGCTTCTTCTATGTCAGGCCGGAAACTGGAAGTTTTTTCTTAGGCCTTTGCAGTTTCTCTCTGCAGTGTTCCTTAGTTTTAGGTACACAGGTCTTGCACACATTTTGTTAAATTTATCCCAAGCTATTTTACATTTATTGATGGGTAATTTTTACAATAGTTTACTGCTACTATGTAGAAATACAATGATTTTTATATAGTGAACTTGTATCCTGCAACCATGCTAGTAAGTAGCTTTTTGTACGTTCCTTAAGATTTTCTACATTAATGTCGTATCTGAACAGGAACATATTTTATTTTTTTCTTTTCCAATTTATTTTTCTTTATTTTAGTAGTTCGTACCTTCAAAACAATGTTGAATATGGTTGATAAGTTTTTTGCCTTGTACCTAATCTTAGGGGAGGTAGTCAGGTATGAATTTTTTGTAGATGCCTATTGTATCCATGAATTTACCTTATTTTTTAGTTTACTGATAGTTAAAAAAATAGGTATTAAATTTTATTAGCTACGTAAGCTTGGTAATATATGGAATATATTGAATTACTTTGATAGGTTTTCAAATGCTAACCAATCTTGTCCTTTTTTAGGTATAATCCTACTTAGTCATGATGTAGTATACATTTTATACATTCCTGGATTTGACTTCCTAAATTTTAAAAGCAATTTTCACAACTACTTTTATGAAGACTGGTCTATAATTTTCTTTTTTTAAATAATGGTCTTTGTCCTTTTTTTTTAATCTGGAAAAGGCTGGCTTTATAAAATGAGTTGGGAAATGTCCGCCCTTCTTCTATTTCTGGAAAAGTTTGTGTATGTTTGGTATTTTTTTTCCTTACGCATTGGGTGGAATTTACTAGGGAAGCTATGTGGGGCTGTTGTTTTCATTGTGGAAAGGTTATTCAAATTTTTCATTGATCCAGGTGTCTGAGGTTATCTATAAATTCAAGAGTGACATTTGATTGTTGGTGTCTTTTAAACTCTATGTCTATTTTATCTAAGTTGTTGAATTTATTAGGAAAAAATTGAACTTAAAATTCCCTTATCCTTTTAATATTTAAAAGGTATTCAGTAATGACCCAACTTGTATTTTTGATATTGGTGATTTGTATGTCTTTTGTTGTTGTTGCTGTTGCTATTTTTTCTTGATAAATCTGGGTAGAGTTATTCAATTTTATTGATGTTTTGAAACATCAGCTTGTGGCTTCATTGATTTTTCTCTATTAATTTCCTTTTATATTTGATATCTGCTCTTAACTGTCTTAACTTGCTAAGGAATCATTAATATTAATGATTAATAACTTTGGGTGTATTTTTTCTTCTTTTTCAAGTGTCTTAGTGTGGTTGCTGGGATCTTTGATTTAATGTAAGATTTGATCTAAACCTTTTTTCTAAGCATGTTAGGCTGTAACTTTCTCTCTAAACACTGCTAGAGCTGCACCCCTGAATTTCAGTGCGATACAAATTCAGTATCATCTAGTTCAAAGTGTTTTCTTATGTACTCTGTGATTCTTATCTTGATTTGAGGGTTGCTTAGAAGTTGTTTTAATTTGTAATATTTGAACTTTCTAGATGTTTTATTTTTATTGATTTTTAAGTTTTGGCCAGAGAAAATACTGTTTTAAGATTTCCATCTTTTAAATTATATTAAGACTAATTTTATGGTCCAGTTTATGCTTAATCTTGGTTTCTGTTTCATATGCACTTGAAAAGGCTATGTAATCTGAAATTTGGCAATATAGTGTTCTTTAAATGTCAAATGTTAGTAAATTAAGGTGGTTGACAATATTGTTCAGATCACTATTATTTCAGACGGTTTTTCTAGTTGTTCTATTAATTGCCAAGGAATGCATTAAAGTCCCTAAGACTGTAGATTAATCTTTCTTCTCTAGTTTTTGCTTTATATGCTTTAAAGTTCTCTGATTGGGTATAGTAGCCTCCCTTTCTGCTTATGACTCCCACTGGATGCCTGAAACCATGGATATTACTGAATCCTATATATATTATGATTTTTTCCTATGCACACGCACCTATGATAAAGTTTAATTTATAAACTAGGCAGAGTAAGAGATTGACAATAACTATATATTAAATAGAAAAATTATAACAGTATGCTATGATAAAGGTTATCTGAACATTATGTCTCTCTTTGTCTCAAAATATCCTGTACTTTACTCACCCTCCTTTTGATGATGTGACATGATAAAGTGCTTACATAATGAGAGGAAGTGAGGTGAATGATGTTGGCATTGTGACAGAGCGTCAGGCTACTACTGACCTTGTGATTATACATCAGGAAGATCATCTGCTTCTAATGGTCCTGGCTCATGAAGTCATGATGCTGTTAATGGCTGGATGTCAGGAGCAGATGATGGCAATGGTTGAGGAAATTTAGTATTTTCAGACTGCAGTTGACTGTGGACAACTGAAACCACAGAAAATGAAACTGTGGAAAAGGGAGAACTTCTGTATTCATAATTGTTTTATCTTCTTGATACATGAATCTTTATAGTAATGAAAGATCCCTCTCTATCTCTAAAAATAGCACCTGTCTTCATTTATTTTCATTATATTAATATTGTTCTTATTATTTACAAATAACATTTTGACAACTTTTAGTTTCAGTAATTGTTTTCTTTTTATTTTATTTTATTTATTTATTTTTAGAGAAAGGGAGGGAGAAAGAAAGGGAGAGAATCATCACTGTGTGATTGCCTCTTGTTTGTCCCCATCTGGGGACCTGGCCTGCAACCCAGGCATTGCCCTGACTGGGAATCAAACGGGTGACCTTTTGGTTCACAGGTCGGCACTCAATCCACTGAGCCACACCAGCCAGGGCTGTGTTTTCTTTTTAAGGTCTTAGAGAAAGAAGATAGTTTATATGCATGTGACATCTCTGCCTATTGATTCAAGTCTTTCACGTTTAATGTAATTATTGCTATGCTTGCATTTAGATCTGCTTCTTTACTATTTGCTTTACATTCTCTCTTTCTGGAATTCCAATTGCATGCATGCTAGACCAATTTAGAGGTTCTGTTCTTTTAATTGGAGAACTTCTATTGATTTATTTTAAGTTCACTAATTCTTTTTTTAGTCATGTCAGTGCCTGCTGTTGAGCTTATCTGGCTAATTTTGTAGATTCCTCCTTTATTTCCAACTGTTCCGCTCTGTTTGGGTTATGTACTCTGAAACTTTAAGCTTTCTGAGACCAAACTGTGCACAGTTTGGAAATGAGCTCAGCTGTGAAAAACATTAGACTCGGATTCTGCATAGATTTACCTTTCAAGAGGATCTCCCTATGGTCTCTTGCTGTGTTTCTCACCATACTGTCAGCCAGGAATTTGGATAATTTTTGTCTGATTTCTAGTCTGTTTCCTTTTATGATTCTTTTACTGTCAGGATTTCCCCATTACATTTCTAGTGGTTTTTTCTGCTGTGAACTTTTTAGTACGTGGCACTTTTACCCTGTATGCTTATGGATTTTCCCTACATTTTTTCCTGTAGCTGTGGATGTTGGTAGTGCTTTTGTACCAAAAAGTCACAAAGTCAAAATTCTTATTCCTTTCGGTTACAGTTTTTAAAAGGGTAAACTCTTTTCTGCTTCTGTCTGGTTTTAAATGCTTTGTAGTATATTTAAATAATTATTCTGTATTTTGCTTTTCTTAATTTGATAAGTATTATCTGTGGTGTATTTGTATGACCACATCACTCTTCAGCCATTTACCCTCTCCAGTGTTATTTAAATGGTGGTGTTTTGTGGTGGGTGTTGCTTCTGTATTAATCCATGGCTGTTTGCTTTTCATCTTCTAAGATATTTAACATTTCTATTTCTTATGTCATCGTTTATTGTTTTCCAAAAGTTATTTATTTATTTATTAATTTTCTCTGTTATTCAGAAAATCTGAAATTGAGTAGAGGTAGCTACAGATAGATATTAAGTATCCCACATTTATCCGCTCTTCTTGAAATTGGTTATTTGACTATCATGTGTCTCTTAAAGTTTGCATTCATAAATCAGTTAATTAGTCTATGCAATCAAGACCAGTTTGAATTATATTTCTTTTAAAAAGAGAGTGAAAATGATAATTGAGATAAAAGGTTATTTAAATTTAGTTATTCAGGATAGAGTTTAAATTAATTGGCAAGTTCCTTATTATTTTATTTTATTTTTTAGATACATACAGTCTATTATCTTTAGTCTTCCCCTAGAAGTTTTCTATAATATATGGTTTTTCTATTCTTTATTTCAAATATATGTATAAGCAGCCTCTTCTTATTTTTTATTCTTAGTTTATTTTCAGGTCTCATTTACTCATCTAGATACAAACTTCTTGTGAGTAGAGATTTGGCATGCCCATAGAACTAACTCCAGGGCCTTGGTGATGTTGACTAAAAACTCTACATTATTTTACCTGTCTCCAGTACACTTTACATACAGTAGATGAAGAGAGGATAATTCCCTTAAGATTCCTAAACCTGAGCACTTCATTTGATGTAAATTTTATAAGGATACTATTTAAGAAGGTATAGATATTTTATTTCTTTCTACCAACTGTCTATATGTGTAATATTTTATCTTTGTGGTTTTGAGAAAAATTAAGCACTATCATTTTAAATCTTTTTCTTGCTTAAACATTTTTCTTTTTATATAAATGCTTTTTAATTTAAGATATAGAGATCTTGCTCTTTAATAATAATTTTTTTGAGAATTTCAGGATTTTTTTTAAGTAAGACTTGTAAGATATGATAATGTAAGACTTTTGAAAGAATTTTAATTATTTGTTTACCACATGTAACCATGGTATGCTTCCTAGTTTGAAGTCCCATAGTTCAAATAAGTAAACAGTTTATTGCCATTAACATCTATTAAAAAGGATACAATGAAGAGTTCTCTAAAATTTGAGATTAGTTTATTGCATACTTTGCTTTTGTGTGAATTATAATCATAGGAATAGATAAAAGATATATATATAAGCAATTACTACCTTGTACAGAATTTTATTTATGAAAACACTAAAGAATATGCCCATATATATATATTTTTTAAATTATTGACTGTATTTTTTTTTTTAAGATTTTATTTATTTCTTTTTAGAGAGGAGAAGGGAGGGAGAAGGAAGAGAGAAACATCAATGTGTGGTTGCTTCTCATGTGGTCCTCACTGGGGACCTGGCCTGCAACCCAGGCATGTGCCCTGACTGGGAATCGGACCTGCGATGCTTTGGTTCGCAGCCCGCGCTCAATCCACTGAGCTACGCCAGCCAGGGCATATGCCCATATATTGGCAATTAAGTTACAATTGAATGCTGTGTAAATACTAATATATTATCTGAAATTATTCTAAATTATAAGTATTTGAAAGAATTATATAGAACAATCCAACTCATCTTTGTTCAGAAAATAATTAGATATATTTTATTCTTCCATATCTTTGTCTATCATTATGTTTTAGACAAGACTATAGGGGCATTTTAATATTAAAAAGAACCCTGACATTTTCTGTTTATTGTTCTGAATTTGTGATTTGATCTGACAATTCAAGTTAGTAACTTCAGTATCTTACACTGGGTTTACCTGCCTTTTTTTGAGGAATGCAGTGTTGTTTTTGCCATTTCACCTCTTGTATAGTTACTTCATTTGTAAGTATTGCATTAGCAAAATTACAATAATAATCTAAAGAAAAAACAGTTATTTAATTCCTTCTCCCCAAGTACCTGTAGAAATTATTATTGTTGATCACCAAATATTTCTAGCTCTTTTCTTTCTGCATGCTTAGTAAAATAGCACTTACCTGTCCTGTTTAAGTATGACCACATAACTTGATTTAGGCCAGTGATGTGTCTGATTTCCTTGTGAAAAATGTTAAGAATCTGTGCATGGTTTGCCATGTTATTTTTCTCCCTGCTGCAGAAATCTTAAAAGTATTATACAATATGTGCCCAGAGTAAAGCCCTGTTATTCTGGGTCTTCTAGAGGCTGCAGTGAACAGAGCCATTGTTGACCCACCCTGAATATGAAATAGACTTTTATGTGATAAGGCATGAGATTTTGTTTGTTGCTACAGTATATTTTAGCATCTTCCAACAGATACAAAAATTTGTACCCAAGAGGGATGTCACCAGTCTGAAATGTGGGACATTGGCTTAGCTTTCAGGTGGGAGGTAATGAAGAAACTGTTTCTGGATGCTGCAAAGGTGGTAGTCTGTCTTACTTGTGGCAAAACACTAGGTAAATTGTTTGTGGAGATATGAAAACAAGACAATGTACCTACTGAACTTGTAGCTCTAGGGGAAAGAGGTTAATAAACAGAGTTTTAATAGTGTGTGTTGGTGATGGTGGCTGAGTTTGAGCAGGAGTTATATGAAACAGACAAGATCAGAAAATAATGAGCTTGAAAGTAGAAAGGAATGGAAATAGAGTACATAAATTCAAGGTCTTCTGGAATTTTAAGAGGCAACTGTTTTCTGAACTCCAACTAGTAAAAAAGAGAAGAATGTGAAGCATGTTAAGTCACAGGGCTGATTGCAACTCAGCCTACTGACAACAATCCAATTAAGGTACATGGCTGTTTAAATTGTTTAGAACTTCTGAATGAATGAAGATGTCTCAGGGTAAACTTCTAACAGACTGTGTGGTACCATTTAATCATTACAAATGGACAAAATGATTGAGGAGTGTGGCTTTTCTCCCAAAACTTGATAGACTCAAGATACCAATAATTCATTTGAGAGAATATGGGAAAACAATGAAATATAGCAACATTAAGAAATAGGACTAAAAAGAACTATGAGCAGCACAATTGCCACATAAGGCTGACTGAAATACAACAAATGAAAATCTTACTAAATTTTTCATATGAGTTTTATTAAAAATAGAAAGCCATGGCTTGCTATCAAAGAAGGCTTGTGGATTTAGATAACCTAATGCACAAATATGATTCATACAATTCAACATTATTCACCTTGAATTTGCAAAAAGATTCATAAAATTCTTTATTCTTAAGAATTTTATACTGACAGTATTTCTACCTGTGCTGCATTTGTAGGTATTTTATAATAGAGCTGAAGTAATGACATAGTCCTTTCTTCACATTGTAATGTTTTATAAATAATTTACCAAGTGAATCAAAGGCTGTTTTTTAAAAAAAAAAAATATGTACTGGATATTTTCTCTATATATGTCAGTAACATTTATTGCAATAGTTTCAAAGCATCCCATTAATATGGTCTACCAATAATGATTGATATAATTTTAAACAGTATAAAAATTATGTTCAGTATGAAGACTTGATTTTTTAGGTATTATTTACATGTTTCTTTATTCTGCTTTAACATTAAAAGAAGAAACTCTTAAAATTACATATAACCCTGTTCTATTTTTATTTCAAGTTTCACACAACTGCTAATCTAGAACTCTAGCTTGCTGATCTGTCCTAGAAATTGTGTTCTCTGTGACAATTGTTGAAGCTAAGTATCACTTTTAATTCTTCTGATATGAGGGTAGTACAACCAAAGGCCAAGGTTTTATGCACTAACAAATAAACTGTACACCTAACAAAATGTGCTTCTGAAGTCTTTAAAAAAGTTATCGATAATGTAAAAGTGTTTTCTCTTTCCGAGTTTTCATTAAAGTTTTTAAGAACCACAGTGAATTGAATAAAAGGCAATGGATATGTTTACACTCACTTCCTCCCTTCCTCCCCCACCCGCTTCCTTCCTTCCTTCCTTCCTTCCTTCCTTCCTTCCTTCCTTCCTTCCTTCCTTCCTCTCTCCCTCCCTCCTCATATCTTCTTGTCCTTCTCTTGATCTTTTCCTTCTACCTTTTTATTCATGATTTTTTTAAAAAGACATCATTTGCAAATAGAATGATGACACTAATCACCTAATTACTAAAAAAGAAGTCTATGACCTTTCTAAAAAAAATTGTAATCAGCGATCTTAAGACAAAGATGTTGTTCATAATAAATTGTATAATTGGGACAATTCCTTCATGAAGAATAAAAAGCTTTTTATGTAAAATGATGCTAGGGCTTTAGTTGCATCGTGCAAGGAACTGTAGCTAGTGTTTGAACTCGGCACCTTTGATCTGCCTTTAGGAGCTCACAGTCCCCCACTGTGGTGGCAGCAGTTCCCCCCTGGTGTGTACGGACACATTGCCCACGTGCACAGAATAGTCCTCAGTCATTTTATTCCATTGATTTATTTCATTCCATTCCTCTGCCAGTACCACACTAACTTAACTGCTATTATTACTCTATATCATGTTTTAACACTTGGTTAACTTCTTAATTATTAATCAGACTTCCTTTTTAGTCATTTTTTAATTTGGTCTTCAACATATTTTTGTCATCTTCTTAAAAAATATATAAATCCCATTGGCATTTGACCAGGTGTACATTAATTGCATAGATTGCTTCGGGTAAAATGAACAACTTTATAGTCTCAGTCTCCGCATTTAGGATGAAGTATAAATATTAATTATCTGTATTTGTGCTGTCTTCTGTACTTCTCCTTCTTCATAGAAGTTCTACACATTTCCTGATAAAATTATTCCAGTGTATTTTATGAGATTTCCCCCTACCATACTACATTGCATCTTTACTAATACAAACATCATTATATAATTTCTTATATTTAAAATAGCTGCTATTTTAAAAATAAAAATAATTTTCACTAATATTGATGAATATCAATTAGTACTAGAGTAACTATTAAAGTATATTATTTGGAATATAATTTATTCTGAGTAGTATTTTAAATTTCTGTTAGTCATTATTTTATATAAACTTTAACTCATCCCTAAACTATTTTTAAGCTAAAAAGCAATTGGCATGTTGTTCTGGATTTGACTAGTTGGGTCCTCACACTGCTCAGTGCCTCCGTCTACTTAGAAGCTTCTCTTCGGTCCGTGGTTGTCTTCTAGTACAAGAGGTTGCTCAGGGAACAGGCCTCAACTTTTTAAAAGTTCTCTTTTCCTAGGTGAGGAAATGGCAGGACAAATGGCTCCACCCTGGTCACGGGAATATTCTGGGGAGGGCACAGATTAGAACCCTTTTTTTTTTCCATTTTAGCTCACTGGTTAAGGAATTGTTTTCTTTAATAACACCATGCTAAACATGAAACTACCCAGTTGAAATGCATTTTATCATCTTGCATTATGCTGATGAAACTTGCCTCTTAAATAATCTTTTTAAGGTAAATAATTCTTGTTACACAGGCATGTATGTGTTCAGGAGAATAGCTATTTGTGACAGTGTAAGACCTATGTGCTTCTGCCTTAGTTAAAGTGTAGATCATTTTTTTTGGTGCGTGTATTTTTTTAAATGTACGAGAATGGATATCCAGAATTCTGACTCAACTATGACAACCCTGAGGAGACTAGGCCTTTGGAACCATCTGTCCTAAGTGTAATGCCCAACAGGTCTGCAAGTACAAAGCGATTTCTGTGTGTTGCTTGTGAAATCACTTAGTTTATTTTTGATCATCTATCATTTAAGTTGGATGCCATTTTATAAAAATACAGACTTCCACTGGGGAGAGAGAAAGTGATAGGTTGGAGAAGGAAGGTGAAAAAAACCTGAAATGTTTAACAACTGCAGGGGTGTATATTAATCTAGAGAAAAGTTGAAAATAAGAACTGAGGGTATAATTTTTAATATTTTCCTCTAAGGCTACTCCACACAATTTATTTGAATATCCAATTATATACTTCATACTGAAGGCTTAAATTATATAGGTATTTGGCATATTCAAAGAATGAGAGTTTTATAAATTACTATAAAAATTGCCAATGAAATGATTTTTATCACTTTTTAAAAAATGATTAAGTGGTTTATGGGTCTTGAGTTAAAATGAAAGGCTGATCAATTCCAATTTTCTATCCCTACTCAAATCCCTAAAGTAACAGAAAAGTTATAAACATAAATAAATCAAACAATACGGTATTGATTTGACTGAATGTACCACCACTTGAATGCCCCTCTCTTACTTAGGTTACGATAATTATATTAAAGCAAAATTTATTAAATGTTTCCTTTAGAGCTCATTTTATCTAATTTCTGAACTTTGGAATATTTTTGTCCTCTGTTTACTTGGAACTCAAGAATATACTTTATTGAAACTCAAAGTTTCATTAAACAAGATTTTTTTTATGGCTATTAACAGTCATATATACTATTATTGACAGTATATTTTTTGGAGAAACTTTGACTTTTGTCTCAGACTTCAGAAGTCAGATATAAACGTTAGTGATGACCAGTCACTAACGCAAGCGCAGCTCTTAGATCTTCCCCATCCCTTATTCTTTCTTCCCGGTATCATATTGTTTCCTTCAGCATAATCACTGTTTCCCAAATGCAGATGGTAAATTTAACACTAGAAACTTTTTAAAGTTTGTTTCAGTTCTTTTTTTTTTAGTTTTAGGTTTTTATTTATTTATTTTCCATTTTAAACATTTTATTGTTGTTCAAGTATACTTTTCTGCCTTTTCCCCCTCTTCTCCCCACAACCCCAGCCATCCCCACCTCCTTCCCCTGATTCTACCCCCCCTTGGTTTTGTCCATGTGTCCATTATAGTTGTTTCTGATTTCTAATTCTTAGCTACAGATATTCACACAAAAATGGATTTCTGCTGACTATTCAGTTAGGCTGACTTTTAACTTTTTTTGGTCATTTAATTTTTAGAGTGGTGTTATTTTTCCCTACATATTTTAAATTAATGTAATCTGGTTAATTTAATGCAATTGTACTAATTCAACCCCATGGACCTGAAAGGAGGTAATTAAGAGTGAATGTGAAGAATATTGATCAGTCGAAGAGTAGATTCTAAGTGAGGGGCATTCAAGCAGTGATCATTGTGTTTCCATGATAATTGCATGTGTATCTGCAATAAATTAAGCAGTAACAAAATTCAAGCCATTGATAAGTTTCAAGCATGTTTCATCTTTCCTTCTTATCAGTAAGTACAAGGCTGACATGAACTCTGACTCAGCAGGTGTGTAGCTAAGAGCTGTCATAATCTGTAGGAGAGGATGAAGTGCTTGTTGCAGAGAAATATTCTGTCAGACATGAAGCATTCGCTCGGCCATTTTCCTTCTGAGTTCTTTTCCCTGTGTGTTAATACAACCCTTCCTCTGTTCCCTCCCTCACTTAGGTCTTCCCATTTTTACATCAATGCTGGAAGGCCGTTCTGCATGCTGGGGAGGCACACTGGCCAGGCAGCCCTGTGGCTGGCAGGAGCAAGCATGCACTCAGCTCTGGAGAGCCTGGCCAGCTGCATCCCCTCTGACCCCTCATCTGCTGGTCTGGAAACTTTTGCTCCCATGAGAACTTTGGATAGGGGTTCTGCTGCGCTGCCCTGGATTCTGCATCGCCCCCCTAGAAGAGGAAATGAAGCTGAGAAAGGCATTTATTGTATAGCACAAATTTAATGTACCAGCTCTCTGCTCTTGGCAATGGTACTTTACATGGCAGATGGTCTCTACCAAAGTATCATCATCAGATTACTGAGAAAACCTTTTATTAACATGAAGTCAATACATTTAAGATTTAAATATTTTAATCACTTATGTACCTCCATAGGGGGCAACAAATCAAGTGATTAACTCTTGTTGCATATTAATCCCATGTATTCGATTAGGAGAAATAAGTATAATTCTAACTTTTTTTAAAAAGATGAAATTATGGTTTCTGAAGCATTGGATTAATCTGAATTATGTGCTTTTTACAAAATTAAAAGTGGGATGTATAGTTTAAAATTACGATTTCTCAGCCTATTTCCTCTCCTCAGCTCCTTCCCATATTGCCTTCACTTCCTGAAATATGGGGAAAAACTTTTTTGTCAGTTGTTAGAATCACAGATTTGCTGGAAAAACCAGGAGAAATGTGGACCTGAAAGCAAAGTTTCTGACTGGAGGAGAGGAGAAAAAAAACCAAAGCATAAAAGAAGCAAACCTGTCACTTAACTAAAATATTTTGGGCAGTGGGACCCATAATTACTTGGGCAGGGTAGTTTGATTATACTTTCCATGTTGATTAAAAATTGTGTTTTTGCTTAATACTGTAGAATATCTAGAACAGTGAGCGTTTCACAATTTCCCATCTGATTTTAGATGCTTTTAGAGTGGTGAGTCTTGGGTATTTTTGTTTTATTTTCGATAGTTATGAAGGCTGCAAACTCCCTGCCCAGTAGGAAGTACTTACGATGAGGACTGGCTCTCTCGGCCCGCCGCGGACTTACTTGGTGCTCCTTGATGTTTGTGTCGGAGTAGCAGACTTGGGGAAACAGCCCCATGTGGCAGATGGTCTCCATTTTAGACAACTTGAAACCATAGCACAAGAGGACAAATTCATCATTTTCATAAGTATATAACTTAAAAAATACAGTGCTTATATTTATTCTGAGGAAATGAGATTTCAAAATCTTTTGATGTTTTAGTATAGCTAAGCACTGTGACCTATATCACCTTATAGTGTTAATACTACTGGCAAAAGCTGCATAGGATAATTCTGAAGATTAAAGGAACTGTCATGGGGATTTATACATTTGTGCAAGTGCAGTATGAGGCGGGAAGCCAAGCACATTACATCCTAAGAAGCCCTTTGTTCTGTTGCTCTGTCCTGTTGGTGGTTACAGTGAGAAAACTAAACGAGCTGTGCTCTGTAGGCGTTGTACTCGCCCTAAGGAAAGACGGGAGGCAAACGGGCCTGCTTTATAGCACGCGAAGGATTTTAGACAGAATTCTACTATCTGGATATATTTCCTGATTTGTGTAATTAAACACTTTCCGTGGTCTACATTTTGCTATTTTATGTAATTGCTGGGTATCAGTATTTGAGTAATGTGTAATAGTGCTAATAGTGGTGGCAACGCTGATATGTTCCTGAGGGTTCTTTTTTCATCAGGTGGGGGACCATATTCCTGCCAATTAGGACAGTGTGAAGGACTAAGGTCACTCACCCACATTTACCCATAGAGAAAAGTCATAATTTAGTTTGGTTATAAATTTATCGATGGCAACATTATATTTAAAAATCCATTTACTTTTTATCTAAGTTTTGCAAGTAGATGAGGGGTGTTTCTCCAAGACACAATCCTTAGGATTTTCTGTAATTTACTTTTAAGATGCCCTGTGTTTCCAGATTACCAGCAGCCCGCCCAACACCCCCCCCAACTTTCTGATATAAATAATGAACAACAAAAATTCCTTCTAGAAATAGATTATGGGGTTTTGAGATTTTGTCTATGTCATGAAGACATAGTAAAAATACTAAATCTTTACAAATAAGTTGTTAATATGGAGAAGCAATTTATTTTTTTAAATGTTTATTTAAAATTATGAAACACTTAAAGATAAAGTTCCTTAATGTAAGATATCTATAAGCCCACAACCTTGATGAAACAGATATCAATGTTTTGCTGAAACTGCTACAGATTTCCATTCTTAAAGCCATACAATGTCAGCGTTACGAAGCCTCCCCTACCCATTTCTCCTCTTCCCCCAGACAGCATCACTAGTATGACAATGGTATGAGCCATCCCGCCATGCTTTGCCTCGTTATCACAGAAGTGTGTGTCCCCAAACAGCACCTACTGTTTGTTTCGGCTGTTTTGAAATTTACATAAATTGCATCATTGATTTAGTCTTAGTATTAAATTAGTTGTTACTTTAATTATGGAGGCTTTTGTAATACAGCTGTTCTTGCTTATTTCATTTGGAAATACATCTTGTGATAATTTTAATTCAGGACATATTAACTTTATAGATTAATTTAGGGAGACCTGACACCTTATAAAATAATAACAATAATAATAACGATCATAAGCACAAAGAAATACTTGTGTAGTCAGACTCTGTTCATTCTTATAACAGGTCTATACATTGTGTTTTTATTACTCCCATTTCCTTGTGGACACTGAGAAGTGGAGAGGTTAAATAATTTGCTCACACTCCCATAGAACGCTAGTGACCCAGCCAGGATCTGAAACCTGAGACCGTATTCTGCATCCCCACACAGTGTTTTCTCTCCTTGTTTGCATTTCCTGCTGTGTCTTCCAGGAGCACTTTATATAGATCTGACACATTTCTTGTAAGTGTATTCCTTATTGTTGCAATTACTATGACTTTGTAACACATTGTGCCCAGATTTACTGGCCTAAAGTAGTTATTAAGCTTCTGAATTCTGTGGGTCAGGAACTTAGAAAAGCATAGCAGGAATGATTTCTCTCTGCTCCACCATGTCTGAGACGCGAGTTGGGAATCTGATGGCCAAGAGCCGGAATGGTCTGGAGGCATCTTCATTCGATGCCTGGCAATGGATGCTGGCTTCTGTCTGGGACCTCAGCTGGGGCTGTTGATTAGAGCACCCGCCCTTTCTGTGTGACCTGCGCTTCCTCACAGCTTGGCTGCCTCAGGGTTGTTGGACTTCGTGTGAGTGTCCAGGCAGGATCCAGAGGAAGTTGCATCACCTTGTTTAAGAAGTCAGACTCCCCTGACCTCCTAAATGATTGTTTAAAAAGTTGCATACATTAAGGTTCCCTCTGTGGTCATACATCCAGCATGTAGCATGCAGAATAGTTTCACTGCCCTAACATGTGTCCTGTGCTTCATCTCTTCAGTCCATCCTGTTTCCCAAACCCTGATCTTCGTGTGGTCTCTCTAGCTTTCCCTTTCTCAGAACGTCATACAATTATAATCAGAACCACAACCACTGATCTTTTTCGCTGTCTTGATAGTTTTTCCTTTTCCAGAATGTCATATAATTATAATCGGAATAACATAGTATATAGCCTTTTCAAAAGGACTTTTTTCACTCATCACTATGCATTTAAAGTGTATTAATATCTTTTTGTTACTTGATACCTCATTTTTTTTGCTACATAATATTCACTTGTGTGGATGTGTCACATTTTTTTAATCCATTCACCTTCTGAAAGATATTTTGTCTGTTTCTAATTTTGGGAGATTACGGTTAAAGCTCTAAACATTCAGGTGAAGGTTTTTGTGTGGGTGTAATACTTCAGATGGGCAAATTTCTGGGAGTGATTGTCAAATTGTACGGTAAAACGATGTTTAGTTTTGCAACAAAGTACCAAGTTGTCTTCTTAACTGGCTGTATCAACTTTACACTTTTTAGAGAACAAGTCTTTTGAACAGTTTCCCAAACTCCCTTTGTGACAGAGTGAGTCCTAGAACTTTGGTGTGATGGCCAACTGCACAGGCTGTGGAACCAAGTTCTTGGTTTCAAGTTTCAGCTCCATCATTTACTAAGTGTGTGACTTTAAACATATTGGATAATCTCTCTGTGCCTCAGTTTCCTCCTCTGTAACTGAGAATTATATCTCCCAGGTGTTGTGAGGATTAAATTAGATAATGTGAGTTTGACACAGAGTAATATGTTGTCATCACTGATATTGTTCTTTTTTCACTAATACTTTGCTTTAGATTTATTTGATAGGACTCTCCTGCTGGACCTTTTTTCCCCTCCTTCCCCCAACAACTCTGGAGAGCAACCAAGTCTTTATTCCTAAAGTTTAGGTGCTCCTTATGGGGATGAAGGAAAAGTTGTGGCAGGAAAGGCGTGATAGCTTTTGTTTCAGAGCCATTGAGGGAATTAAATGGATTATTCAGGAGTGGAATCCACTCTAGAGGAGCTTGAGGGCAGAGAGCCTGAAACTCAGAATGGTGTTAGAGCTGGTGGCGGGTGCACTGCCCCATTGCTGACCAGCCTATACAAGGTTTCTGTGTAGGTCAGGAAAAGGTTCAGACTCTGGGGTTGCAGCCCAGAGCTAAGGTGGAATGCTTAGCCGAGGGAGCAGGTCTAGATTCCAGCTCCCCCCTCCCTGCCCCGCCCACCACATAAGCCAGTGTCTGTTGTGCTGTGCACACAGTACACAGTGCAAGTGTTGGCTCTGCCTGGGGGTTGAGAGTGAGCACTGTAGGTTCCATACAGGGTAAGAGCATGGACGAAGTCCACTGGACCACAGGATCTTGGAAGTGCTTGGACATTTGTCCGAGGGCATGGTTGTGGGATACCAGGAAAGGAGTGAGTCACCAAGCACCAGGCTTTGGGAAAGAATGATGTTACCATCAAAAGCCATCGGCCAACATGAAGACCATGTTGTTCTAGCAGAAAAAAAAGGTAAATATGTGAGAAAATTGCAAACAGAGCCACAAAGTGGACAGATAGTTGGAAAACCAGTGTCTGAACAATCACTAGATCACTATATGAAGAAAGGCAAACTTGGTTCTAGACTGGAAGACTCCTCCCATGATACATCTAAGTGTTTAAGACTCTCTTATGACCCTAGAAAAACAAAAGGTGCCCCAAAGTGATTGATTGGCATTCTTGTAGACTTCAAAAGGGGACAATATATGATTTGGAAAACAAAGGTTCCTGGGAAGTTTCTTTCACCCAGATTACACCTTGCTGTAAGTGAGAATGACATTGTGTTGCAGTTGCTTGTCCAGATGGGTTGCGTTCTACCTGAACTCATTTGGCTTTCTCCAAAGTATTGTTTCTAAGTTACTAGAACTTTTCTGTAAGCTTCTTGCTCAGTGGGAAGTGTAATACAAATATTTTGAGATGAGTCACATCCCTTTATAAATGATTTCTTAATATTTTAACTTTCTGGTTGGGAGCCTGTCAAAACAAGGGGTGTCTCATGGACTGCCGGGAGATGGACAGGGCACACATAGGATATCTCTTCTGTAAGATAATCAGACACCCAACTTTGGCTGAAAGGGTCAGGAATCCTATTATTCCCATAGTCTATTTTTAGTTCTATTATGTAAATTTTAATGGGAAAGTATAATTCCACTTTAGTTAAAGGTCCTTTATAATTAAAAAAATTTGTGTGTGGGCATTTATTTCCAATTACATTGTCAGGCCAAATATTTGTTGTTATATTCACAACTTATTGTTCTTTTTAACAGTGGAGGGGCAAAAGTCTAACTTGTTATTGGTCCCATGTAGCCTTTTGCATGAACCTTTAAATGCACCCTGTAGGGAAGGTGTCCAGGAGCCCTGACATTGTGCAGGAAGCTCTTTAGCAGGGACATGTGAAGCTTGTGAAAACTGTTAATTCTCTCCATTTGTTTGATTTACCTCTTTGGGGCAACAGTGTAATGCTCTTATATTCCACAGTTTATACGTTTTAATGACACATGAGCCTAGAACATTAATTAAAAAAATATTTTGGTCATGCTGCATTCTCTCATCACTATGAAAAATCATGTCTTCTTACATGGAGGTTCTGATATTAGAAGTGATTTCTCACCACAATCTACAGATTGAGCGTCCTTAAGTAAAAATGCTGCTTAATACATACCAGCCTTTACATCTGCACTATACTCTGAATGTATCTTGTTATTGATAAAACACCTAATACAGCATATGAGGTGCATAGAAATTTTCAGGTAACCCTGTAATCTAGATGTAAGTAGGTAATATTCATTGAGCAGGGACTGATTCCCAAATTGGACTGTTTGGGGGACATTACAGAGAAACCCTTTGTACACAATTTCAAAACTTAATCATTCAGCATTGAGCAAAGGATACTGGAGAGTTATTTATTATATTGGTTTGAAAACCCATCTGTTCTTACCAAATAGCACTATTTTAATGGATGTGGTTGAAAACAGACTGAGAAGAATGTTTGAGAGTTTCACTTACTATTTTTTGTCTGCTTCAACTTCACATTAATTCACTCACAAAACTGAGTCACCCATATAGAACAGGTCTCTTTCCCCCATTCCAAAAATTTCAGGAAAATAGATAACTGTGAACTTCTAAGAAAAATGAGAATTAGCTAGGGTAGGAGGACATAGAAGGGTATGCCAGGTGAGCAAAAGTAGGTTTATAGTTGGGATACAAATAAATAATACCATAATTAATAAGTAATAATAAAAGAAACAAACTGTTTCATGTAGTCACAACTGTAAACCTACTTTCGCCAACCCTGTGTATTCAGCTAAAATAACGACGAAAGCACAGATATGAGAGAACACATGTATTCAAGAAGCACAAAGTATACTTTTCCAAAATTTCATTGAAAATCTTTTTTTTTTTTTTTTTTTCCTAAAGATTTTATTTATTTATCTTCAGAGGGGAAGGGAAGGAGAGAGGGAGAGAAATATCAATGTATGGTTGCTTCCTGTGCATTCCCTGCTGGGAAGTGGCCTGCAACCCAGGCATGTGCCCTGACTAGGAATCGAACCGTGATCTCTTGGTTCACAGGCCCGCGCTTAACCCACTAAGCTACACCAGCCAGGGCTGAAAATCTTTTATAAAGGAAATGAGTAGTGAATTCAAGCTGTGATAAAAAGTCCTGGATTAAAAGAAACAGTGTTCAATTCCAATACCACCTATGATTCATTTAGCCAATAATTTTTTAATGAGTAGTATGTGTCAGACATTGTGCCCAATTCTAGGAACCCCATATTAACCAAGGCCAAGTCCTTCTCTCAAGATATCGCAGGCTAGTAGTGGATGTAGAAAGAATCCTACAAAAACCTCCAGACCTTACCGTCTCTTAGATGCAAATGAAGTTGTATTAACTGTAATGCCTCAATTTGTCATGATGCTTATTGGCACGAACCTGTGTAACTTGTGGACCTCTGTTCTTCTTTTCAACCTCCCGAGTTACCTGACAATTCCCAAGGGTCTCTCATGTGTGCTCATGGAATCCTTTAGTGCAAGGGCCCCCAACCCCCGGGCTACAGAGTGATACTGGTCAGTGGCCTGTTAGGAACTGGGACTGCACAGCAGGAGGTGAGCAAAGCTTCTTC
Source organism: Trachops cirrhosus (assembly GCA_028533065.1). NCBI lineage: Eukaryota > Metazoa > Chordata > Mammalia > Chiroptera > Phyllostomidae > Trachops > Trachops cirrhosus. The sequence continues at coordinate 44,536,192 of CM052538.1, forward strand.
TGTATTTATAGCCACTCCCCATCCCTCATATTACAGCCTGAGCTCCACCTCCTGTCAGATCAGCAGTGGCATTAGATTCTCATAGGAGCAGAAACCCAACCGTAAACTGCGCATGTGAGGGATCTAGGTGGAGCACTCCTTAAGAGAATCTAATGCCTGTTGATCTGAGGTGGAGCTGAGGCAGGGATGCTAGCGCTGTGGAGTGGCTGCAAATACAGATTATCATTAGCATAGAAGTTTGGTTGTGCAGAGACCATAATACGTCAATTGCTTACGGAGTCATATCAAAACCCTGTCAGTAAGTGGCAAGTGACAATTAAGCTGCATCTGGCGGCAGGCTATAAAGCCACCCCCCTCCTCCACACCGGTCATGGGACAATTGTCTTTCATGAAACCTGTCCCTGGTACCAAAAAGGTTGGGGACCACTGCCTCAGTGTTCTTCTTTAGGCTCCTGCAAAGGTACTTCTGGCTGGTGCCTGACACCATCACTGCTAGAGGCACCTGCAGGTGAATGCTCCCCACCATCGTTCCGTTTCACATATGCTCAACCCTGCGAGAGCCTTGAGCTTCCACAGTGTTGCCATTGGGCTGGTGGGATTCACTCTTCTCCAACAGGGTATAAAACATGCCCCGATCCTTACCTCTCTGCTGTGCCTTGTCACCTGAACTCTGAAACATCGCTCCGTATGCCCCAGAACTCTGATCAGATCCAGTCCCTGGGACAGGTTGGGGGAGAGGTGCACTTAGCTCTCTCTCTTTCCTGTCCCTGCTGAAAAAAAATTCTCACGGATTTGTCCCCCAATATGAATAAATCACACCAATAAATGCTTGCAAATCTCTAGCCAACAATTAAGCATACACAGAAATATTTTACTTTGTAAACAAACAGGTAATTACAATAGATTATAATAAACATTATACCAGAGTTCATTTACCATACTTTGGGTGGTACACACAGGAAGTGTGCTGACCCAAGGCTCAGGGAAGTAAGGGTGGAGGGTTGGAAGTCTCTGGAAAGATATGACAGTGAAGCTGAGATCTAAGGGTAAGTGATAATTAGCAAGCTAAGAGGGTGCTTAAGAGAGTATATGCAGTTAAAATAGTGTTTATGAAGGTCCAGAGGTGAGTGGGCACATTTATCGAAGAAGTCTTTATTCTTCCCTTCTTCAAGGGACCAGTCTGGAAATCCTTCATAAAGCCTTCCTCTCTCACTTCCCATTCATCATATTTATACCCCCTTTTTGCATTTCTTACATCCAATCTTCTATTATAATTATTTGTAAGCCTATTTATCTCCCATTATTAGCTCATTGTGGGTTCTGCTAATTTTTTTTACATCCTCCACATTAATAACCACAGTGATTTGCATATAACAGGTGCTTAATTAAATGCAATATGCTCAAAGCGGTTAAGGATGCTTGGGATAAATAGATATGTTTTTCCTGAACTAACAGTGGCCTCAAATGATTCGAACAAATAGGTGTGATAGAAAACACACTGGTTCTAGATAAAAGGAAAGGCTGGACAAGATTTTCCTTATCTGTTAGAATAATTCCTTACTGGTTAGTGTTACCTCAGCATTTATGAAGCAGTGATCAAAAAAATAATCACCTAGTTCTTTATACTCTGCTTCTCAACTTACTAATACTAAATATCTACCTCTTCCAGGTACTGTTTTTATTTAAAATTTAATGAAGTAAATGATTCATGCAAAATAATATGATATTTGCATAAAGCTTAAAGATTAATAAACATTATCTGTCATGCAGCTTAAGAAATAGAACATAACTAAATATTACAATGAAAATTTTATGGCAAAATGGCAAGTGAACATGGGCTTCTGATTGCTCCCTCAGCTCTGGGGAAATTTTAGAACTGAGAACAAACGTTATAGATGTGATTAGCATAGTGGGCTGGAGGAGACCTGAGGAACATGCCAGCAGGCTGTAGCCAGCACTTGTCTCATTGGGGAGAAAATTTAAGTGGGTCCTAAGGTAAAGCCATCTATCATAAGAGGACATATGGAAAATATAACATAATGGAATAAGAATGGAGGAAAAAAGCAAACGAAGTACAGAAAATGGAAAATATTTAAAAAATTTGTAGCAGTAGTAGCTCCTAAAATGATAGAATTTACAAAAATATAAATGGGGTAATTTGGCAAATTAAAATCAGAAACTTTAAGATTTGATTTAAAGTGTCCAACCACATAGTCTCCACAAAGGTACCAAATGTAAACAATATCAAGGAATATATAGGTCAATATGACCCAAGGGAAAGCTGAAGTAACAATCTTAGGTTTTGACAAAATAGAATTTAAGGCAAAAACGTAATTGACTAAGGAGCATATTATACACTAACATAGAGGAAGAACAGACTATGAAGAGCAACTACACACCCTATCTGTAACGCCTAGCAGGTGTGTGGATATAAAATGAAGAAAGAGCTTATTAACTATAGCTTTTAAGTTTACACTGCGACCTTCACAGATTACATTCCTTTTCCTGATTCCCCCAGAGGTAACTACTCCAAACTTTGTGTTCATTATTTCTGTGTTAGTTTTCTATTACTTCACAACAGATTACCAAACCTAGTGGCATAAACAGCACACATTTATGATCTTAAAGTCTGTGTGGGCCATGGAGGGGGCAGGTGCAGCTTAGCTGGGTGTTCTGCCCAGTCTCACACAACTGCAACCGAGGTGTCGGTTGGGTTCTCTCCCTCATCAGAGGCTCATGTGGGGAAAGATCCAGCTCTGGCTCCCTCAGGTTGTTGGCAGACTTCGCCTTCTTGTGCTTGTAGGACTGAGATTCCTGTTAACTTGACTGCTGGCTCGGGTCCTCTCTCTCTTGAGAGTTCCTTTTCCTGTAGACTTTGTCGTGGGCCCCCTCATAGCATGCCCTCTTACTTCAGGGCCAGTGAGAGAATGTCTCACTTTAGTCTGCTCATACCGAGTCTTCTGTAATGCATCCTCATCATGGGGATGACATCCTATCACCTTTGCCCTAGCCGCAGGTTCCGTCACAGGTAGAGGTGGTAGGGGTGGAGGTTATACAATGGTGTAAGTCATCAGGGGTTACCTTAGGGTGTGTCCACAGCTTTCATTGACTTTATTATTTTTTTACCATACACATATATGTATCTTAAAATAGATATTGTTTAGTTTCTGTGTTCTTTTGAATTTTATATCAATGGAGTCATTCTGTTTATGCTATTCTGCAACTGGCTTTCCCACTCAAAATTATTTTTTGATTCATCCATGTTGATAGGTCTCATTGTAGTTCAGCCATTTTCATTACCATTATAGTCGAATATGGTAATACTGTCACAAAAGTGATTTACATTCTACTGCCGAAGAAAATCTGGCCGTTTCTTGTGTTTGCTATGATGAACAAAATTGCTTGTGAGCATTCTTGTTCATGTTCTTGTTACAAATGTGTAAGAATTTCTCAAGGATTATAATCCATTCTTTATACAGTGACCAGAGTAAGTAGTCTCTTAAAAATATAAATCCATTTAAATCCACCTATGACATCTTATTATACTTTGAAATCCAAAGTCCTGCATGCTCTAGCCTCTGTCCACATCTGTGACCTCATCTTGGACTAGGTTTACGTTTGCCCACAATGTTCCACAATATATTTTTTCCCCTCATTTGAGGGGAAAATATGCAAAGTTTTCCCGCTCATTCTTGCCCTCAGGCCTTTGCACCCTCTTACTAGAATGCTCTTCCTTGTGGCCTTTGAATGTTGATTCCATCTGATCATGCATGATTCAGTGCGGATAGCATCAGAATGGTCTTTCCAAGCTACTAAATCCAAAGTAGCTTCCCATTCCCTCTCAATTAAAAAGAATCTATTTTAATTCTTTTCCTAGAATCTATCATTGTGAAAGTTTTATTTATTGATGGTTTGTTAAACTGTTTTATCTCCCCACTTTGAATGGAGTGGCTCTCTCTCTCTCAAAAGAGAGCAGGAGTCATTTCTACTACTTATCCTCTTGTCCCCTATACTCAGCCAAGTGTCTTACACATATAAGTTCTCAAAAATGTTATAGTAAATGAGTAAAATAAAAACTGCATTATCAGAATTTGCAAAACCCAGAGGCATAGAGACAAGGGAAAAGCGAGTATGTAGCACCTTTTCTACAGACTGCAGCTGGGCTGAGAGGGTCCGCCCGCCCAGTGTTTTTCTTACTTGTTAAGGATTGTTGCCAGTGCTCGCTTCTGCAGCCCATATACTTAAAAAAATAATAATAATAAGGAATGTTGCCAGACACCAAATTAAAGAGTTTCTTTCAGACAGTCTGATTTCTGAACTTGGAGTAAATGACATAACAATGCTGGATGAGTGGGTCTGGGAAAGGGTTGGGAAATGCTGTCTCTGCAGGCCAATCATTGGGCATTTAGTTGTTGACAGCCTTACCAGCTCACTAATTAGAACTGTAAAATTTCAGGTGAGTGACAGTAGCTTATACGGTAATTTTGCATTTAACAGCTGCAATTGCCAGGCAACTAATGCTATAATTGATGGATGCTGCCAGTTGCTGAGATGGATGGAAATTAATACATAAATTACCATGTTAGAGGTCATGATCACATTTTCAGCTGCATCCAAAAAGCAATATTTATATTGCCTTTATCAATGAAGCTGTTAATATAATTTTGGGGAGCAAACATGCCATGTATGCCTTGGGTGTTGAATATTATAAATGTAAGTATAAATATGTACAGTAAAATTTCAATCTGTAATGTATTCAAGTTCCATCCCACCTCTTAACTAGCATCCCTTGAAGAAAAACACATAGAAAAGTAAAATCGTTGAACAGATAAATCCCCAAGAAAAAAATTATTTGTTCCACAAAGGACTTTGATTTTATCTTGGAACTGTTGTAATTGTAGAACATATACAATTAGTTAAAATAATGTATGCTTCATCATATTTGAAAGGAAGTGAAACTTTAGGGAAGACATTTAAAAAAATAATGGGGCATAGCCGGATAATTGATTCTAAATAGGTAAATCATAATTTGAACTCTTGAAGTGGGATGTTATTGTGGGGTCAAGGATTTTTGAAATGATAGTATATTGCAGTATTTACTTTTATAACAATGATTATGTCATATTCATTCTGTTCTAGTAAATACAATTGGGAGTATTAAAGTAGTGACAGATTATCTTTCTTCTGGATCTCTTCATCTGCTTCTGACTACTTCTTTTTGGTTTTCCTCATGGGCCTACACTCAGGCCCATCACTTATGCAGTAATTCCAGACCCTGGCTACATCTACATAAATTCTGATTTAAGTGGTCTGAGGTGACGCTTAGGTATAAGTATCTTCTCAATTGACTCTAGTATGCGTCCAGAGTTGAAAACCAGTGTTCAATAGCTTCCTTGGGTAATTTGATTTCTCGTAATTTGAACTATGCTGATGACATATATATGTACATGTACATGTATATGTACATGCATATATCCAGCTCTAATTTAACCTGATTTCAGATGAATATGAAAATGCTTGTTCTCTCTCTTTGGATGGTCTCAACATGCCAATACTGAGCTCATCAACCACCAAGGTTCCTCCATTTGCTCCTTGTTTTGTTACCTGTCTGGAATCCTACAAATGATTACAGTTTTTTCCTTCGGTCTCCTCATCTACTTTACTCAGCTATTCCACAACCCTGACCATTTGTCTTCTAACCGCTTCTCAGGTCTTTCCATTTATCCTCACCTGAGCTTTCTCTGTTTAGTTATGATCTTCCCACCTTAGCTTTCTTAATAGTTTCAACAAATTTCCCTTGTTTAGATAATTTTCTCTGCTATTCAAACCCACCAAAATGTTTATCTAGAATGATAAATGTAGCGATAAAATACCAATGATACCAGCAACTTTGGGTTAAAATTTGTCAGTGTCTTATCATTGACTGGGTTGGGCTGAAACTCAAGCTTCTTAGCCAAGGTAATTAAGGTAATTCTATGACTGGCTTATGACTCCTTCCTCATTGATAGATTCTACATGATTCACACTTCAGAATCCAGGATATGGAACTGCTTATGATAATTATTAAACATCAAGTTCTTCCAACTCTTAATGTTTTTGCTCCTATTCTTATTTCTGTCTAAAATCACCTTTCCCTTTTCTTAAACTGTCTAACTCCTAATCATGCTTTACTCCTTAACTCAGGCATCACATCGTACAAACTGACTTCTCTGGCCTTCCAGACTTGGATAAATGTCCCTCTGTCCTCTCCTAGCACTCCGGGAATTCCCTTATCATCAAGTTAGCCAAGTTAAACTGAAGTAATTTACTTAATTTAACTGCCTACTCACAAAATGTAAACAAGTTCTATATCTTACCATCTTTATATTATTAGTGCCTACCTGGAAATATATGTGGAACTTAGCAGGCTTTAATTACATGCTTTTGAATGAAATGAATCCTGATGGCTCTACTGAAATCACTAACATATTCTTTAGTTATTGCAACTCAAGGAGTGTGTTTCTCATTCTCAACCCTGTGAAATGGGTTGATGAGCTGCTGTTATAATTTTTAAAAATCACTTATCTTTATCTTCAGACATCAGAAAGCATCAGGTAACATTAGCAAGAAAATGTCGTCTTATTTCACAGTTGCTCCTCTTTTACTTGATACTCCCTGTAAGGCATTCCTAGTGATTTTATGTGTGAGCTTTTCCTTACCTGATGCCTAATTGCATTCTCTGCTCTTTGCACAGTCAATTCTTGATTATCCACAGTCATAGTAGAAAGGGAGAGCGTGGAAAATCTAAAATTCTCATTTGCATCAGCTGCCTCTCTCACCAAATACTTTGCCAGAGATAGTAATGAGTGTAGCAAGGCTGGTGGAGGGGCAAATGAGCTGTGAAACAGCAAAAATTCATGTTGCCAGATAAAGAGAAAATGAAAAGCTCTGAATAATATACGTCTGGATAATCAGTCACAGAATAACATGGAATTTACTATATTTTAAAAGTGAGAAATTAGTCTCTGTGGCTGATGACAAAAACTCATGCCTTCAGCTTCTGTAAGGATTCTGGACTTGTTTTACTCATGGGCAAAGTAAATGGCTACCTACACACTATCATGTCAGGTGTTCTGGGCTGATCCTGTTTCCCAAATGTCATATTCACTGTCATCTCAGCGCCGGAATTTCCACCATTAAAATATGCAAAACATGCTTAAAATAGGGAACTAGGTATGCCAAAAATAAACTCCACCTATACTTAATTTTTTTACACCTGGTAATCTTTAAGCTGCATGAACATCTGCATTTGTATTGTGATCACACAGACTTTTAGGGGCCATCATATTCCATGCTCAGCTTTGGAGGGCAGATACGAGGCAGGTGAGTCAATGCAAATATTATTTCTGTAGAGGCTTACCAAGTGACTCTTTTTCTTTTCAGTGGAGTGGATAAAGTCTATTGGAACTTCTAAAATGCTTTAGGAACACTTCCTGCTTTTGGTACCCATCTGGTTTGAATGCTGATATTGCTGGAGATGGAAGATAACCTTAAAGCTATCTATGATATGTCATTTGTACTGGGTTGGCCAAAAAGTTCATTTAGTTTTCTCCATATGGTGGAGCTAGTAGTGCTTGGTTGTCTTAAACTTCATTCAAAACAGTTTTGTTAGACTGTATTGTGACAGCTGTCATATCAGTGTGCATTTAAAAAGAACAAAATTAAATTTTTGTGCAGCCATTTTAATATTGAAGATGGAAGAAAATATGCAACATTTTTGGCGTATTGTGCTTTATTATTTCAAGAAAGGTAAAAATGCAAGGAAATATTTGTGCAGTGTATGGAGAAGGTTCTGCAACTGATCAAATGTGTCAAAAGTGGTTTGTGAAGTTTCTTGGTACTTTTGACATTTTGGCCAAATAATTATTTGCTGTGAGTCTGTCTTATGCATTGGAAGATATTTAGCACCCCTGGCCCTATGCATTAGAGGCCAAAAATGGGAGCTAACTGACATACTTAAAATATCCACATCAATAAAGTTATGGTGAAAATGAAATATTTATCTTTTATTTTATGGAAAAAACATATGGATTTTTTTGCTAACTCGATATTAGTCAGGGTTATCCAGAAAAGCACAACTAATTCCCTATTTTAAGGAACTGGCTCATGTGATTATGGAGAATAGCAAGTTTAAAGTCTGTAAAGTGGACCGGAAGGAAGTGCTGATGATGCAGTTCAAGGCCAAAGGATGTCTGCTGTAGGAAGTCAAATTTTTGTTTTACTCAGGCCTTCAAGTGACTGAATGAGGCCTACCCCACATTATGGAAGGCAATCTGCATTCCTTACCAATTTAAATGTTAAATCTCACCTACAAATACCCTCACAGAAATATCCAGAATAATGTTTGAGCACCTAACTGCATACCAGGACGCGGCCAGATTGACAGATAAAGTTAACCAGCAACCTCTTTATCTATTAGATGATAAAAAGAGCTCAGGGAAGTACAATAACTTGCCTGAGGTTTTGGTAGTTGAGCTCAGACTAGTATCCAAATCTTTGATTTCTTCATTGGTGCCTTTTCTACCATAGAACAGTGATTTTTCACAATTAGGATAAGGAGGAGAAAACAGCAGAATTTCGCTCAGAAAAAAATGGCTATAGTGTTTTATTTAAAAATGCCTGCTGATTCTATATACCATATTTTTCAGACCATAAGATGCACCTAGGTTTTAGAGGAGAAAATTAGGAAAAAAATTTTGAAGCAAAAAATGTGGTAAAATATTTAATAACGTAAATAACATAATATTTCACCAATGTAAATGTAAACAGAACTCAACAGCAGCATTAACAACCATTATTCCTCCCAAATTTGGGGCGGGGGGGAAGTGCATCTTGTAGTCTAAAAAGTATGGTAAATTTTTTGAATATTTGTTCTGGTTCAAGACCTGGAATGGCCACAACAATCTTGAGAAAGAAGAATAAAGTTGGAGGAATCATGCTACTTCATATCAAACTATACTATAAGGCCACAGTAATCAAAACAGCATGGTACTGGCATAAAAACAGACATATAGATTAGTGAAATAGAATAGAAAGCCCAGAAATAATCCTGTGCAGTAAATATTTGACAAAGAAGGCAAAAACATACAATGGGGTAATGGTAGTCTATTCAATAAATGGTATTGGGAAAATTGGACAGATATGTGCAGAAAAAACAAAAACTAGATCACCTTCTTATACCATATATAAGAATAAACTCAAAATGAATTAAACACTTAAATGTTATATTCAAAATCATAAAAATCCTAGAAGAAAACACAGGCAGTAAGATTTTGGACATTTCTTGCAGCAATATTTTTTTATTAATATCCTCAGGCAAGGGAAACAAACAAAAAAAAAACAAATGGGACTACATTAAACTAAAAAGTTTTTGCACAGCAAAGGAAACCATCAGTAAAATGAAAAGAGAATCAACTGAATGGGAAAACATATTTGCCAATGAGACATCTGATAAGGGATTAATATCTAAAATTTATAAAGAACTTATAAAACTCAACACCAAGAAAACAAGCCAATTAAAAAATAAGCAGAAGACCTGAGTAGACAGATCTCCAAAGAGGAGATACAGATGGTCAATAATCATATGAAAAGATGCTCAATGTCACTAATCATCAAAGAAATGCAAATTAAAACCACAGTGAGATATCCCTTCACACCTGTCAGAATGGCTATCATTAATGAATCAACAAACAAGTGCTGGTAAAGAGGCAGAGAAACAAGAACCCTCATGCACTGTTGGTGGGAATGCAGATTAGAGCAACCACTGTGGAAAGCAGTATGGAGTTACTGCAAAAAAATAAAAATGGAACTACTTATGACTCAGTGATTCCACTTCTGGGAATATATCCAAAGAAGCCTGAAACACAAATTTGAAAGAATATATGCACTCTTATATTCATTGCAGCGTTATTTGCAATAGCCAAGATATGGAAATAGCCCAAGTGTCCATCAGTAGATGAGTGGATAAAACAACTATGGGACATTTATACAGTGGAATACTACTCTGCTATAAAAAAGAAGGAAATCTTACCCTTTGCAACAGCATGGATGGACCTGGAGAACATTATACTAAGTGAAATAAGTCTGAGAAAGACAAACACCATATGATTTCACTCATATGTGGAGTGTAATGAACAAAATAAACTAACAGACAGACTGATAGAGAACAGATTGACTGACAGCTGTCAGATGGGAGTGGGGTTGCAGGATTGGGTGACAAAGTGAGGAGATTAAGAAAAAGAAAAAGAAAAAAAAGAAAAGGAAAACCTCACAGACAGGGACGAGGGAAAAGGGGTGAGGGGAGATTGAAGAGGATATGGGTGGAATAAATGGTGAAGGAAGGAGACTTGAGTTGGGGTGGTGAACACACAATACAATATACAGATAAGATAGAGGTGTACTTCTGAAACCTATATAATTTTATTAACCAATAACACCTCAACAAATTCAGCAAAAATAAAGAATATTTAAAAAAATAAAAATAAATTGATACAATGTCTGTTGAACAGGACTCTCATGATACGTCAGAGTGTCTAGCATACTTGGTGCCTGCCTAAGCTGCCAGTAGCAGGTGTGTGTCATTAAAAAAGAACTTTACTGAGATATAATTCATATACCATAAACATCACCATTTTGAAGTATACAATTGTTTTATAGTGTAGTCACAAAGATGTTCAACCATTACCACTATTTCCAAAATAGATAGTCTTCTTTGGAGAAATGTTCACATCTTTTACCTGTTCCTTAATTTTTTTCTTTTTTACTGTTGAGCTGTAAGAGTACTTTTTTATATTATGGCTCTAAGCCCATTTATCAGATACATAATTTGCAAATATTTCCTCCCATTCTATTGGTTTCATCAGACTCTTCCTTGATGGTGTCCATGAAGTATATACATTTTTAATTTTGATGAAGTCTGATTCATCATTTTATTTTGCTTATGTATTGGTGTCTTATTTAAGAAATGGTTTTATCCAAGATTTCAAAGTTTCACCTTTATGTTTTCTTCTAAGAGTTTTCTACTTTTAGCATTTACATTTAGTTCTGTAATCCAGCTGAGTTTTTAATTTTGTTTATATGTTGTGAGACAGTCATCTAACTTTATTTTTTTGTATGTGTGGATATCTAATTGTCCCATTATCATTTGTCAAAAAGACTATTTTTCCCATTCAATTGTCCTGATGCCCTTGTGAAAAATTGGTTAGGTGCTTATTTCTGGATCTAATCCTGTTCCACTGATCTTTGTAATTATCCTTATGCCAGTACCACACTGTCTTGATTCCTGTGGCTTAGTGGTCCTCCACAAAGTAAGTTTTGAAGTCAGAAAGTGTGAGTCCTCCAAGCATGTTTTTATTTAAAGATTGTTTTGCCTCTTCTAAGTTCCTTGCATTTTTACCCAAATTTTAGGATCAAAATGTCATGTCTGCAAAACAGCAGGATGTGGGATGTTGATAGGGATTGCAATGACTCTGTAAATCAGATTGAGGAGTATTTCCGTCTTAATAATATTGAATCTTTTAATTCGTCAACATGAAATATCCTCCTTTTTACTTAGTTCTTTAATTTCCTTCAGTGTTTTGTAGTTTTTGGTGTGCATGTCTTTCACTTCTTTTGCTAAATTTATTTCTCAGTATTTTCCTCTTTTTGATGCTACCATAAGTGGAATTATTTTATTTCATTTCACAATGTTCATTGCTAATATGTAGAAATACAGTTTCTTTTTTTAAGATTTTATTTATTTACTTTTAGAGAAAGGGGAAGAGAGGGAAAAAGAGAGGGAAAGAAACATCAATGTGTGGTTGCCTTGCATGCCCCCATACTGGGAACCTGGCCCACCACCTAGGCATGTGCCCCGACTGGGAATCAAACCAATAACCCTTTGTTCCGCAGGCCAGCACTCAATCCACTGAGCCACACCAGCCAGGGCAGTTGGTTCTTGTCTATTGATCCAGTACCCTGGCATCTTACTGAGCTTGGCCCTTGTCATTTTCAACACTGGAAATCACTCTCATATATATCCAAAATCTAGTGAGTGAGAAAAGGTGGTATTGTGCCCAAATGAGAATACCAAATGAAGAGAGCCTGGCGCATGGTCAGAAAGGTGCCGGTTGGATCCCAGAGAACTAAACGATTCTACCCAATACAGAACTGGGCTTTTTAGAATTGTCAGCTGTTAATACTGGAACTTGGGATTGACAAGTACCTTGAGTGGAAGAAGAGAGGTGAGTGGCAAGAATACCCTTGAGAGAGCAGACCTATAGCACTCATGGTAACACAAGTAAGTACTAAAGAGAAGAAAACTCAGAGAAAATTTCTTGTGGCAGGGATGGCAGAATTGGAATATGTCAAGAAAAGAATTGGAATACATCTTACATTGTATTTTTATTTTATACTGTGTACAAATACCCCTTGAATATAACTAATTGTTTAGTCAAAGCCTATAACACCATTGTGTATCTTCTACGTTGAATAAACAAAGAAGAGATTGTTCCTTGATTTGGGCAACGTAGAATCATAAGAATATTAATCTGGCATAGTGTGGGAATTAAATACTCTGGCTAATCATATCCTGTTTAAAGGGAGAGTCATCATTATGTTACATAGTTTGGTGATTTCCAAAAAGCTAGAATATTGCAAAATATATTTACATTAAACTTTCCCTAGATTAAAGAGGCAACATGGTAAGGGGTTTATAACATAGAAGAGAAGGGGAAAGACAGAAAGAAATGCTCTAGGAAGTGTTTTTCCTAGATTGTCATATGTTAATTAACCTATCTTCATTGCAGGGATTGCTGTTATCATCACTCTATTTTGCAGATGAGTGAACTAAAATTCATAGAAATTTAAAAACTTTGCGGTAATGCAGCTAGTAAGTGGCAAAATCAGGTCCCTTATTCCAAAGCCCTTCATATTGCCACCCTACTGTTTTGCTTTTTAGGGCAGCTGTGATGCCCAACTGCAGGAGTGTTAGTCACACAGAAGACAGTGGGAGGGGTGCCCGCTGGGGTTGGCAACACAGTGGCCCTAAAAGGAGCGTGGACACTGGTCCCAGCTGTGTGACCTGGGAAAGTCACTTGCCTTTTCCAAGTCTTTGTTTCCAGAGCTGTACAATAGGGATCCCAATATCATCTCTTGATGACTGAGTTGGGCCTTGTTGTGAGCCAGAAGAGATAGTGTGAAAGGCTTTTTGAAAATTTAAAGGCAGATAGACACAAGGAATGGTGAAGGAGAGGCAGAATTCATGTCAATCTCTTAACCCTTCATCAGGTCATCACGGCAAACATTATTTATGATCATACTAGAGGTGCAGAGTTTTAGTTAATAGAATGCTGACCAACAGAGGGTTTGCCCCCAAGGTATTTTTGCAGAATGAAATCCTCCATGAGTGCAAGCCCGCCCAGCTACACCCAGATTCTGTATTTAAAGGTGGATGCTCAGAAGACAGCTGGAGAGGCTGTGCTTGACTGGGAGCCTGACAGGCTGCTTAGTGTCCTCCTGAAGAGGAAATGGAAAGAACCTGTAGCATGTTCTGTCAAGGGTCTGCAGGAAGTGGGAAAGATTGCCCTATTTGTTATATTTATTGGAGATATTATTATTTGTTTTATGCTGTGTGGAAGGAGGGCCAGAGCTATAATCTATTGATCATTTAGTTTTATGAAGTTCTCAAATGGGTGATCTGGTATTTTTCTGACAGAGAAGCTATGGTTCCTGAACACCAGTAATAAGATTGTCATATCATTTTCTTCTCTTTGGTCTTTTTATTGCTTTTTATCTCTTTGCTGATATTACCTCTCCCCAATCTCACTTCCCCCTTGCAACCTTTTTTTTTTTTACCCCCTCAGGGCCATGCTTAAGACTGGCTTGATTCATTTTATGGAATCTGCCCTGTGCTTTTAAGAGATTATTCATCTTTGCTTTTCACGTGTTGTCCTATGAAACAGTCTGCCCGCTGCAGTCTCTGTGGTAAAGCCTTTGTAGTCAACACTGGAATGTAACTTGGGAAGAAATACTAAATAGGTCAGGGAAGCAGAGACCAAATGTTCCTGTGCAGCCACAGTGTCAGCAGATGGATGACAGAATGAGGTAGCGCTCCTTGTGGGCCTCAATTTTATGCAAACTCTTTCAGGACCTCCTGGGATTCAGGCTCCTTCAAGATCCCTGAAAGTTTTGAGTGGTTGAACACTGAGGGCGATGTCTGCCTAATACACGATTCCGAGGTTATTACTCTCCTATCTGTTCTATTATCATACCAAGAGTAAGTATGATGAGGTACATCCTCTCTCGCCCATATCACCTAGGAATGCACAAAAGGACACAAAATCTCCTTGGGAAACACAGCTAAACAGCTTGGCTCTCAACTGGTGACAATGAGGGGCATTGCCCCCGGTGGTCACCGGTGGCCACAACACGGATGAAACTCTGTGCTGCCCTCATGCCAGGCAGTCAACCAGTGAGGCGGTTCCAAATCATTCATAGGCTGGCTGTGCCTTTGCTCCCAAGAAATACAGTTAAGAGAGAAGAGATATTTAAAACAAAACCAAACCCAACCCAACAGTATACCTTTAAGGAATCGATTGGAATGCAGGCCAAAACAGCAGAAAGAATAGCAATGGCAGACAGCCTGGGCCCAGGCTAGTGAAGAGTTAAGCTCTGAATGGCTGTGGGAGGCTGGTGTTATGGCTGGGGAACAACTGCCTAATGCCTTTCGCCCGGACTGTTTAGCAAAGCTTCATTATGAACGTAATTGTGTGCTTGTGCAGGCACACCACACGGAGGGAATGCTCACAGTAAAGGTATGATTGTATTGCCCGCTGCCATGCCAATTACTGGATATTAATGGCAGGATGGCATGCATATGCCGGAGCTGGGAAGCAGAAGGTTAATAGACGAACAGCACCAGAAGAGCCCATTTATCAGTTTCTATTTATCTCTCCTTGGGAGGTGGCAGGTTTACAGTAAATACCTTCTGTCCTCCTAATTTCCTAATGATGGGGATAATGATGGAGAATGGTGAAGTCATTAACTGGGACAGGCTCTGTGCATCACTCTGTCAACCACATCTTCCCAAGACCTGCAATGAGAAGTGATGGGCCCCAGCTGTTCACGGAATCCAAGCCCCTCCTCCCACCCTCTCCCCCCCAAACTACAGGCTTGGGAAATGGTTCCCCAAATGAAGAAGATGGAGGCCCTGGGTGGGTGGGGAAGCATGAGAACAGGAGAGCAAGCTCCCCAGACAGCAGGATAGCTTTCCCTGCTGTGCACCCTCTACATGGAACCCAGAGGGAGCGCTGTTGACTCACACTGGATTCTTCTCCAGTGATGCCAAGGCCACTGTGAGTTGTGTGTGGAACTGGATAAGGAGTCAGTAGTCGAAGTGGGTGTGCTGGGGTAGGGCAGAAGAGCAGTTTTCGCCAAATGTTCCTCTTTCAAAAACCAGGAGAAATTTAAAACATTTATAATTTTCTCACCTCACCTGTAAATGGACTGGAGATACTAGAGGAAAATCCCTTATGCAGAGGTAATTTTTTTTCTTTAAAATTCTGAAGGAAGACTAAAACAGCTTAGATTGATTTCTTGGATGTGATTTCCAGCCCCCTAATGAGCCCAAGGTGCCCTCTCCATCTACTTGTTATGTGTAGAATTGTTCGACTTTTAGGTACTGCCTAAAAGTAACTTGGATTTGCCTCCATAGTTTATAGAGCTCTTGAAAAACTAGGCACTTGTTTTTTAACTTTTTTTTGGTAGGGGAAGACCCTTGGCTATCTCTAGAAATTGCTCTCAGTTGAGGGAAGCTGTTATCTTGCTGGGTGTGTTAGAATTAGGACAGTTACGTAAGCCAACAATAGTAAAACTCGAAAGTGTATCCCACCGACATGCCCTTATCTCAGGATCAGGGCAATCGCTGGGCCTCCAGGATGCTCTGAGGAAGTTGGTATGAACACAGTGTTGCTGGTCCTCTTTGTTTGTCTTGCACTCTGTGCTCACTTCGTTTTTTTCTCTTTTCATAAATCCATTCACCTCAGAACACAGGAGGGAAAATAGACCTGCATATAGTGCCCAGATTTGTATATTTCAGGTTCAGACCCCGAAGGCAAAACAAAATCAACCTATCTGCATCTGTCTCTGTCTCTCTGTCTTCCTGCCTTCCGTCTTCTCAGTTATCTTCCCATGCAGCCATAGCATTGAAACCTGTCATATAAACATAACTCACAGTGAGGACAGGGGTGCGGAATACCAGGGAAAGGGAAATTGTGAGCTATGGAGACAACCTATAAGGTGCCTCTTATAGGCACCTTATAGCTAACCCTTATTTAATTACCTGGTGGTAGGAAATGGGTAAAAAGCACAGTCCTATCATGATTTGTCTCAGGAAACTCACTTCAGCGACGCTGAACAGCGATGAACATTCTTAGCCTTAGAACTGAATCAATTCCTTGTTCTAGTATTTAGTAGCTATCTGATCACTTTCGACCTCTCTGTGATATCAGTTCTGTAATATGCATGACAGCACTCTGCATGCTGAATGGGGAGTCACAGGGTTATATGAGATGGTGTCTCTGAAGGGCTCAGTCAGCATCCCACACAGAGAAAGCTCCCTATATATTTGCTGGCTATTATCGTTATCAGTATGAATTTTCCAAGTTTGACAAGTTTCTGTTCTCCAAAGGTGAACCAGTCATTTATAGCAAACATGTGGTAGACTGTATTTTCAGAAATTACCCTAGTGATATTTCCAAGCCTCTTTCAGATCCTGGTCATTCCCAACAAGATATGGAATTATTTCTTTTTCTTGAAATTAGCTGGGCCTTCATCACTACATCAGTGACCAGGAAACAGCAGAGGGACACTGGATCATACAGTGCAGTGGGGCTCCCACCCATGCCAGCATCAAGGGCATGTGACTGTGCAGTTGCACAGGGCCCCTCACTCAGAAGGGCCCTGTGCTTGGTTTAATGCTCTGCTGTTGCCATCTTGAAATTCTTTGAGATTTTTTTGAACAAGGAGTCCTACATTTCAATCTGCAATAGACTTCACAAATTATATATGTTGCCAGTCCTGCTTCCACATGAGTCTCTATCTTTTGTGAAACACCCCGTGGTATCCCTAAGCCAAACTGTAAGAGGACCACCCATGCTGAAGAGGTCATGCTGGAGAGGCCCCAGGGACATTGCATCGTTTCAGAGAGAGACGCTTGAGGAGTGCCAGTCCCTTTAGCTCTGAGCTATATTTGAGTCTTTTCAGCCCAGGGGGCAGGTATGGGAATGAACGAGCCTTCAGCTGATTCCAGACCCAACTTTAAGTCACTCAGCCAACAATGAGTAAAGCGGAAACAAGTGGTCCTGTTCTACCCGTGCTCAGATTGTAGTGAGCAAAACAATATCGTCTGCAGCTGCTAGGTTTTGAGCGGGTTGTTGTCTTGCTATGGGCAACAGGGACAAAACTGTTTCTGAGAACGACATTGAGAATGGGGGCTTAGTTACTAGAGAGGGGCAGAGGCGAATGGCCAGTTTTTCTGATTTAGAGTGTAAGTAGCACATACTAATGTTGATTTTACATGAAACATCATTTTCATTTTCATCTTAGAAAGTTTATAGCACCTTTTGTGTCACAATATTATCATTACCGCTGGCATTAGTTTATATTGTTCTATGAATATGAAGATGTACTCTAGCAAGGGCAATATTGTACAATGAAAACTAAAATCACATGCTCAGCATCACAGAGAAATGAATATAAGGCAAATAATACTCAATGTAGCATTTAATTATGTTTTGATTTGATTCATATCTTTTTAAGTGTTGACTATGTATTGGGTATTGCACCCAGTGCTAGAGATCCAAAGGTAAATAAGACAGATGTGGCCCCTGCCATCATGGAAGTTAATGTGATGTGAGGGGGAGGGACAGATGATGAACACATATACACACTAGTGCATTTGTAGTTATAAATAGTATCATGTGCTATGAAGAAAAAGAAAGCAAGGGGGAACCTACCGGGAGAGAACGTTCAGAAAGGACTACATTGAGGAGACATATTTAAGCTGAGATGCAAAGAATGAAAAGCAGCCCATCACGTGAATGCTGGGAGAGGGGTGTCCTTAGCAGAGAGTAGAGTGTTCAAAGGCCCCGAGATCAGAAAGGACTTTGCGGTTTGCCTCAGAGACTGGGTGAAAGGAATCTTTTTGTAATTGGTGGGGAGTTTGGATAGGAAGGCCTAGAAAAGCATCAAGAAACCTTGAGGAAAATTATTTATCTTTTGAAGAAAATAAGGCATAGAACTTTTGTCTTATGACTTCCAGGCTTTCTCCTCTCTTCCTCCGTTTTTCCCCTTTCAGTACTTTTATAGCTATAATCTACGAGACATATAGTAGAATATATTTTTTATTTATTCTGGATTTTTAAAAAGTAAGCCTGAATACTAGAGAAAGAAAAACACTGGTTTGGGGTAAATACAAGAAAAACTTGTCTTTGATTAATTGCGATTGTTCTGTAAAGTAGTATTTAAATATTGGAGTGTAGCACTCAGTGAAACTCAAGCTATAAAACATTCTTTTAGAGTTGGTTTATTCATCTAGTCAATAAATATCTGTTATGTTTCTATTACGTGACTGGTGTAATGTTTGGCACTGGAAATAGTCTCTGCACTCTTGATCTCTAAATATCTAGATCTTTACAATCCAGAATCTAGACTGTAGATAAAATATGAGCAAGTAAACTAGCAATACTTGTATAGTTACCATATAGCAAAGGCTATAAAGGGGGAGGTACAGGTGCTGAAGCGTCTAATATGGATTTGGGATGAAATCGGGAATTATTTTATTTTAATGTGAGCATAGCACCATTATTGGATAAGGTGACACAGATCTTACAATTTTAGTGAAAATGTTACTATCCATTCATGGATTATTTACTTTGTGGTTTATCCATGATCAATGTTTAATCTTAGATCGCCTCTCTCCTGGTTCTCAGATGTGTATTTAGGACTACTTAGCAAATGATGATTAAAAGGACAAATCTACTATCGAGGACTATTGGCCAAAATGAATTAAGAGAAGTAATACAAATAACGTGTGGTTGATCTGCTGTTCGAATATTCTTCGTGGGAAAGTGTCCAGCACAAAGGCATGAACTGATTATTAGTCCCTTATTTATTTCTGCTGTTTTTCCTCTGTGAGTTTAGAGAGCAGATCAGTTTCAAAAACCTAGACACTGAGAAGAATATGAATACTTCAAAAGGTAGAAAGTAATAAAATTGGCAGAACATCATATGAAATCAGGAGCTTGGAGGTTTTTCCTTGAGTGTAGTTTCCTTCTTTCTGACTTATAAATATGTAGTTTTATCATTTAAGTATTGGGCATGTGGTGTTTTCAATCATTTTGTGACTTCTCTTTAGAATATAAAATGAAATTAGTGTAAAATGCTATCTCTTAATGCAAATTTTCCTCATAAGACCTATTTTCTGACATTGGAATAATTTCCTTGAATCCCTTTTTTTTTCCCCCAATTACAGTTGACATTCAATATTCAATTTCAGGTGTACACTATAGTGGTTAGACTTATGAAGTGGTCCCTCTGATAAGTCTAGTATCCACCTGGCACCATATATAGTTACTACAGTATTATCCACCGTATTCCCTCTGCTGTCCTTTCCATCCCCATGACTTCCGTAACTGCCAGTTTGTACTTCTCAATCTCTTTACCTTCCCCTCAACACCCCAACCCTCCCTCCTCCCACCTGACAACCATCTGTTTGTTCTCTGTGTCTACGAGTCTGTTGCAGTTTAGTTTGTTCATTTATTTTGTTTTTTAGATTCCACATATAAGTGAAATCATATGGTATTTGTATTTGTCTGGCTTATTTTACTTAGCAGAACACCCTCTAGGTCCACCCATGTTGTCACATATGGTAAGATTTCATTCTTGTTTATGGCTGAGCAGTGTTTCATTGTGTATATTTCCCACATCTTCTTTATTCAAGCATCTATCGATGGACATGGGTTGCTTCCATATCTCAGGTATTGTAAATAATGCTTCAATTAACATATGGACACACAAATGTTTTCAAATTACTGTTTTGGATTTCTTTGGACAGATACCCAGAGTTGGGACTGCTGGGTCATATGGAGGTTCTAGTTTCAGTTTTTTGAGGACCCTCCATACTATTTCCCATAGTGGCTACAACAATCCTTGAATCACTCTTGAAACTATTATTTAAAATTCCTAAGACCCCTAGTTGTGTTGCAAAAAAGTACATGTTAACCTATTTTAGGGGAAAAACAGTTTTATTTTAGAACACATTTGGCAATTTAATTATATGTTTGAAAAAACTTTCCTACAGGGGTCAGGCAACTATTTATTTTATGGACTTTTATCAAGTCTGTTGTTTCCACACAGATGAACTTTATTTGAACATATGATGAAAATCAACAATACTCAAAGCTTATTTCAAATAGTTTCCTTGACAGCTTCTCCTTCATCTACACAAGGGATTCTCACTCTGGTGATGGACAAAGGGCATTAGAATCACTTGGGGCAGCTTTTCCAGTTACCCGTGTCCGGGTTTAGAAACATTACCACACACTGGTGAAGAATGACCCCTGGCTTTTCTAGCCTCCCCCACTGAAACTCTTTATTTAACTTCAGGATAATAGAATAGAAACTGTCTCTACGTGGCTACTTCTCAGATATTCCTAAATAGTGGTAAAGGGTAGGAGTTCTGAATTAGACTATGTACCTGGGTTCCAAACTGATATTATCAATTATATCAGGGAGGAAAAAAAAAATTATTCTACCCTTCTAGGTTCTTCTGACTGGTTTGAGAATTAAATTGACATGAGGATACTAGGAGAAAATCAAGTTTAGTTTCCTACATATGGAGGTCTCATATGATGTGGGACCTAAAGAAAGGCAGCTTTTATACCTTTTAGACCAAAAATAAATTTGTGAAGAACTGAGAAGACAAAGAAACTTAGGCTTGGATACTAATCAGAGAAGAGCCTAAGCCTTCTCAGTCCTGAATTTCCTGTCTTTGGCAATAAGGATGTCTCTTTACCTCCTGGTGCAAGGGGGTAACTTTCACATGGGAGATTTATTCCCTGCTTTCAGGGTACAGAGAAGAGGGTCAGAGGGTCCTTCTTGCACTGAATGCTTCTGAAGTAACTTATTCAAAGTAATCAATTTGCAAAAATGGCATGTTTTGGGGAGGCAGTTTTTGTTCCCCTACACTTACTAGCATTATGCTCTTAGTTAATGAATAAAGGGACATTGTGATGGACCACACAGGTCCCCCTTTATAAATGAAGGGCTCCTGGAAGTGCTTCTCGCAGGCCTCTCTAGAAATAAGAAAGCTCAGCAAAGTGTGCATGCTAGACTAGATGTTTCATGCAAGAATGGAAAACTCACCAGAAGACTACGTGCTGTGGGAGACACTGATGATACACTAGAGGGGTACCAGCATCACTTAGACGTTCAGTAGTGGCTGCCCTCTGTAGCACAGGACTGAAAGTAGGAGGTACTACTGGCCATTGTGAACTGGGCCCACTGATAGCAACTAGGATAACAGGATTCCAGAACAACAGAGGCCAGGCAGTAGCGCATAACCACACGAAGGTGGATGGAGGTAGTTACTGTAATGCATGGCATGAACGACATGAACGACAGTGTTAAAGAACACCTAAGGATGCTCACTGACAACACAGCATCTAGAGTAACAAGTTCCTCTTTGAAGGGGATCTAACAGATATCTCCATTTTCACCAGTGTCCACACAGGCAGAATAAGTGGGTGATTAACAAAGATAATGCTTACTTTACCTAATAAAAAACTGAGGGATGCATGACCAGGAGGCTGAGGGCAGTTAATCCAATAAAAGGCACATCCTTTGCCCAGTTTCTAGACCTGAGACTGTTTATGGACTCAGAAAGCACTGACAGAAGGAGAGGTCATATCTCCAGAGGTAAACATGGCAATAATTCTCCCAGCCCCTCCTGAAACACCCCCATGACAATTTACTCAAGTAACTATAGACTGAGTAAATGGGAGGACACATCTATCTTAAGAACTGTTGCTTATGAGGTTTGAGCTGACATTGATACCTGGACACCCAAAGCATCCATATAAGCTAACTCTTAGAAGAAAGCAACTTCTGTGAGCTAAAAACTGGGTGGGCAGGGGAGTGACATGATATAATTTATATTTTTAGAAGATTCCTGTCTGTATTGTATTGTATTGTATTGTATTGTATTGTATTGTATTGTATTCCTTCCAGTCTAGGAGGATAAGGCTGGAAGTAAGGCAAGGAAGTATTGCAATAATCTGTGTGAGAGATTACTGTGGCAATTTGGCAGTAATTCTCTATGTGGAGGGCAGAACCATTAGAATTTGCCAATGGACTGAGTGTGGGGTAGAAATAAAGAGGAATCAAACATGACTCCCAGGTTTTCCCCTTTTGGCCTCCATGCATAACAGTTTGCTCCATGCTGATTTAGGTTTCAGTACAATTTATTAAACATCCGTAGGTACTCTGGTGAAGTGCTATTATACTTTCTGGGTGTACTTTTGAAGAGCTTTTAAAAGTGGAGGGTTGAAAGTCTAATATTTGCACTCCTTGTAGGAAGAGTCTTGTTATGATAGTGCCCCTTACCCCATATGCCAAGGTTGGGAAATGGATTAATGTCACTGTGCAGATGAAGTAACTCTCTTAGTGTCATTGAATCCAAACATATGAGATTTTGAATCCAAAATCTCTTAGTGTCATACATCCAAAAATACAGAAATTGTGATGACTAATTTTATGTTAACTCCACCAAGGGATGCTCAGATAGCTGGTAAAACATTATTTTGGGGTATGTCTGTGAGGACGCTTCCAGAAGAGATTAGCATTTTAACTGGTAGACTGAGCAAAGAAGATCAACATCACCAGCATGGTCTGCCGTCTACACTGATCCAATCCACGAGGGCCTGAATAGAACAAAAAGGCAGAGAAAGGGCCATTTGCTTTCTTTTCGTGAACTGGGACATCCATCTTCTCCTGTCCTCAGACATCTGTGCTGCTTACTCTCTGGCCTTTGGACTGAGAATTACACCACAGGCTTTCCTGATTCTTCATCTTGCAGATAAGTGATTGTGAGACTTTGCAGCTTCTATAAGCCTATAACTATCTATCTATCTATCTATCTATCTATCTATCTATCTATCTATCTATCTATCTACCTACCTACCTACCTACCTACCTACCTACCTATCCATCCATCCATCCATCCATCCATCCATCCATCCATCCATCCATCTGCTCTATTGGTTCTTTTCTCTGGAGAACCCTGACTAACACAATCATCCCCTTTACTACTAGTTGATGTTAAGTTTTTATTGGGCAGTGATATTCAATTAATTATTTAGTGAGGAAATTTGAAGGTATATGCAAAACCAAACCAAACCAAAATAATACCCTACCTCACTCTTAATTCCAGAGACTGAAACCCATAAATCAGACTGAGTAGGGCAGTTTCACACTAATCATAGACAGATAGAGTAGCAATCATTGAGTAATTACAGTATTAGTAGATTTGGAAGGGGCATTAGAGGCAATCTAGTTCAAGCCTTATTTTAAATTTTATAGTTAAGCTATAGTTATTTTATAGTTAAGGTGAGGCACATAGAGCTTAAATAACTCAAGTTTGGCAGGACTTCAACCGGAACTGCTATCTCCTGACTCCATAATCCATTCCTCTCCAGCCACAAGACCACACTTCCTGCTCTCTTAGTCACATAAACAGTGCAAACTATACCAATGTGGAAACGTTGGCAAGCCAAGGTGGATATACTTCTATGGTAAAAAGAATAGAAGATTTTCAAGAGTTTTTTCCACCAATAAAAGACAGAACAATGTATTGTATTTTGGGGTAAAATAAAAAGGCAAGATCAGAGAGTTAGTTGTTCAAAAGAATGGGACAAGAAGTGTAAGGAGTACAGGCAACGTCAATCTGATGTAGTGCCAGTCTCCAGCCATTCAGTCAACCATGTATTGAACTAGACTCTATAAATGGTAATGATACTCCTTGGCTGCTACCACGTTTTGTAATCTTTCTGGAAGATATCTGTCTTCCACACTTATAGTATACAGTTATCCTTTGCTTTTTAAAATCTTTACTTTATATGACTTGGCTTTTATGAAGGGCCTACATAGTACTTGATTTTTCAAATTGAAAGAAATCTGAAGAAGATGTTTGCTTTCATGAAAAAAAGGTGAAAAGTGAAAATAGGGTTCTGTATCTGTTTTGCAGTGAGGCACTAGAGAGGCAGCGGGTACCCCTAGCAGCTAGAGTGGCCTTGCAAAGCTCCTTCCCGGGGAATCACACTCAGTATCTCAGCATCAAGCCCCATAATTTTGAACTTGTCTATGATCATCTGTGCATTATCTCAACTTATTTTGTGCATCTGTTAGCAAGATATGTCCTAAAGTGATTGCTTCTTTGCTTTTTGCCATTGCAGCTTATGAAAGTTTTCATAGATAGGCTCTGTTTTCAAACAGCAGGGTAAACCGGTACCCTGAAACTGGATTGGCCTGTCTGTCTTGTTCACCATCTCATCTCTGAAATGCAGAACATACCTGGTACACAGCAGGTGTTCAATAAATATGTGATAAGCTATTGCACGTATGATTAAGAACCCAGATAAGTAGAACAGAAAATAAAGTCTTTAGGGGAGTTTGGAAAGGGAGCAGTCACTATAGGAAGCAATCATTTGGGAAAACATCACAGAAAAGGAGAGCTTGAGGAAGTCAAAGAGGAATGAGATGACTCAGAATAAAAAGGATAAAGGAAAAGGTATTCAAATAGTAGAGGAGAAAGAGTTGGGCAGAGGAGGGAACATAGACAAAGGCAAGGAGGTGGACAGAAGTAAGGCATGTTCTGAGGGCAATGAGAAGAAAAGCTTAGCTTTATTTATTTTTAATTAGAATAACACAAGTGTGTTATTGATAAGGTAAAGTGAGATTTTTGCAGACTTCCTGCCCTCTTTGACTCTGAAGCTAGAAAGAGTCATTGAAGTTCAGGAGTTTGGTGATGACGCTCTTGAACTTCATTGGATCTGGTCTCCTAGGGCCACAGGGAGGTTAGAGGAGGCCTGAGACCTGCAGGAGGAGGGGGACGCCCCATTTTCTGACTTGTCTGGCCAGTCCTTGGTGTTCGCTCTGTCCCCCTCTCGCCATCTCAGATCTCTCCTCATCATTTAGTCAGGTGAAAAAAACTTCTATGAAGAAGAGATTCTGTAGAAATTAAGGGAACCTTTAATGATCACTGCAGATTAGATGGAATCCTATTTTGATATAAAATCATCAGGTTTAAAAAAAAGAGAATGCCTATCCTTCAATTCAGAATTGAAGGATAGGCATTCTCTTTTTTTTAAACCTGATGATGCAGGTTTTTTAAACCTTCAATGCAGAATTGAAGGATAGGCATTCTCAGATGAAAACTAGGAAAGTTTTCAACAGAAAACGTAAGCTATTTGAAGGAATATTTGAACATAAGGAAGAAGAAAGAACAATAGAAGTAGTAAATGTCTGAATAAATATAATAAACTCTTCTCCTCTTAAGATCCTTAAAATGTATTTGATGTTTAAAAGCAAAATATATAACATCTCTTGACAGAGTTTTCAATATGTATTGAAGTAATATGTAAGACAACTATAACATTAAGGGAGAAATTAGCCTACATGTTTGTAAGGTAAAATATTGATTCTAAATAAACTGTGAAAAGTAAAAAAAAAAAAAAAGATAGTTGGAGATGAATTGGGGCAATTTTCCTGAGAATTGACATTCTGAAACTATATATTCGTATCTGCTTATATGTTCCTTAAATACAACACATTCCTGATGCTAAGGTATTCATGACAAGGATGAAGTGAGAGAGGGTAGAGCAAAAGTTGCCTAATGAGATTCACATACTTTCTGGGTCTTCACATCTCTGAGAGCCCACATAAGGATCCTTTCTTATGGGCCACTGGAAACAGTTTAAAGTTTCAGATGGAGGGTATGAAGGTTGTTCCCTGTAGTGCTTCCTTTCCCTACAGTTTGTCAGCCAATGCTTCATAGATACCAAAGAAGAAATGGAAATGTTTGTCTCTAAAAATTCCAGGATGCTTTAGGAGCAAATTACCATAACTGGGTGCACCATTCATTTAGTAGTTGCCTCTTTAGCTCTGAAACATTAAGTGTGATGTAAATCAAGATGTACGTTAATAAAAATGGTATAAAACATCTGTGGAATATAAATGAGGCAAAATCACACTAGTCACCATGAAAACAATGTATGTAATAATTACATTAAGCAGAGGTACCCAGGAACTCAAATAGACAAAAGGAAATAGACCTTTTAGCCCAATGCAAATATTGTTTAAAAGGAGCTATCTGTTGTTTCTCCCTGTTACCGACCAAAGTCAGATTTGGCCACCTGTCGCCATCATAAGGCAAATTCTAGAGGCAGAGGGTGGTGAGAAGGAAAGGTCTTTTTATTGCTCAATGGTCTAGGAGAATGGGGGACGCCCTGTCTCCAGGCTCATCAGGCTCATCTCTTCCACAAAACCCAGCCATCCCCAGCAAGACCAAAACCAAAGGCAGTGCACCGAATTCCTGCTCAGTTTGAAACTACTGTCCTTTGGAGCCCAAGGCGGCTAAGTGGTCATCCTGGGATCTTAGCTTGTTCCCAGCTGTTGCTCCACTTCAGGCTGCCATTGGCCATGTTGCTTCTAGCAGCAAGGTCCTGTGCTCCTTGGTGGTAGAGCCGGCCAAGGCACTGGCGAACGCTCCACTAGGTTGGCAAGAGAGAGACTCCCTTCTGGAGGCCATGGGCTCTGTGACTGCAGTCATGCGGTCCATGGAGAGAACAGGGCAGTACACCCTCCAAGTGCAGGTCCTGAGCAGCAGCTGCAAGCAAGAGACACAGTTTTCTTTGTTTCCTGGGGTTTATGTTAGTTTTGGGTGTGGGATGGACCAGGTATTTTCTTAGAATGACCAATTAACTTCCCAAACTTTAGCACTCTCTGGGAGTGTCCACCCCCCCATCTCAACCAATCCCTTCTTCCCCCCAGGCTAGACTGACAGGCCTCTTTAGTGCAGCACCCCACCCTGCTGACATTCTGACGTCTATGGTGCATGTGTCTGCCTTCTCTTAGTCCCACCTCCAATCAGGTACCAGAAGGGGGTAGGAGGGCTTTTCTCCCCTACCCAGGTATCTTGCTAGCCTTGAGCATGTACAGTGCAATACTTTTTCCTACTGCCATCTTGCCCAGGGCTGGAGGACCTGCCGCCATCAGGAGATACTCCACATTGAGGGCAGAGTGTTCACAAGGCATAAGATTGGTTACCCCAGCAATGCAGCACCGCCTGCTGCCTCACCATGGCCCCCAGTGGTGTGCGACCTCTGGTGGCCCCTCCTGTTCCCTACCTTCAGTCCACTTCCAGTGCTCTCTGGCCAGGCTATTGGTGTAATCCCCATCCCACCATCCAGCATGTAAGGAATATTTAAACAAATGGAATGACTCAATTTCTTTAAATTAAGACAGATTATTCTTGAAAGAAAAGGAAAATAATTTCTTCTTGAAGCACCTACTTTCTGGCTAATGATCCTATGGGTATCTAAGAGGTCATACACCACCCATTAGAGTTTGACGGAAGAGTTTTCTGCTTAATTCTGGACACAGATTCTGCCTCTAAAATTCTTGACTATGATCAGTTTGAAGAAAGGTGAGTCCTGAATATCCTATTCAAAAATACTTGTGTGTTCTTATCTCAGAACACACATTGTAAATACTATTTGGCATCAAGTAACTTTTGTACCCCATTGCATAATATTCTCAGCTGATGTAATTCTACTAGCAGCACTAATGAACTGAAGATGGTTGATTGTGTGCGTCATGAGGCATTAAGAGAAATTCCTAAGTTATCATGTTCTTTCCTTGTCCCTGGAAAATGACACCTGACGTTAATCAAGTAGCCATAGAAACCACAGATGTGGGGAGTTGTGGGGATAAGAGGCAAATCTCCTACTTCCTTTGTCCTTAAAATCATAAAACTTCTTATTTCAACAACGATTGAAACTGCTAACCTGAACTTAGGAGTTTGTTGCATCTATAATTTGTGCTGTATAACAGTGAGAATGATGTTTTCATTATTTGTGGTATATCAGTCTGTTCCTTTCCATGCCCTCGTTAACAATAAAAACCTGTGCAGTTTTCAGCCATTATCATTTTTCTCCTGATAAACCATCTGTGACATGGAGACCTTGAAGCTGGGAGTTGTGGCCACAATGTTCAATAGACTGTGCATGTAGCTTTTGCAGAGGTAACTGCTGTAAAAATCAGCTTCCCTGTTATATCTGTCTGTTAAGATTTTTCTCTTGCTCTTTTTTCTATATCTAGTGTAATGTGAGTTCACATGAATTCAGTCAGCGGCATTTTCCTGACAATAGAAACTCCATCTAAGTCTCTTATTGGGTGCTAGAGCTGTCCTTTCTCTTAATTCCAGCAGCATTTTCTGCTATATTTAACCCAGGCTAGGAGAATGTTCTCACTACAGAGCTATTTTGTCCCTGTTTTATACAGTCTCTCCTTACGGAGTTCAGGAGCCATCTGCCCTTTGGGTAGATTAGGTCCAAAGGAACTGCTCTTGCCACAAGTGAAATGAAAAAGGAATCAGATGATAAAGTCATGTCCCCACCAACTGGTTTGATAATTTAATAAACACAAGTGGCTCTTTAAAACCTGCTGGTTTTGACCTCAGGTCTTTGTGAAGCTGAAGTCATATTAGATGGTAATATGGAGATAATGTCTAAATTTCTGTTACAAAAGTAGATTTGAAATAGATGTAAATGGATCAGTTTTTTTTTAATTTTTGTGCATGTGTTTATCAGACTTCTTTAGAGAAACAGAACCAACAAAATGTGTACGTGTATGTAGAGAGATTTATTTTGAGGAATTGGCACAAGTGACTGGGGAGGCTTGGCTAGCCCAAAATTTAGTGAACGAGGCCAGCAGGTTGGAGACTCAAAAAGAGTCACAGGTTGAGTCCAATGGCAGTCTCTGACAGAATTCCTTCTTTCTAGGGAGAGGTCAGTCTTTGTTCTCTTAAGGCCCTCAACTGATCAGATGAGGCTCACCAACATAACACAGAGTAATCTGATTGACTTGAAATTCATCAATGTAAGTGTTCATCTCATCCAGAAACACCTTCACAGAAACTTCCAGAATAATGTTTGGCCAAATATCTGTGTCCCATGGCCCAGCCAAATTGACACATACAATTAACCATCATAATTCATATATAATCCTTTAATGTTACATGAACAATACCCATAGTTAGGTATCACTTAGGAAAGTTACAGAAGCTCAGAAAGTCATCTGGGCAGGGAAATTAAAAATCCAAGGACAAGCGATTACATTTTCAATTTTACTTAAAAACTGTTTTTTTGCCCATATAATCAGATAGTTCTCTGCTGAATCTACCTTAGGTCACAGTGCCTGTTATTCTCTGGGTTCTTTGGGGAACCTTCCTGTATAATGCACATCTGTAAGGTTCACCATATACTCACTTAAATAGTGGTCTTAATCTTAATCTTCAAATAAGAAATTAAGTTGTTGTATCAAAGATAGAAATTATTTTAACTTGGAGGGAAGTTATGAAATATGAAATATATATATTATTTCTTACCAAGGCATTGAAAGTTTATCATTGGTAGAAACTCAGTCTTAAGTTTATAAGTCTTTGAGGGTGAACCACATTTTATCTGTGTTGTTGAATTTTACTTGCCTTTGGGAATACCTGACCCAGTGACAGAACTCCAAAGCGGGCATCTTACCTATCGCCTCCCGGACTCCTCTTTTGTTTTTTACTTTCTTAATTGAACTGCTGGGCCCTCTCCCTTTTCTCCTTTACTCCAAAAGAAGAATAGCATAAACATGAAAAGAAATGTAGAGCTGAAGAAAGAAATATGAATATGGGGGGAAGAAAATGTCCTTTCATGCATAAATTGAAAATGGAAGCCCAGGCTCTGCTGTTCATAAAGAGTGGACAGTCATCAGTTCATTTGATGAGTAAAATTAATATTAATAGTATGAAAATTAAGTTAATGTAATTGTTTCTCTTAAGTAGGTTTGTGCCAAACCTAATTCTGCTCTGTATCCCATGAGACTTTTATATTTTTAGTAATAATAAGAATAGGGCAGATTATGCTGTGGAAGCTGAGAGTTTAAGGTGTATCTTCTTGGCAATAAATTGTTCCTTTGAAGTAAATTATCAATTATAGGCATTTTAGCTTCCTGGGAAAAATAATTTCTCTCAAATGAGATAAGAAGGAAAGTTTATTACTTGCTTTATTCTACTTGGGATCAGATTTCATAGTAATTATGCTAATAACCAGATAAAATTGTTACACAGAAGTAGATGTTAATATCATGTGGGGAAGATTAATAACTTTTGGAGACATTTCTTATCTAGTGTGACCTGATTATTCTTAGAGATGAGAGATGTTATCAACATCTAACATGAGCATCTTCCAGTTACATGGAAGGTAAAATAAGAAAAATAGAGATAAATGAATCAACATGTTTTGAACAATGATATTTAGAAAGATTTTCATTTTAAAGTTTACATTGAATTTTAAACTTTTTTACTAGCTGCCATGGTTCAGAAATTTGACTCTAGTCAAAGTCTATTTCATTCTTAGTTTTGTTCCTATTTAAAGGCAAGTCATGTCTTTTAATCACTATCTTTCACTTGCAAAGTAGATGACATGAAGCTGATATATGTACTAGGGAATTGATCAAAAAAGTATGCATCAGTGGTGTGATTTGGGAAAACATCATGACAGAGATGTTAAATTCAGGATATTTAACTTCTTCACAGAATATGAATATTACTAAGTCAGTTATTGAATATTTTCAAGTGTTTATTTTGTTAATTTACTATAAGGCCCAGCGAATAATAGTTCAAATGATAACTTTTCTCAAATATTCTGGAGAAATATATTAGGAAGACTATGCATAGGATTTGGAGAGTTTCTATTCATTTAAGAAGTATTTACTGAGTGCTTAACATGTGCTTTGTGTATTGGGATAGGTACTGGACATCTTGTTTTTTATAGCAGAAGCATGGTCTGGGCTCTCGTGGGACTCCAGGTCTAGTGGGGAAGATGCACAGTAATGTACTTTGTGGTGAGTGCTATGAAACAAGAACTGGTTGCTGAGAGAGAGAATAAGTTTAGTAGTGGCTGTGGTGATAGAGCTCTACTTTGGATTGTAAGGTCAGGGAAGTTCTCTTGGAGATGACATCTATGCCAGAATGTGAATGATAAGGAGGCTGCCGTGCAAAGATGAAAAGAAAGCATTCCAGAAGATAGAAGAGTATGTGTGAAAGCCCCAAGGCAGGAAAACATTGGGGAATTCCTGCAATGGAAAAAAGGCCAATGAAACTGGAGCATAGAGAGCAAGAGGGGTGGGAGGGGTTTGGAAGGAAAGAGCAAGGAGAGTTTGGGCTTGCAGTGTTCAGACTGTCCTGGTCATGATGACTGCAGACATTAGGGCTTTACTCTAAATGCAGGTGGAAGTCACTGGAAGGTAGGTTTTATGCAAAGGTGAGGAAGGTATGATTATTCACAGAAAATTGAAAACTCATGATATTTATTTCATGGTTTTAAAAGTATAGGATTAATGTGACCACATTAACAGAATGAAGGATGAAAAACATATTCATCTCAACAAATGCAAAAAAAAATTTGGCAAAATTTCACATTCATTTATAATTAAAACTTCAGAAGATGTGGGTATAGAGGGACATTCATCAACAAAATAAAGACCATGGTGAAAAACTGAAGGTTTTTCTGCTAAGATCAGGAACAAGACAGGGATGCCCACTATCACCACTTTTATTCAACATAGTATTACAAGTCCTATCCAGAATAATTAGGCAAGAAAAGAAATAAAAGGCACGTAACATAGAAATAAAGAAGTAAAACTGTCACTATTTGCAAATGACATGATACCATGTATAGAAAACCTTAAAGAGCCCTGGTTGGTGTGGCTCAGTGGATTGAGCACTGAGCTGCGAACCAAAGGGCCACTGGTTTGATTCCCAGTCTGTGGCACACACCTGGGTTGTGGGCCAGGTTCCCTGGTGTGGGACGTGTGAGAGGCAACCGCACATTGGTGTTCCTCTCCCCTTCTTTCTGCCTCCCTTCCCCTCTGTCTAGAAATAAATAAACAAAATCTTTAAAAAGAAAAAAGAAAACCCTGAAGAGTTTGCCAAAAAACTGTTTCAATACACAAAAATCAGTTGCATTTTGTACAATGAAAACAAATGATTAGAAAGAGAAATAAAACAATTTCACTTATACTTGCATAAAGAAATAGAATACTCAGGAGTAAATTTAACCAAGGAGATGAGAGACCTGTATATTGAAAACAAGATGTTAATGGAAGAAGTTAAAGAAGACACAAATAAAGATACTCCATGCTAATGAATCGGAAGAATTCATATTGTTAAACTGCCCACACTACACAAAGTAATCTACAAATTCCAATGGTATTTGTCAAAGCAATAGAGCAAGTAATTCTAAAATCATATGCACCAAGATGGAAGTGTAGGTAAACATGGCTCTCTTCCTTGCAGAACC
Organism: Trachops cirrhosus; assembly: GCA_028533065.1. NCBI lineage: Eukaryota > Metazoa > Chordata > Mammalia > Chiroptera > Phyllostomidae > Trachops > Trachops cirrhosus. The sequence continues at coordinate 44,568,891 of CM052538.1, forward strand.
ATAGCAAAAATCACAATTAAAATTATCTATCACCCGGAATGTTCAGAAAACCAAGCTGTATCAAAGTCTGACACCAAGGAATTAAAGAAGTCACTTTCATCCAGATGGGTAGGAGGGATGGAGATGTGGAGATGCAGAATGGGTGGTCCCACACCCCCATGTGGTAGATAAAATTGGGAGGGATACCTTGGGAGCAAGGGATCCCAGCTCCACAGCAGACCACTGAACCCAGGGTGCAGTTGCCAGGAAGATAAGTCCTGACAATTTCTGGCTGTAAAAAACCATGGGGAGTGGGGCAGAGGAAGAAACTAGGGGGTTCTCAGGCATCTCCTTGTAAAGGTCCTGGAACAGGACTTATGCAGATTCACTCACTCTGGGCCCCAGCACTGGGGCAGGAGCTTGAAGGGCACCAGTGGCATACGGGGAGAAATGGAAGTGTTGGGCATCAGGGCAAGTGCCAGGGGACGTCTTCCTCATGGACAAAATCCGAGAGGCCAGGCAGAGGCCATTGCCCCTTTACTGAACCCTCTCCCACAGACAGCCATAGAACAAAGACACCATATCTGAGATTCCATCAACCTGGTTCACATGGGTTGCCCCAACCTGGTGATTACCTAAGGCTCTGCCCATCCAACTTACCAGTGTGCTTTTCTGTAATAGGCCACACTACTAAGACAGGGAGTAAAAGCAGTTCTGTCTAATACATACACAAACACAGGGAGGCTGCCAAAATGAGGAGACAAAGAAATAGGACCCAAATGAAAGGACAGAAAAAACCTCCAGATAAAGAGCTAAACAACATGAAGATAAGGAATCTATGAGATGCAGAGTTCAAAACACAGGTTATTAGGATACTCAAGGAACTCACTGGGTACTTTAACAATGTAAAAAAGACCCCGGCAGAAATGAAGTTTACATTAAGAGAAATAAAGAAAAATTTTCAGGGAATCAACAGTGAACTGGATGAAGCCAAGAATCAAATCAATGATTTAGAACATAAGTAAGAAAAAAAAAAACATTCAATCAGAAGAGCAGGAAGCAAACAGAATTTTAAAAAAAATGAGGATAGGCTAAGGAATCTCTGGGAAAACTTCAAATGTACCAACATTTGAATCATAGGGATGCTAGAAGGAGAAGGGAAAGAGCAAGAAATTGAAAACTTATTTGAAAAAATAATGAAAGAAAACTTCCTTAATTTGGTGAAGGAAATACACATACAAGTCCAGGAAGCACAGAGTCCCAAATGAGATGGGCACAAAGAGGATCTCACCAAGACACATTATAATTAAAATGCCAAATATTAAAGATAAGGAGAGAATCTTAAAAGCAGCAAGAGAAAAGCAAACAACTACCTACGAAGAAGTCCCCATAAAACTATCAGCTGATTTCTCAAGAGAAACTTTGCAAAACAGAAGGGACTGGCAAGAAGTATTCAAAGTGATGGAAAGCAAGGACCTACAATCTAGATTACTCTATCCAGCAAAGCTATCATGTAGAATCAAATAGCAGATAAGATGGTTCCTAAACAAGGTAAAACTAAAGGAGTTCATCATCACCAAGCCCTTATTATATAAAATATTAAAGGGGATTAAGAAAATGAGGATCAAAACTATGAATATTAAAATGGCAATAGATTCACAACTATCAACAACTGAATATAAAAAACCAAGTAAGCAAGCAAACAGAATAGAAATAGAATCCTAGATATGGAGATTATTTGGAGGGTTATCAGTTGGGAGGTGGAAGGGGAAGAATGAGGGAAGATGAAGGAATTAAGAAATATAAATTGGTAGGTTCAGAATAGACAGGGGGATGTAAAATACAGCATTGGAAATGGAGTAGCCAAAGAACTTATATGCATGGACATGAACTAAGTGGGGAGGATTTCTGGAGGAAATGGGAGGTGGAGGGTGGAGGGAGACAAAGGGGAAAAAATTGGGACAAGTGTACTAGCATAATCAATTATATATATAATAAACCAACAATTTCCAACCTTAAAAATTATACAGAACCACCCACACAATCAGAGCAATCTTGAGAAGCACAAAGCAACCTTGAGAAAAAGAACAACAAATTTAGAGGCATCACAGTCCCTGATTTCAAACTATATTATAAAGCTATACTAATTAAAACGGTATATATCAGCATAAAAAGAGAATATTCTCTTTGAAGATTCTTTGGAATAGAATAGAGAGACCAGGATTAAATATACTCATTTATTTTTGGACAAAGGAACCAAGAACACACAGTGGGGAAAGAATGGTGTTGAGAAAACTGGACAGCTACATCAAACGAATGAAACTTGACCACTATCTCCCACCATATACACAATTAAGTCAAAAGTGATTGAAGACTTAAATGTAAGATCTTAAGCCATAAAACTTCTAGAACAGAACATAAGTGGTAAGTTTCTTGACATAGGTCTTAGAGATGATTTTTGGGATCTGACACCAAAAACAGAAGCAACAAAAACAAAAATAAAGCAGTGAGACTACATTATACTAAAAAGCTTCTGCACAGCAAATGAAGCAATTAACAAAATGAAAAGCAACCTATTGAATAGGAGAAAATACTTGCAAATCATGTATCTGAAAAGGGGCTAATATCCAAAATATGTAAAGAACTCACACAACTCAATATGAAAGAGTAAACAATTCAATTAAAAAATGGGCAGAAGATCAAAGAGACGTTTAACCAAAGACATACAAATGGCTAACAGGCATATGAAAAGATGATCAACATCATTAATCATCAGGGAAATGTAAATTAAAACCACAATGAGAAATCACCTCACACCTGTTAAAAAAACTGTTGTCAGAAAGACAGAAAATAACAGGTGCTGGTGAGGATATGGAGAAAAGGGAACTCTTGTGCACTGTTGTTGGGAATCTAAATTACTGCAGCCACTATGGAAAACAGTATGGTGATTTCTCAAAAAATAAAGAAAGAACTACCATATGATTCAGCAATTTTGGGTATTTATTCAAAGAAAATGAAAACACTCACTTGAAACTTTTTATTCCTCCCTATGTTCATTGCAGCTTATCCACAATAGCCTAGGTAAGGAAACAACTATGTTGTCCATTGATGGATGAAGGGATAAAGAAAAGATGGTGTACACACACACTGGAATATTATTCAGCCATAAAAAGAAGAAAATCTTATCATTTGCAACAAAACTTGATTTTCAGGACATTATGCTAAGTACAATAAGTCAGAGAGAGAGAGAGAGAGAGAGAGAAATATATATACTGTTTAGTCAGTCTCATTTATATGTGGAATCTAAAAATAAAATAAAATAAAATAAAGTAAACCAAAAAAAAAACCCAAACCCAAAAAACTCAAACCAGAAATCAATCCAAGCTCATGGAGGCAGGGTTTGGGACCAAATGGATGAAAGGGGTCAAAAGGTAAAAAAATGCAGTCATAAAACAGGAAGGTATAAGAGGTTTTTTTCACATGTAATGTTATATCAGTATTCTTGGGGTGTTTTTTTTTTTTTGCTTTAGAGTTATTTTTGGTAGAGAACTAGAAGTCATCTATAATAATTACTGAGGAGAGAGGAAAAATTCTGCAGTTTGACTTTGGGAATGTCGTTTAGCCACACTTTTCCATGCCAGAACTCTGAAAGTTAAAAATAAAATATGGTAAAGTAAGTTTTAAGGCATTGATCCAAGAATCTTCTCTTTGAAGTTTATTTACATTTTATCATGTTACTGACTACATTCTTTCCAGAACCTCTAGTAAGGAGTGTTATTTTTTAAAGTTAGCCCAGGCATACTGTACACATAATGGTTTCAGATACCGTTTTAGCCGAGCTATCATTTACTATTCTCTGTTTGACCTCGTAATGGCCTGAATCCTTTACTAGCAGGGGTGTCCAACCTTTTGGCATCTCTGGGCTACACTGGAAGAAGAAGAATTGTCTTGGACCACACATTAAATACACAAAGTAACAAAAACTGGTGAGCAAAAAAAAAGTTTTAAGTAAATTTACGATTTTGTGTTGGGCCTCATTCATAGCCATCCTGGGCTGCAGGTTGGACACCCCTGCTTAGAGCTTCTTGGGTAGGACAGGACAGTGAGAAAAAATATTGATGTTTTCATGATAAAATAATGCTTCCTTAGGAGATGGAAGAGAACATTTCTTTGGTTCTGTTCCAAGGAGAAACCCAGAGCACATGTAATAATGAGTATACCAGTTACCCATAAACGATGACGGAAGTATTTCATGATGACTTTGAGTGTGTACATGTTCTTTAAGTTAACTTTTGGAAAGTGAAAGAATGGAATTTGTTGCTTCAGCTGAAACAACAAATTGCAAGACTTGAACCTTAGTTATACTAATAAATTATGATGATAGAATACATATGGACTGCATATGTTTTCTCTAAAAATTTAAAATACTTGTAGTTCACAAATTTATAGTTTATATAGCCCATTTTCCCCATAGTATAGGTGAATAAATTCATATTTTTCTGCTTTCCTGGAATGTATTCCTATTTGCTAGGGAGGGTGTGCCTTTGAGTCTAGATGCTGTCCATGACAAGCTGTGCCCACTTCTCTGGGCTTCTGTGTCGAGGTGGCGGAGAGGCATCTGTGGGGCTCACGCCCGTGGCTTCCTTGCTGTCTGTATGCTTGTCCTGAGCAGTTAGGCAGGTGCGCAGCCCACGCACTGCTCTGCAGCTGGTGGATTCCGTGCCCTTGCCTCAAAGGAGTGAAAGTCCGGCTCTGAGAGAGTTTGCTTCACTTCTTAGAAAGTTCAATGAAGAAATTACACACTCTGCAGTCATGATTGACTGCAGTGAACAGGAAGAAGACTGCAAGACCATAAGGTGGCTTCCATTAAGGAGGAATTTTACCCCAGGGGGACATTATAGTGAAGTTTCTCGGTTAACAGTCCCATAGTTTATTAGTCTCTGACCTTGTGCTGCTGATTTGAAGCTATGTAACCTGCTCCTCATTCCGTGTCTTCTTGTTTTGCCTGCTTTCAAAGAAGAAGAAAAAGGGTCAAACACTTAATTCAGGAAGATACTAATTTTGCACTAAAATGTGGAGTTGAAGTTCATGTGTGAGTGGTTTGGCCACTGCAGTCTATGGCTACTATGGGATTTATTTTTTAAGTGTAGTTTTATCGCAGCTCATCTGCTGATACTCATAAGTCTGCCATGCACTTCAGATAAAGCATCTGAATGGAAATACTTAAAACATATCTTTTGAAGTAATTTTATATATTTTCTTAATCCTTAAATAAATTTTATGAACTGGATAATATTTCAACTTTAGGGACAAATCCAAGAATCAGAAAAATTAAATAACATGTCTAGAGTCACGAGTAATGCCTGCTGAAGAATATTAGAAATCACAGGTCTATTGGTCTTTCCCTTGATTCGCCAGCATGCTAAATTAATCGTTCTGCAAAATGAAGTATAAGAATAATGAGGGTATGACACAATCAGAATAGTAGCATAAATGTTTATTTTTGAGGTATTAAAATATCTCCATTGCGTATTCATGGCAACAATTAAGCCTCTGGTAAGGCCAAAGGGTGAGAATGTTTAAATGAGTTTTTTTCCTGCCATCCATTATCAACTTGGAAAGTCAATACTAATAGGGGAAGCACAAGAGCGATGACTAAGTTCATTACACGTGATCAGAAAATGAAACACATCTACCATGTTAATGTCACTTTCAATTTATGGTGACATTTACTGAAAATACTCTGCAATATTTGGCAAAGTTAAAAGAGAGATTGCTCCCCAATTAACCAGAGGATCAAAGAGGGAAGATTAGGGAGGGAAGTGTTGTCTACTTTTTCTTTTTTTTAAGAAGCAAAATGTTTGGAAAGGTCAGGCTTTGAGTGAGCTAACCTTCACCACTTTTAGTATTCAGGTTGACTAATGAGCACTTCAGTCATCATTCTAATGGATGCATTTATGCTGAGAAAGAATAATAAAGTGCTTTTCTGTTTTTTCAGTGACTGGTTCCAATAGCAACTCTATAGATGGACACTCAATAATATCTCTGTTATCTACTTAATGGCCAAAAACAGTGGTCCCCAAACATTTTGGCACTGGGGACTGGTTTTGTGGAGGAAAGTTTTGCCTTGGACTGGGGGCAGGGAGGGGAAGAGACAGGAGGTGGGGCTCAAGAAGTGATGGGAACAGCATTCATGAACAGGGAAGAGGCAGGCTGGGGACCCCTGGCCTAAAATATCTTGGAGCTGAATATAGACTATGATTTTACACTATAATATTTTATTAAGTACTTTGGATTCAGTCATTTAATGAGTCACTGAACAAATATTTATTGAGCTTATACTTTCAAGCCCTGTTCTAGGTTCTGTGAAGGAGTAGTATACAGAGTCCCTGACCTCATGGAGCTTTTATTCTAGCATGTCTTTTACAGGAATTATCTAGATATAGTCTTAAAAAAGTAGTATCTGACATCCTATTCCTGCTTTTGTGATAGTAATGTTTTCCCTCTCTGAATATGGATTTGGAGTGTATTAAAGGTGTCAAATAGATCCTAGCACCATCTGAAGTGATGTGTGAGTCCTCTCGATGTGAAGAAAACTAATAGATGTGAAATTTTAAATCTTAAGGCAGCTAGTAGGGTGTATAATATAACTTCCAATCTCTCCCCTACTTTCTCCTTAAACCTCCTGTCACTTGGGAAAAAATTTCCTGTTGTGGCATTGCATGTAATTACAAGGATGTAAAATGGAAGAAACAAATTCTTTGCAGAAGGAACCTATCTATAACTTGTTTTTTCTAGGGCTTAACTCTTAACTCTTGGAGAAAAAGATGCATTCTTGACCAGTGCAGAAAGAGGATTGATTCCCACAAGATTTCAGTAAGATGCTGTTTTGTTAATGTTCTAATACCGTGAGGGGTCCCATAATTATAATACTGCCCACCTCTGATGTCTGTAGCTGGCTTTCAGTCTGGTGTGACTGCCATCTTTTTCTTCCCTTGCAGCTACAAACCTGTCCAGCAGCTCCTGCCTGCAACTAAACTGTCCGTTTTCTTCCTAAGCTACAGTCCATTGGATCCCACTGAGTTCCATCTTGTTGGCTGTATACCTGTTTCTCTGGCATTCAATGTTGTTTTAATAATATTTGTGGTCATATTTGTGATTTCTAGTTTTCATCAAAAAATTAAAGTGAGAATTAAAGTGTGCCACCTGCTGAGCTTTGCCTTTCAGAATTTAAAATTTGCCCTGCCCAGACAACAACATTTACTTGTAAATCATCCAAAATACTGGCTTGCACTTTTTCTATGTTATCGTCATTTCTGTTAACAGCCACATTAGACAGAGATGGTTTCTGTCTTTTATTTAAAGACCTGATGGTTCTTCAACAGTCAGAACATATCCAAAGTCTGCCTCTTGTAGCACATTGTCTGCAGAACACTTATCAAACAGTGTATATTGCAACTTGTTTTGGTGAAGTTCGTATTGTATTAAAACAAGGCTAATAATCAGGAATCCTGTAGTGATTTTCTCAAATAGTAGGCGAAGATTAAAGAAGCATTCCTTTTTTTTTTTTATTTTAGTTTATTCAGTACAGTTTCTATCCTTTATTCCCATTCCAGCCCACCC
>CM052538.1:44576992-44608685 GCA_028533065.1 Trachops cirrhosus
TTTACTGATGGGCATCTAGGTTGTTTCCAGCACTTAGCTATTGTAAATTGTGCTGCTATGAACATTGGGGTGCATAGGTTCTTTTGGATTGGTGTTTCAGGATTCTTAGGATATAGTCCCAGCAGTGGAATTGCTGGAAACATTCCTTTTTTAATGGTAAGGAAGTTTTAAAAATATGACGAAGAGCCACAAAGATGCTGCCTGGGATTCTTATGGAGAGCAGCCTAGAGGAAACAAATGACATCACTAAGAAGAATTCCTAAAACAGAAGATGATCAGCTGCAAAAAAAGGAAATGTCAGATAACAAGGCCAATTTTCCCCTCGAAGAAATTGGAATTTCAGGTGAACACTTCAGTGAGCAATACAGAACTTCTGGTCGCGTTTGCCCTGTTCTCTCAGGTCTCTGTGGGCATAGAACAGTGTAGCACTCCTGACTGTAAGTGCTGGGTGCCCAGCAGAGGAGAAAGAGACACGCATTACTTTTTTTAGGGCTTTAATTCATGCTTTGGCTAGAGCTGACTCAGATTTCCTGAGTCAGGGCGGGGGAGGAGGGTGGGGAGCAGAGCAGTATTCTGTTTTCGAGCAAATGTTGTATATAGTGTTTTGCTAAGAATTCTCTTCCCCCAGTCTTGGCAGTGAAAAAATGTCTTTTGTGGAAATAAGTATATATATTTCTAGAAGAGAAATAGAAGTTGATCTGAAAGTTTATTTCCTTTATGTAACATAGACACTTAGATTTACCTGAAACCAGAAAGTTAATTATATCAAGTTATATCAGTTAAGAATGAAGATTTATTTTTTATAGTTTGTAGACCCAAATAATTATCTTATTGACTACATCTTCTTTTTCTATATTTACTTTTGGACTTGAGAGTGGGTATTTACTACATTGAAAAAGCTGTTGATAAAATCTCTTTGTCAAGTTAGTTTTGGTATTTGAATTTCACTTGTCTGAGTTTGTGTGTTTTAATTGGAAGATTGGGGAATATATTCCATTTAATATGGCTAATATAAGAGTTTCCCCCTTTCTTTTGGGTTCTTCTTATTTTCTTTTTTCTCCAATATACAGTATTATGTACATTTTATCCTCTTATACACGTGCCACTATGTTTGATAAAATGTCAGGTCTATTTTATTTTCCCATTAAAGGAACAAGCTAACTGTTCCAACAGTCACAAGCCTTTCACGGAATGAACACTGCCCGGACAGCTGGTCTCTTCTACATTTCCCCTTTGATGGCACCTTTCTTCCCATAATTCTCATGCAAGAGCCTTTCTTTTTGATTTTGAAATTTAATGGCTAGTGAAGTCATGGTGGGAAGATTGTGTATCTTACAAAGGCAGCTGAAGTGGCAAACTGATATTTTTCAAGGTACTGACTGAAAGGATGCTAAGCTGTTTGGAGGTTGGCTTTGGAATTTCTTAGATGATCCTCAAACTCTTTGGGTGGAGTTGCTATTTTAATGGATAAATAATTCTACTCACTTAAAAAACAGTTGTGTTATTTCTTTTAAAAGCTGTTTCTATGTCTTTCCTCCCCAATTAAAAATCTCTCCTTTTGTAGATGTGGTTTTAATTTGAAGCAATATGGTATTCCCTCCCCCCGCCCCCATTCCAACTAAACAAACTCTGTAAGAATTAGCTTTGAGTTATTCCATCTGTGGACTTTTAATTTTGTCATAAAAACACAGAGGCCTGGCAGGGAACTCTTTCCAACTGGCTACATGTATCATCTTGTCTGAAAGCTGGTGAAGTAAGTATGGCATTTAAAATAAAATTTTAAAAAAACTTCATCTATGGAACTAGTTCACACGAAGTGTTTGCCCACTTCTTTGACCATCTGTTTATGTTGACAACCGCGGCCCCACATTGTGCCAAAGTGCCCTTGGCTATTAAAAACAGTGTTTTGCGTGTGAGTGGTGTGTGTGTCCTCACACATGTATGTGTTTCTGGGGTGCCATTTTCTTGAGAAATGCCTTGTTAAAGGTTTCATACGATCCGTGTGGAAATATTTCAGGTCAATTGCTGTTCGGGAAACAGTGCACTGAAAACGCTGCAAGCTAACTCATTTTTAAAGAAGCTCTTGTTCCTCCTCACCCAACGGAAAGTTCTGTTAAAGATTACGAATATTTAATCAAAATACCTGTTGAGTTGGGCTACCATGGTAATGATATTATGTGTTGAAGGTAAATCCAAATAGGAATCTAGACCTTTCTGAGCACAGACGTGCTTTGAAATGACTCGGGAATTCTAAGCTGTTGGCAAGATGCTTTCTGCTCACAGAAGTATCTGAGTTGATACTAAATTCACCAGACGACAGTGTAACCCTTCTTTTACATTTAACAGTGTAAATAAAGTCTCCAGGGGCAAGATGGCCTCCTTGTAGAGGAAGAACTGTGGACACAGGCATTGCCAACCTAGCATTAGCATTTGTGTTTCAGCTTTGAACTGCTGTTTATTAAAGGTTCTTCAAAACTACTTACTAAAAGGCAATTAATGCACAACGTTATTTTAGGTACTGAGCTGGAGAGAAAAAAGAAGCATGTTCTCAGTTGTATCAAAGTTAACAATTCTAGTGGGTAGGAGGAGACATGTATGGTAAGAAAGATAATACAGCTAAGAGATGGATTTCTATCAGGTGGAGATAAAAATTTCATAGGCTTTGCCAGGATAGAGGGGTCTTGGTAAGCTGCTTAGTGCCACTGACAAGTCTGTTTGTTCTGAAAGAGCTTCACCTCTTTCCTCAAAGCCGCCAATTATCTGGAATGTGCATGCAGGCACCTGAGAGGCTCCTAACTTCCTCCGAGCATTGCAGTACATAGAATAGATCAGAGGCGCATAATGAAAGCAGTGATATTTATATACTTGAGTAGCTGACAGGAATACAGTGCAGGCTCAGAAACAAATTAAATGTATGGTTTGGGGACTAGTATAATAAACTGTCACAGGACTCTTTTAGGTGAGGTTGAGTGGGTTTCCTTTGTCTGGCTCTAATCTGTAATTATTACTTTTATTATTACATTTTAATCCTCTAAGATGAAGTGAAGTGATGGTGATTTTCTTTTTTTCCACTTGGTTTGTCAGCTTTTCAAATAGGTTTGCTTTTTCTCAAATAATTTTCCATGTTTAACCATCAGTTGCCATGGACTTCTTTCCAGAGCCTGAGTCGGGCTGAATAACAGATATCATTTGTGACAGCTGTAAAGTGAGGCTAACGAATGTCCCAGGGAGGGTGTGCGGTGCCAGGCTCGTCCAGCCACCTGCATTTGCATCGTGAGCGCAAATAGCTGCGCGTCATGGCCCGCTGCTGCCCAGGGCTGGAGTCATTTATTTAATAACTCAGCTCACAGGCATAACAGGGGAACTGCAGCATTTTATATTATTCAAGACAAATAAGAAATAAAAATATGCTGCATGGAGAAAAGTAACATTTTTGTTCTTCTCATTGACTACGTTTAATGCCGAGCATGACAGTTACTCCTGAGGTGTAAAATGTTAACACTTTCTATTAAGTATGGATACTCTCTTTCCAGCTGTGCCATTTAATGGCATACAGTTTTTCTTTGTGTTTATTGGGAAGGATTTTTAAGATGTGTTTTTCCCCTAATCTCCAGTATTTAAAAGGCAGATCATTCATGCATTATAGCAAATTAAGGTTGCTTCTAATAGTTGGTACTTACAAATACTTGTGATAAAATGCATTAACAACAACAACAAAAAAAAACAGTGTGAAATGTAGATTATGTTTTACTCGTAATGAAGCTTCTCCCACCCTTGTTCATCTACAGTTAGTCTAGGTATTCAACCTTATTTTGAATCCTACAAAGTTGTCATTGAAACAGCAAGCTACAAGTAAGACAGTGAAAATGAATTATCTTTAAGGGGAGGCAACAAGAGTGTTAAAATAGCAATATAAAGTCACAAACTTCTATTTAAAATATATAGTCATGACTATTAATCTTGAAAATTTTTACCCTTTGGAGATGTAAATGTGGTGAAAACTTAACCTACTATTGTTCCTATGATTTGTCTCTTGTCACCTTTTATTTTATCTAGTAGATTTATAAGACATTTAATGAATGAATGAATGAATGAATGATACACACCTTTTTGATGAAGTCACACTGATGGAAATAAACTAAGGAGATGTCTGGATTTGTAAAGTGGATTTTAGAGAGTAACCATAAACATCATAGTCAAGATAACCAAGTCCTTTGATTTGTCTTAAATAAGGATATTTTCTTCTGAAGAGGGAATTTTGAGTACTTAAGAACAAGTCAAAACTGGAAAAGTCAATATAAGCTATAATTGGTGAAAGTAAAATCTTCTGGCCACAGGCTTTTTCTCCCTACCACAAGCATTTACAACTACCTATACGTCATTGATAAACGTGTAGTTCCATGCCTGGCTTTAAAGTTATGTGCATTCAAATTTCCTTCTAGAATAAAAGCTTCTTGAGGCAGGTCTGTGTCGTTTTCATCCCTGCAGTTTTGTTCTGTGGTAGCTCAGTGATTGTTAAATAAACAAAAACTGGTTTTCCCATGGCCTTGCACAACAGCAAAGCTGGGAGCTGCATCGCCCTGCTGTGGGCATTCCTTGATCTTGTAGGTTAAACAGGGGAGACAGACCTGCAAAAGAACAGTGGCAGAGCCATGTACTTGGGTTTGGATGGGCGAGTGTGGTGGAAACTAGTCATAACCTGCCTAAAGAAGTTTGGAGGCTTCGTGGAAGAAATAAAAGACTGATGTGAGTTCAGACATTTGTCAGTATATAGTGGAGTCCAGTTCTGGGGATGGGAGGAGAGAAGATCACACACACACAAATGGTAGTATGAGAGTGCGTTTAGGGAGCTTCCATCAGGCTTGATGAGGAAGTAGTAGGAAGCACACCTGGAAAGACAGGCAGAGGCAGGTGAGAAGGGTCTTTCGTATCAGCATGGCTTCTACCTGGTAGATGATAGGACCCATGGAGGATTTTGTTGATATAAGAAATGTCCAAACCTACAGAGGATTTTTATGAGTTTACTTGAGCCAAACCGACAACATATACCAAGGAGAGAGATCTCAAATGCTCCCCAAAATAACAGTTTTACAGTTCCTTTTATGCATTTGAAATTAAGGAACATTACATGGAGGTCGGGAGGAAGAAATGTGGGGATTCAATTACAGAATAGTTGAGATTATGTGCTCTTTTAGGGTGATTACAGTTTAATTTCAAAGGTGTTTTAACTTAGATGTGCAAAAACAATGGACAGAGCTTGCTTAAAGCAAAGATAATACTTTTACTAAAAAGTTATATGTGCCAAGGGTGTGACTACCCACCACGACCTTCCCAGGTGGGACTTTATGATCAGATCACTGTGTGGTTACTTTTCATAGAACCCTCCCCCCACCCCCATTTTTTTAATCCACAATTTTAAGCAGGAAATGATGAAACATTTTAGAGAGATTACTCTGGGGGTAGTGAAGACAATGAATGGAGAGGTCAAGATCAGCGGAGGAAAACCAGCTGTTGTCTGCTCTGTTAAAAGGGTCACACTGCCACTCCCCTCCCTGTTTTCTTGGGATTATCCCCAAATAAAATAATTGCACTTGACTCCTTGTATCAAGGGCCTGTCTCTAAGGATCCCAAATGACAGCAGAATTTGTTGAAAGGCAGGAAGGAGTTAATGGAATGGGGGAAGTTTGGAGATATAAAAAAGAGAAGAAATAATCAACGTAGCAAGGACTTCATGAGGTGAGGGGACCGATGCTGATACAGGAGTCTTGAGAGCAGTGGAGGGGCTGTGACTGGAGCAGAATGTGTGGGAATTTACAGAGAACTGTGAAAGGTTTCAAGGGAGCCTGTCTGCTGTAACTGACACTGGGTAGCAAAGAGACAGTGAAATTATGCATGAAGTACATCAAAGTATTTAATAAACATACTTAAACATGAAGGATCATTTGTCCTGTTGATAATGGTATCTCTGAATTTGAGGGAAAACCCAGTTTCCAATATAATAGAAAATTGAAAGTTATTCCTCTGTGAATGCAAAATGAAAGAACAAAATTGAATGTGTTTGTGAGAAAAAAACTTCTTATGCTTTTGGATTGTTTTTATAAAGATGAGGTTCTGCAAAAGTATTTTTAAGTGAACTTTCTGTTTTTGACCTTATATGTGAGATCATTTTTTAAAAGACAGTATTTGAAAAAAAATTTCAAATATAAGAGTAGACTTTCAGATAACAAATGGGCTATGGTGATTTAAAAGTTCACCACATTGTGCTGTCTTCACCTTTTTTACTCTAAAAACACAGATTAGACTGGCAGTACTTCACCGTGATGGCCCGATGCTGAGAATCAGAGGAGTGATTTTTCCTTCATACGTGTCCTGATAACTTAGTCATGCTGGTGCAGCTGCTGGGCCAGGCACTGCAGATAAACCAAAAAAGATCCAAGTCTTCCCCTGGAGAAGCTGGCACTTCAGTAAAAAGAATGTCATGTAGAGAAATAATTGCAACATAGTGTGTTGAGTAAGAATTAAGGAAGTCTTTCCGTATGATGTGACATTGGTAGCTCCGTGTGGGTCCTTAAGGTGAATGAATGGGAGATTTAATAGTGAGATGCTGGAAACTTGGGACATGTGTCGGGGGTGGGGTGGCCTGGAAACTTGGGACATGTGTCGGGGGTGGGGTGGCAAAGTTGGGCAGGGGAGGAAGAGAGGGATGGGGAATGCAAAGGGCTGGGGATTGAAGACCTTTAGGTGACTCACATATCAATTAAGATTATTGTTCTCCTGTAAGAAACAGAAAAGCCTACCCTAGGGGCTTAGACACACGTGGAACTGATCTTTCTCACATACCTGGCAGTCTGAGGTATTTATTTGACAAACACTACCATGCAGTATGTTGGAAAATTACTAGGAAGCTTAGATAAAGGGGGCCAGAAGGAAGGAGAAGAGTCCTATCTTATTTACATGCTACTTCGGTAGGTAAACGTGAGTCAATAATACATTCCATCATTTAAGATTTTTGTCTTCATAAGAGCTGTAATGTCCTTTTGGTTTTTTGGGTTTTTTTTTTTTTCAGGAAACAAATGCTTTCTTTGAACTACCTTAAGGGCTAAATTATTTCCCTTTGACAATTCAATACCCTCAAGCTTTGGACTCTGCTAAACTACCAAATAGCAGAGAATAAATAAGAACCTATAGGACTGAACTCTCAAGAAGGACTTGTCTACATGAGGTGGATACATATAGGAAATTGCCACTCATCGTGGGGTTGGTTGCAATTTTGGGTTGAAAGTTTATTTCATTATCTAACTTTATTTATGTGGGTGGCCTTACTCAGTTTATATAACTCTGTGCTTCAAAGGTGAGTTTGAAACATGTTTTTATTTTCAGTAAATGGATATTTATAAATATGAAAAACAATACAATTGTGTTGGCCAAAAAGTTCCTTTGTTTTTTTACATACAGTGGCTCTAGTACTTCTTAGTTGTCTTTAACTTCATTTGAAACAATTATGTTAGACTGTATCATGACAGCTGTCATATCAGTGTTCATTTTTAAAAAACTTATCACATTTGATGGGTTTTTGTGCAGCCATTTTAGTATTGAAGATGGAAGAATATACACAACATTTTTGGCATATGATGCTTTGTGGAGGATGGTGAAGGCTGGCGTCATACAGCCGGAACTGCAGGGGTTAAGAAGGAGATAGTTAAGTAGTTAATCACAAACTTCAGCTGAACGCAACTGTAACTTTTGCAGAAGAAATATTTATCATTTAGATAGCCTGGGAATGGAGCAATTATGCCTGCAGTTTTTCCCTGAGCATGTGAAATGTCCTTGAGCTTTATTCAACTAACTCTTATAAAATAAACACGGAGACCATGTTCAGGGTCATTGTCTCTCCATCAGAGGACGATGCTCCACCTGGTCCCCACTTTTCCTTAAACTGTCTGTGTCTGTGTCTTTCTTAATCTCCTGTCACCCCACCCCACCCAGGGACCTCCTCCCCATGCAGGTCGTGGCAATGCTTTATTATTTCAACAAAGGTAAAAACTCACCTGAAACTCAAAACAAAAAAAGATTTGTGCAGTGTGTGGAGAAGGTGCTGTGACTGATTGACCGTATCAAAAATGGTTTGCAAATTCCTTAGTATTATTGACATTTTGGACAAATAATTCTTTGCCGAGAGGCTGTCACGCATTGAAGATGTTTAGAAGCACTCCTGGCTTCTACTCGCTAGCCAATAGCCGGAGATAGCCAACATTCTCAAAATATCCAAATCAATAAAGTTATGGTGAAAGTGAAAAACGTGGTTTTTATTTTATAGAAAAAAACTAAATGAACTCTTTGGCCAACCCAATAGTAAAGTTAGACACAAAAAATGCTTTCTTCCTTTTTTTTTTTTGGCTTTTTAGATCTTTAAAAAAAGCTAATGTGTAGTATCTGAGAAGCTAGCTATTTTAATAAAATGCTGCTAGGTAGCATGTTAAATAGAGTAAAGCAGGTAAAAAGAAACCTCTTTCATTATTTCTGCATTACCTTTATAAAACATGCAAAACCTACCATGTCATTCCTTTGCTTCATAAAAAAAATATATACCAGTGTCTCTCCTTTGCCTAAAGAAGACAGACAGCGCAATTTGGCCTAACTATACACTTCCAGGCTCACTTCCTTTATCTTTCTTTGTGTTTTGTCCACATGGACTTTCGCTCCATTCTCGGTCTGGCCCATGCCCTGTGTAACCCTTCAGTCCCTGTGCACCTACATTGGTGCCCATGCTCAGAGTACCTCTGTCCTTGCACTACAGGAGCCTGTAAACTCAGATCTTATCTCCGCCATCAAGTCCCTTATAGAGCCACTCAGAATTATTAAGACCCTTCTCTGTGTTCCCATAACACTGCTAAGCTTTCAGCTCATATTTTATGGTGCTGAATTAGGCTTTGGTCTCTTCTAACGCTAAAGTTTAATTAGATGTACTATATTCATAGAATTAAGGGAATTTGAGTTGGAGCCTTAGAGATCTACTGAGAAAAATCTTTTCATTTCACCAAAAACAACTGAAATTTGAAGGGACTTGTCTAATTTACTCTTTCTGGTTAGTTCTAGGACTCAAACAAAAACTGTTTTCTGTATTTGTGCTTTTTTCATTATATGTTGTAGCCATGTTGTAGGCAGAGTAATTGTTTTCTTCCCCACCCAAAACCCGCCCCCATTTTAAGATGTCCACATTTTACTCAGTAGAACTTCTGAATGTTAGGTTATTTATGGCAAAGAGGAATTGTAGATGGAATTAAGGTTGCTAAATAGCTGAATTTAAAATAGGGAGATTATCCTGGATTATCAGGCTTGGCCAGATGTAATTTCAAGTGTCCTTTGAATGTGGAAGAGGAAGGCAGGAGAAGAGCATCAGAGTGGTGTGAGGTGAAAAGGAGTTGACTTAGCACTCACTGGCTTTGAAGATGGAAGGGGCCATGAGCCAAGGAATGTGAGAAGCCTTAAGAAGCTGAAAAGGTAAAAATATGAATTCTCCCCCAGAGTCTCCAAAAGGAATAGCCTTGTCAACACTTTTATTCTAGCCCAGCAATACCTATTTCAGACTTGGATTTCCACAACTGAAGAGAATACATTTGTGTTGTTTTGATCCACTAAGTTTGTGGTAATTTGTTACAGCAGCAACAGGAAAATAATATGGTCATGAAAGTCTAAAGAAGATTAACTGAGTAGCTCAAAACTTAACAAAGAATAAGTTAAACACCAGGATTTTTAATAAAGGTATATATATTATTTCTAGAACTTTTGATTTATTCTAAACAGTTTTGATGTCATTCACTTATTCATCCCAGAAATCACTATTGAATACGTGGCATTTATTATAGTAGCATTGTTGTAGATTGAATTATCAGCCCTAATGACTTTGCTTCTTACCATGGCCTCATTGTAGATGAAGCGTGGTTTTTTATCATTTGACTTTGGACTTGGTCATGTGATTTGATTTGTCCAATGATATATGGACAGAAGTGACAATGTGCCAGTTTTGAGCCAAGGTATAAGAGGCCTCATACAGTTCTGCTTGCTTTCTTGCACCTTTGTTGTGGCATTGTCTTAAGAGGACCTTCCCTTTGTCTTTTGCTGTCTAGCCTGGACAACAGGTAAAACACTTGGAACACAATTCCCAGTTGACATGTAGATGTGTGAGTAGAATAAAAGCTTATTTTTCAATGCCACTGGTTTTATTTTGTTATACCACCTTGTTGTGGCAGTAGTTGACTAGTATAGTCATGTAAGTGAGTGATCTAAACACACTTACAACTGTATGTTCAGGAACTTACTGGAGTCATATGCAGTATAATACAAGTATTTCAGAGTAAGAAGGACAGCTATATCAAATTACCTAGCCCTGAGAGAGTTAAGGAAGTCTCCACAGATAAATGAATGACATTTGAGCTGAGTCCTAAAGGATGAATATGTTTTCTGTAGGCTGATAAAGGGTATGTGTGAGTAAATAGGAAAGATTACACAGGGTAAGCATAATATCTTAAAGCAAATTTAAAGGGAATTCAGAGTTTCAGCTGACGGAGCTGGTAAATATGCCTTGGTTTACTGTTTAAATAATTTTTTCTATAGAACCTGCAAAGCAGTGTTTCTCAAGTAGTTTTTAAAACAGATATTATGTCCTCTTTCTGTGATGATAATCATAAGATTCTGGTATACTCAGTTAAGAGCATAAAAAAGAAGAAGGAATAAGAAATAAGTACCAGTTGTAAGAGGCTCTTCATGGACCAGGTGAGTCTACAACCTCTTCATGCAGGATTGATTTGGGGTGTCTCCTCTTATGACCAGGGAACACTACTGAAATCCTGCCTCTTTTTCTGAGATTATTTTATTTTCTGAGATTGTTCTTTCTAGCTGAATTGTTCTGGCTTACTTGGATTGTCAAGTAGTCTTAATTAAGTGTGGACCTCAATAACTAATAAGAAGAATTAATAGCTTATGGGAAGATCATGACTATTATTTGTAAACTGTGCCAGGAGTGGTGGTAATAAGACCAAAGCCATCATTTTATTTTCTCAGTGGTTTGGTCTCTACTAAACTTTGGGGTATCCTACTGTATCCTCACCCTTGTTAGCCATTCCCAAAATGCACACTTTAAGCCACAAGGGAAAGAGAAGAAAGTAGAGAGTCCTCCCCTTCCAGAGAGAACAGTATAATTTTACAAATAATCCTGGATCAATAGTGATTTTGTCCAATAAGATACATATATGTCAGGATCACCATTTCAACAGAATTTCAAATTCACTTCACAAGAGAATCTTGGGAATACTTAAAAGCATATGCATATAGCAATATCTGTTGAACCTCCCTATTATCATATCTGAAGTTTCTAATTTTAATTCATATGTTTTAATTACTTAAAATTTTCATGTTTACATACTCAAAATCTGTGCAACCTGCAGAAAAACATGCACACTCTTTTTCTATGGGGAATGGCATGCCATTCTAGAATAATCATGGTTGAAGACATTAATGAAGAGGGATCTGTAAGTGTTGCCATTATGATCTTATATTTAAACCATTCACAAGTAAATACAATGGTTGGATTCAGGTACCAGATGTCGAACCACATAGTGATGCACATACAGTGGTTTGCCTCCCTGTCACTGGTCACCAGAATGAAACAGATGGTTAAAAAGATATGTAGCTGAGGCAGGGCATGGAAATAGGAAACCACAGAGCAGAAATTCTGCCATTTAAGCAACAGTAATTTTCTAGTCTGGAAAACCTGGCTGTTTTATACCTCCACTTATGTACTTAAGCAGTATAAATGTGAAACATAACAAAAATAGTCCAAGCAAGGCTTGGCAACTTGCAAATTTTGCAGTGCATAATTACATCTCAAAAATCTCAGAGGCAGACGCATAGCAGTAAAAAGTAAACACTTGTATGCAGTTGAGCACAATTATGTGGTGGTTAATACCTTAGCTCATTATAGGGTCTCTGTGAACTTGTGCTCTGACTAGCGGGTCAGGCAAAATGCAAATAAGAACCAAATTTGAAAGCAAGTGACAAAAAAACAGACACAATTTAGACTGGGAGTCTATAATTTGGCTTTTAAAAATAATCCTCAGCAAGAATCATCCTCATTACAATAATGGCTTGTTTATTCTGCACAACTTGTTTGCAATTACAGACCCTCTTTCAAAGCCGATTTCAACAGGAAATAAGAGCTTGCAAAAAAAGGGAGAGCTTTGTGGTTGGTCAGTTGTTATAATTAGAGTGGGTGCATACATGTATTATAAAACCATTTATGCCTTTACTCCAAATCTTTTAATTTCAGATTTTTATCATTGAAATTGAAAGCTTCAAATAGTCTATTATTCTAAAGAAACCATTATAATTGAATTTCTAATGAGGGTGTCTATGGAGCTTTGTTCTTAGTATTTCCATTATAGGACCAGAGTCCTATGCATCTATTATGATCAGGTGACCATGAAATGATGTGCTACAGCTGTTACAGGACATGTCTCTGCTGGTGCTTATTTCATAGCAAATACACATTTTATTGCTAATGTATTTTCTCCTAGTATTCATTCAAATATTCGAGGGGTACCCATAGCAAGAGGCATAGATTATGGTTAAGGATGTCAGGCTGCCTGAGCTTGAATACTGGCCCTGTCACTTACTGATTGTATGACCTTGGGCCTCTGTGCCTCAGTTTCCTCCTCTTTAAAGTGAGAATGAGTTTAGTCTCTCTCTCACAGGATTGTTGTAAGAGCTTAGATGAGTACCTGGCATATAGCAATATATTGCCTATTACTATTATTTGCTGGGTCTTGGGGACAGAGTGATAAACAAGATGGTGGCGGTTCTTACTCTCATAGAACCTATGTTCTGGGGAAGAAGAAAAGGCAGTAAGCAAGTAAGCATTCACTTAATTATTATATTTGTGACAACTGCAATAAGGAAGTACAAAAGTGTGAAGATATTGTAGAAACTTGGGACTTGACCTGTTCTGGGCAGTGTTTTAGCTTCCAGAAGGAAGTGTCATTATAGACCTGAAGGATGAGTAGGTGTTATATAGGAGACTAGATGTTAGGAGAACATTTAGGGAAGTTGCTGTCCATATAGGAACCATGGGAAAAATGAAAGGATTCATGTGAGAAGGGCCATAGAACTCATAATTAGAAACCCTATGGCTAGAAGCAACTCAAACATTTACAAAAATGGATTGGCCATGAACTGAGTTTTCTTACCGTTGATTCCTCTTGTTCTTCCCATTTGATTTTTCGGTTCCTTGTATACGTTTTTTACCATGCAACTCACTGTGGAACCCTTGGAGGGTATTGGTGCTGATGCTTTCATATTCTTACTTGCTCATGACAAAGTGATTTTCCATTGTACTTTGTTGGTTTCAAAGTCCTAATTCAAAAATACATGAAATAGATGTATAATATACCATATTATAACAAATATATGTATATTTGTATGCATGTATATACAATCATATTAAATTTATAACATAATTTTTACAAATTGGCTTTAGATCATATGTAAAATTTTATATTCTGACTTTTCTTAAAATTTTCATGAGCTTTTTGTAAGCTTCATGGTATTCCTTGAAACTAAGGTTTTTAACAGTTTTAAAATATAATGCATGGATGTTCTTTAATTTATTTACCCATTAGACAAAACTTTCACTATAGGTAATGATGCCAAAACATTTTTCTAGGAGTCTTTGGGCAAATCTTAGAGTAGATTCTGAGGAATAGTGTTACAATATCAAGAACAGTAGACTTCTTTTTTAAGTTTCTTTGTTATGTAGCAGATTCCTTGACAAAAATAATATCAAATTCACCAGCAGTGAATGAAATCTCTGGTTTCAGTGCTTTCCAACAACATTGAGTATTGATAACTAAAACACAGAATCTTGTTTTAATTTACAACTACTTTAATCACCATTGTTAGCTCTGTTCGTATTTACTTTCTCCATGAATCATCCCACTTTGTCTTTTGCAGTTTTTTGACTTGGATACTAGTATTTTTACCCTGATTCATTAGAGCTCTTTTTATATTACAGGCCATAATTCTTTGCCTGGTATACATGTGGAAGATTGTTTTCAGTTACTCACTTTTATTTTGGTATTTTTACTTTTAGTGTTTGACTCTTTAATATGTGTTTGACTCTATAGATGATTCTGTTGAGTTACTTTTTTATTTCACTTGCTTTTGTGGTCAAAAGCCTCCTCACCTGCCCTCTTCAAATATTCCATGTAAAATTTCCACACAAGCCTTTTAGTTCTTTAAAATTTTACTCCTACATTTAAGCTCAGATTTATAGATAAAGAATAAATGAGGAATATTTAGACCACCTTTAAGTAGTTATCGAGTTGGAGGTGTTTCCCAATGAGCAATATTATGAAGCTTCATTCTGTGGTGTCCTCTCTACTACCATTGTTCTCATTACATTTTGAGTGGAAGCAGAGTTTGTTACCCCCAAACATGCCTTTTGGTATATTGATTATTTTAAGCTGGTTATTTTTAAGAAAAGATAGACTCAGGTAAGATCTTTAATCTTCCTTCTAATTGCCTTACAGGAATTTAGGTAGAAGACATGCTCCAGGAAGGGTATATTATCACAGGTAACTATAGTTTAATATGAACTAGTGTGTGGTAGACAGGGAGGAACCCCGCAAGGCCCAATTGGCTCAATGTCCTCTCTGTGTCCCAGGAAAATATGGCCCAGTAAACATTTATTTCCCAAATGTTTGCTTTTTCATCAAGATGTGAATTGCCTTCCTGCCCTTTGAAGTCCCAAATCACGGTCCCCCTCACCCGGCCTTCTCCTTAGCTCCAAAAAGCATGTGGGTCTCAACTGCCCATTGTCTCCCAGGGTGTCATATTGTTATGGTGCCTGCGTGTACACCCACAGTAAAAGTTAGACATTTTCTCCTGCTAATCTCATGTTAATTTGATTATTAGCCCAGCCAGAAGAACTTAGAAGTGTGGGAGCAAAGTTATCTTTTGTTCCTTCACAATTTTCAAACAGGTGAGTCCTGTGATGCGTAGGTAATGTTTAATCATCCTGAGTTCTATAATGTTTTCTTCAACTGGACTTCAGGTTTCTGGTTTTATGTGAACATAAAATGGAGTTCATCTTCTGAAAATCTTTTTATTGGCCATTATGTTAACATACATGGAACAAAAATCATCCAGGATGAAGATGTGAGCTGGTAAATAATTGGGCCTGTTTATTAATATGTAGGAATATTTCCAATAGATGTAGAATTGTGTGTATATTAGTTGTTGTCTCTCTTCATTGCAGTGTGGCACAGCAGCTGAACACTAAAACTGATTTCTATGGCTGCTTTTCTTAGATCCATATAAACATCTGATATGCTCTTTAATGTCACCTTTATATTAGTTAAATCAACTAAGAATTTCTTTATTTAACTTCAATGAACTTTTATGCATATAGAATGTAGGTATGTTAAAATTATTGCATGTATGTAGTGCAAGGCAAATTTATGGGTTGATCTACAATAAATTTAAACAAATATATTAGAAGCTGTATTTATAACATTTGTGCTGAACTTTTTCTGGCATTTCTAACTATTCCACTAATGTTGGCAGAGACATCATTTGCTTTCTCAATTACCTTCAGACAAGTTTAAAAAATATTCAGGTCTCAAAAAAGAAAAAGGTTCACAACTGCCCTGGCCAGGTAGCTTAGTTGGTTGGAGCATCAGATGGAAAGGTCATGGTTTCATTCTTGGTCCAGGAAGATACCTACGTTTTGGGTTCGATTCCTGGTCAGAGTGTGTGCAGGAGGCAACCAATCCATGTTTCTCACATCAGTGCTTCTACCTCTCTCTCCCCACCCTCACTTCTTCTCTTTAAAAATCAATAATAAAATATCCTTTAATGAAAATTAAAAAATGAAAATAAAAAAGGAAAGGTTCACAACTGAAGTTGATTTACTCCCTTATTTGTTAAATTTGATCAAATGATGAAAATTTGACTCATGCAGAGTGAATGAGTGTATTGTAAACTTGAAGTCTTTTAAAGCATCTTGTAACACACACAGATGTACCCACACTATAACATATCATAAATAAATAGTTGAGGAAACTGATGAATGGAAATAAATGAGAAAATAGTAAAGGACTGTAAAGTGCACAGTGTTCTACACTTGTTTTCTAAGGAAAGAAGGAAACAAAATCAGTGCCAACGCACAGCATCTGTAAGACAAAAACACACCATTGTCTGAGAGACGCAGAGGCACACTTTTTCTGGTACTGAACCCTTAGGGAACTCAAAGGTAATGTAAAAGAAATACAGTAAAGATTAAAAAATAAAATACCAGAAAACATTACAAATAACAAATAAACAGAAAAATTTGGAATAGCTGTGATGCTCAAAAGGTTAATAACTCTCATGCATTTTAATGACACAAAGATGAAGCCCTCTAATAGGAGAAGCTATAAGGAACATGAACAGGCAGTCCTCCAATGAAAAAATGTAAATAACTAAAAAACATGTTTAAAAACCCCATTCTCATTAGAAATAATAGAAATGCAAATTGAAACATAAAATATTAGTCACTTTTGTACATATCAAATTGACATAAAATAATAATTTTGGTGAAGATTTAGGAAACTGTCAATCTCAAGCATTGTAGTTGATTGTATAAATTGATATGATTTTTCTGAAAGGCATTTGTGCAATACATATAAAAGTCTGAGTCCACTTACCATTGGACTCAGCAATTCAATTAGCAGTGTATCATCAGGAAATAAAGATATAGACAAATTTGGTAGTTGCAAGAAAAAACCTTATAGTAATATTGTTTATAATAAGGAAAATTCAAATTTCTTAAGACTCAACAATGAAGTTTTTATTTTAATGAATTATGGAACATCTCAGCTATCAGAATAACAGTGAAACTATAGCTAAATATTTCTAATCGTTTGGGGTTTGTTTAACAACAATAAAAAGCCCTCAAACCCAGAGATCAGTAAATTGTCAGTGACCTTAACAAATTATTCACGTAACTGCTGCAAAACTGTCCTTTGCTTCTGGAACATAATTTTCAGGCATGCATAAGTTTTTTTCTTGATACTTCATATAATTTCTGGGACTATGTACTAATGTCTGTACACCTTACTGCCTAAAATTTGTAAATGGTTAGGCTGGTGAGAAATTTGTGGGCCAAACAATTTTTTGAAAACGTTTCCTGGATGGCACCTTTCTGTGAAATATATTTTAAAGACTTAACAGCACCAAATGGCCTAAATGAATTAGGATTCCTCCCCAAACCCTTAAATTAATATCAGGAAGCAATTTAGATACCAAGGAAAATTGAGCTCAATGTGTTGGTAAGATGAATAATTGAAGCTTTTGAAGTGGGTGATAGATCTTACTAAGTGATTACTTCCTTATAAATTTCTAAACAAGAAGTCTTCATTGAGAAATTGCTGGGAAAGCTGCCATTTGTCACTTGGCCTATGCATGCTTAATCACCTGCATTTTCAGGCCACTGAAGGCACATTCAGTGTATTGTGGGGGCCTAAAATAGTTGATACATCTACTGAATACTCAAGGCAGCTCCCCAGGGAGTGTCACACGCACTGGGAAGGAATTCGTCTTATCATTGTCTTTCTGAGACAGTAAACCACTATTGTCCTCATTGATTTCAACAAGGTTAATATGTCACTGGAGAGAAAATAGGGACTTTTATTATTTTCATAACCATTTAAGTTTACACAATTGGAGTTATTTTTTCCTTGGAGTTATTTTTTAATTATGTTAAAATTTTACATGAAATTTATTGTAAGTAAACCCGCAATAACCCAGTTTAGCTTATGCTGATAGGTCAAACTGTATGTTATGAAACATTTCAACTACCTAAAGACATGATATAAAAGAATTTAAAAGGAGAGTTTAGTTTGCACCATCCAGATTAATATCATAAACTTCTCTATTCCTTTGTGAATAACATATGCTTTTATATAAGTGAGATGTTTTAATTTTCTCTGGGCCAAGAGGCAGCCTAAGGTGAAATTAAGACCATCTCTGGAGGCAGATGCACTGTGCCAGTTATTTAACTGACCCCCTTAGGTCAGTCATTTAATCTCTCTAAGCCCCACTTTTCTTATTTTTAAAATGACAAGAGCGATGGTAGCAAGCGCACAGGGGTTTGCCGCAGATTAAATGACACAGTGGGCACTAGTGGCTTTGGTGCGGTGATTGCACGTGTTAATCACTATATACATTTGTCTGTTATTGAACCCTTTCATCTGTTCACCTGTTCACACTGTACTGCCCTGTTTGCTCCTTCCAACATCTATACACTCATCATATAAAGCATCACACAAAACTTCTTTCAACCTTTGACTGCCTTAGTTGTCAGTCCAGAGCCAGCTCAATGACATGGCTGAACAATATAAAACAGGAGATATAGGAAAAGGAGTTCTGTTTATATTACGTAATATGAGAGGCGAGATATTTTCTTAAGCTTTATGAACATGTTTTAATAAAGGTAGGCAGCAGATGAGAATTTATAATTGTTAAATTCCATATATTCTTGTTTCTACTTGATAACTTGTCTTTGGTAAGTATGTAATTTTTTTCACAGTAGTTACTCTCAGCTGCATATGTGTGCTGCAGAAAGAAAGAGCATATGGAATATATACTGTGTGTGTATACATATAGAGATATTCTGGCACTGGGCATGTGGATTCGCATGCATATCCATGTGCACACTCACACTATCAGTCTATGGATGTCTATATGTAGAGAGAGACAAATATATGTATAGATATATATGCCTTCTGCTCTTTTCATTGTGTTACGCATGTCAGAGGCAGGAAGAGTTCTGTTCTCCTCCCTATTCCCCACCCCCCACAAGCTGGAGGGCCAGAAGGTGGGGCGGTACCTCAGGATAATGGCAGCAGAAGGCAAAGGGAGCAGACAGCTGGCAAGCTCTGCCCCAATATGCTTCCCTGAAAGAGGCGAGGAAATTTCAGAAGATGCAATGCCTGAATGGCTCACTTTGTAGAAAAAAAGGAGAAACAAGGTAAAATTCCTTAGAATGCTGTGTATTTTCATAGGTCTAGAATGGACCACCTTCTTACCCTCGCTTGGTAAACTTCCCCAAAGGAGTGAGTTCATCAGCACTTCATCTTGGAAAATATTTTAGAAAGAAATGTCAACTTTTATGACTTATGAGAGCTGTTCTTATAAGCATAAAAAGACTGCCAGTGCCAGGTGTCTCTCTGGAACTTTCTAGAACAAAAAGGTACAATGAAACCCCTACTAACTTAAATATTGGAGCATAAGAAATTCTGAATTGCAGTTCACTGTTGTAAGCACTACAACTTGACTATTTTGAATGAAACATTTTCAAAGTTAATTTTACATGCTTTCTTGCCATCTTAAGCAGATTATTCTAATTTCATACTTCCTTGATGACTCAGACTCACCATTATGAACAATAATTCTTATTAGTAAAACATAGTGCTCTTAGGAACCATTGAAATGTGTAGGATTTTTACCTTATTATTGAAGGGTTATTTTCCATTTTAAGCTCTGAGCTATTATTTCTCCCAAGGTCTATTTTGTTACTTTTAAATCAATTATCTGCTTGAACTATGTAGCCTATTTTGTTAGGATATTATGAAAGTAGGAAATAATATCCAGTGACTTTCCTTTCTATAAAGGCCTCATAATCTACAATGTAATAAAAGGTGTGTTTTTTTGTTGTTGTTTTGTTTTTGCATTCTTTCTGGGTTGCAAGGGATGATGTTGATTAAAAACTGAAGTTTGGGTAGACTAGGAATTTCTGTCTTTTTTGAGTATTATGAATTGTATATAGTCTTATATTTGATTTTGGCCATAACTTTATATAGTTAAATTGTGAATTCCTTGGGTCAGAGACCACCTTGTATACCATTTTCTTCATTCTTTATAATTCCATATTCAGTACTCTACACATAAACTAGATAATTACTTACTTCTACATTGATTCCAGGATTTAAAACAGTGTACTTGTTAATTATTTTTAATTATAGTTACAGAGATATTGGATGGGGCTATCAAGCTAGCAAATTAACTTCAGCAACTCCCCAAAGCACAGGGAAACAACTGTATTCACAGACAGGCAGAAGTAGTAATGAAGTAAAAGCTTTGGGGTTCAATTATTCAGCTACGTTCTACAAATACTCACAGGCAAGCAAATATGTATGGGCCAGAAATGTAGATGGTAGAAGTGATTAGTAGATGTGATTTGTGGGAGATTTAGCTTTCTTTAGGATACTGATGATCAGTGTCATAATTTGGGAGTACAAAATGGTACTTTGAAACTTCCATTTTAAAATTGTTTGCAAGTTCAGATTTGTGAAAGCCCTTTCTCCTAAAATTAATTTTTGAAATTTTATCAGCATAAGTATTTCCATTCTATGCACATGATGGTAAGAAAAACAAGCTTTAGTTTTAGATTTTATATGACTTTATTTTATATACCAGAACTTCATAAGATTGAAGCATATAAAACTGACATATTTGTATATTTTTGATATAGTTGAATGTTTTATAGCTTATTGTTAAGATACCATGTGGAAAGGGGGATCATTTACATGCCAAACTTTCTAGAGAGGATCCAGCTATTTATTTTCCATATCATGTTGCTTTCAAGTTAGCTAAGAACCAGTGCGTATAACTTCTTTTATCCCCCACTACTCCACTTGTTTTTGATATGCTTGCAGTTAACATACTGTATATATAGTCTATCCAGAAAAAATCCAGTCATTGTTAATACAATGAAAACAGTTTTTATGACATGGATGTAAGCTGGCAGCCAAGGAGTGTGGACTGGAATGCGCATGCATGAACAATGATGACTTCACTGTACTAGTCAGTGAAGGTATTAGATGCCATTGAGTGAGCATGTGTACTGTGTGGGTGTTGCATTCAAAATGACTGAGCAAGTAGAGCAATGAATCTGCATCAAATTTTGCATTAAGCTTGAACATTGTTTCATGGAGACTATTCAGATGATTCAGAAGGCCACAGCTATGGGTAACTGGTGACCGACAGCTTCATCACAACAATGTGCCTGCTCATGCATCATGCCTTTGTAGTTTTTTTTTGGCAAAACATCAAATCAACCAAGTGACTTAGCCTCCCTACAGCCCAGATTTGGCACCTTGTGACTTATGGCTCTTTCCAAAACTGAAATCACCTTTGAAGGGGAAGAGATTTTACATCACTGATGAGATTCAGAAAAATATGACAGAGCAGCTGGTGGCGTTTGGGAGAACTGTGTAAAGTCCCAAGGTGCCTGCTTTGAAGGGGACTGAGGCGTCATTGTCCTGCATACAATGTTTATTTTATCTTGTGTCTTCTTCAATAAATGTCTCTACTTTTCATATTATATAGCTGGATGCCTTCTGGACAGATGTATATGTATATATATAACATTTTATATATAAATATATACTTATAAATTATATATAAATAAACTTATTTATATATAAAACTGAATTCATTGGGATTATATTGGTTGATAAAATCATATGGATTGCAAGTGTACAATTCTGTAATCCATTTGTATATTGTGTTATGTGTTCACCACCCAGAGTCAAGTCTCCTTCCATCCCCATTGATCCCTATGAGTTTTCTTTGCTTAACCCCTTCACCAGTTTTACCCTGTCCCCCAATGAGCCTCTCCTCTGACAGCTGTCAGTCTGTTCCCTGTATTTATGAGTCTGTTTCTATTGTTGTTTTGTTTATTTTGTTAGATTCCACAAATAAGTGAAATCATGTGGTGTTTGGCTTTCTCTAACTGGTTTATTTCACTTAGTATAATGTTCTCCAGGTCCATCCATGCTGTTGCAAAAGGTAAACTTTTCATTGTTTTTATGACTGCATAGTATTCTGTTGTGTAAATGTATGACAGCTTTTTTATCCACTCATCTACTGATGGACATTTGGGCTGCTTCCAAGTCTTGGCTCTTGTAAATAGTGCTGCAATGAACATATGAGTGCATATATGGGTGTATTCTTTCGAACTAGTGCTTTAGCTTTCTTCAAATACATTCCCAGAAGTGGAATTGCTGGGTCATAAGGCTAACTTCACCTAATTTCAGTTGCTCACCTTCACAGGCAACATTTGTCCAGCAAGAATTAACTCCTCCATATCCCTTACCATTGTTTCTTCCTTTCAAGGTATTTTCCCATTCATTCTTCTCTATGTGACTCTGCTTGATTAAGTTCAAGGAAGACAGGGCTGTTTTTCATCCACCTCTGCCTCACCTAATGCTCTCCTTACAAGGTCCATTGGCACCAGAACCACAAAATGTAAATTTTGTAGCAAGCTTTAGGGATCTATATAGAGATACTTAAGCCTTGCTTGAGCTCATGAACCTGGTGCATCATGCAGTTATTGTGTAGTTCTCTAAATGTAAGCCCGTATTAATTGAGATGCTTTTTGGATCCAGTTACAAGAAAATTCCAGCTGCTTAGATAATGATGGTATGAAAATATAGAAATGGAGCCACTTCAAGATGGAATTGGAGCTGCTAGCCCAAAGGACCTGCCTTTTACATCTTATGTTTTGAAACTTTAGAACGTTTGAAATGGGCCAAATAACCTTTGGACTGGACCAAACCAACATTGTCTTACCAAACAACTGTTGGTAAAGTTAACAAGAGAGCAAACATCCTGACCACGAGGGCTGATAACTATGGACATTCTTTAGAATCAGTAAACAGCCAAATGTAGCTAGAAAATACCTTATTAGCACCAACAGAAATTCCTGTCTTCTATCCATGTAATTATTTCCCTTCCTTTTTTCATTAAAAAACCCTTGCATTCACCCCATTAATTGGAACATTCTTCAGGTTCCTTGCCTGAATAGTGCTTCCCAGGATTGCAATCCATTGATTTCAAATAAATGCTTGCTGCCCCTTACTTTGGCTCTTTATTTTTAAGGTTAACAATGGCATTGCTAATCTCACAGGAGAGTAAGGATGAGTGGCTCAAAGGTGTTATCAAGGCCTCATATTGTTTCATTTCTCTTTGCCTCTCTCAGCCTCAACTTTACGCTAAAGCTGGTTTCAAGATGACTTGTCTTTAGCCGTCTGACAAATCATTACATGGGTCTCTGTTCACAAACACTAAGAGCATTAAAAATATGCTTATCAAAGTATAGAATATACATTCTTCCCTTCAGTCTGTTTATGCAAGCTTAAGTCACATGCCCATTTTTTGACTCCTAACAGCATTAGGTGAAGGCTGTGCTCTCCTTGGCTTATAACTTAGATATATCAGATTGCCTCCTCTGAGGTGGGAAAAAGGCTGAACAATGAGCAGAATTATGTTCTTTTAGGAAGAATAAATGAGAAAAGATAAGGGGTGGGTCTTAGAAGACAATTAGTGGTGTCTACTACAAGGTGCATATATTGATGACATTGTTTTAGACAGAGCCGTTGGTGCTTCTGCTTCTTTTTGGACTGCCCAGTTCCGCAGTGTGTGCCTTTAAAAACAGTGATGGGTGGGAGCTGGCTGGTACTGGTTGTCATGAGCTGACTGTTACATTTTCAGGAATTTCACAAATCGTTGGTAGTTTTAAATTAACCATGGTGGGATTATTTATAATAATAGTCCCTACATCATAGGATTATTTTGTGAGGATTAAATGAGTGAATATGTGCAAATTAGTTGAAACAATACCTGGCAAAGAGTAAGTCATATACACATGAGATATTAATATCAATTAAAAAGGCATTTTAAGATGTAAATATCACTAACTTTGATAAACAATAAGTATTATCTATTCATAGTCATCAGAGGGAAATAACATACATGTATTACATGTTCTTAGCCACTTTGCTCTACTACTTC
This sequence comes from Trachops cirrhosus, assembly GCA_028533065.1. Classification (NCBI taxonomy): domain Eukaryota; kingdom Metazoa; phylum Chordata; class Mammalia; order Chiroptera; family Phyllostomidae; genus Trachops; species Trachops cirrhosus. The sequence goes on from CM052538.1 coordinate 44,600,882, forward strand.
TTTATTTTTGCATATAAAATACCTACTAACTCAATTATTTCTATTTTTTAATTTATCTTCAATCTTTTGGGGAGCAAGGTGGGAGATAAATGAATGAATAATTGTACATTACTGAAAAGTTACAAAATATGAGCAGGAATAATGAAGAAAAAAATAAAAAAAGGAATAGCTTTATTACAGTATAGTTATATTTGAGCTAGAACTAATTAGCATATTATTAGTGCAATGATGCCATTGGTTGATATCTGTTGATAATAGATTTAGGAAATTAATATGGGAATTATGACCTGCAAATTCCATTATCTAGAATGTCATTAATACTATTTTAGTTTACCCATTTCCAATATTTTTCTTGAGTTTTTTTAAAAATATATTTGGAATCATAGTATATCTCCTTTATTCACTGAATATTGCATGGTAAGCATGTGTCCTAAGACATTTCCTACATTATTCTAAGAACTTAGTAAGTTTTGAAACATTCTGTTTTGAGAAGGGAAATTTCTAGTTTATTTCTGAATTGTTATCAGTTAGCAAAACTCCTCTATGTAGTAAGTTCATCAAATGACTGAAATGCTATTGTAGGATGTGAAGAAAGATCCAGGTACATTTTTATCACTCAAGCTGGAATTCTTCAGATGTATCTTAGATAATCAAAATATTTCATAGATTTATCCTTTTAAATTACATTATCAGTCATTGAAAGCATATTATTATTACACTGGAAGCAAAACAGAAGAAAATATGTGTCCATTATCCTTGTTTTCTTGGTAACTTGGTTTTTTTTTTTTTACTGACCTTAACTTCATGTGTTTCTTATTCACCTGAGGCCTGGTGGGTGGTTGGTGAAATTGAATATATGCCCCAGCCAGTATTGATGAAGCAAAATGGCTTCAAAACAAGCCTTCTATTAACAGTATTTTGTTTTCCTTGCAATTTTTTTCTTCAAACATATGCATATCTGAAATTCAAATTGAGTGCTTCTTACCTCATGCTCTCCTCTGTACCTCTAATGAGGTGGAAAAATGTACATTAATGATGGAAAGTTATTTAGTGCTGAATAGAGTTAATTGCTTCTAATCACTGCTTACATCCATCTGGTTTTATGGTAGACAACAAACCTCTTCATTGGGCTTGCACATTAGACATATTGTAAATCACAGAGATGTACTGGCACCTTGCATATTGTGCTTCTATTAGTGAGGCTGCATTTTTACATAGCCCCTGTGGCAGGCACTGGGATGCAGATCAACTTGTCCATGTTCCGTTCAAACTGCAGGGAGCCCTGGTGAACTGACTACCCAGGCTCACTTGGAAGGTGATGCCTATCAGAGTCCGGATGAAAAGCCGTGGAAGAGCGCCAGACATTGAGATAGCGTGGCACTTTTACCATGGAGTTGGCATGGAAGTGATAATATTGGCAGTTGTCTAGTATTTCTTCCCAAAACCTTGGGATTAAAGTTTTCTCCTGCTATTATCATTTGGCAGAGTAAACAGGGGAAGTATTGTATGAACAAAGAATCGAGATTTCAAGCTAAGCTAGATATAATCTTTTATCTTGTGTCTAACAGTAATATGTTCTTAACGATCAAATATTTAAGTAATATTTTATCAGAACTTTAGGATGATCAAAGGAAACCCATAAGCACATGAATTATGATAAGAAATAGTTTTTATAGCATAATTACACTTGAGCTAGAACTAATTTAGGATGTTATTAGTGCAATGGTGTCAGTGGTTGGTATCTATTGATAATGAGAGATTTAGGAAATTAATGTGGGAAATGTGGCCTACATATTTTGTGACAATCCAGAATATTTGATAGGCTGTTGTAAATTGCCTTAATATCCTATATTGTAGGTGATTTTATCAGTTAGCAAGAAATAGTGCCCAATTCTTTAAAAAGATAAAAAAGGGAGGGAGGGAGTAGAAAGGAAAGGGAAAGGAAAGAATCTGGTAATCACTTTTGCTTTCTTTAGTGCCTCCCTATCCAATTCATTTCTGTTGAATTTGAATAATTTTAGAGAGAAGTAACTAAGTCATAAAAGGTAAAAAGTTTAAAGCTGAGTAGTAGATTAGGTTTTATCTGGTAAAAATACTGTCCTCATTCAGAAATGACAAAACTGGTGCCCAGAAAGATTAAGTGACTTGTGCAGCATTGGTTAAAGAGTCACTTTCACAGTAGCACCAGAGAACAGATCAATCATGCATTTTCACTAGGATACCTATTAATTTGTAATCCAGATTGCCAATAAAACCGACTTATGCACAGTGTGCTCCCTGTCTCCACATTCCTTATTTTTGTACTTTATTTTTTTAATGAAAGAAATGACAAACAAGATCTTACTAGCTTTTTTTAATTAGAAAAACAACTTAGACAATATGGTGTATGATAACTACATTTAGCTCAATCTCTGTATGTAAAACTCTATACAATCCTAAAAAGCTTTCTGAATTATCAAAAAAGGCTTGTATAGAGTAATAATTAAGTCTAATTTAAATATTAATAAAACTAAGATTAAAATTTGGCAATTTCTATATGTCATGCATGATAACTATTGGTCTGAACATATTATACCTAGCTATTTATATATAAATGGAAACTCACCATAGTTCAGTTTCTTGGAATAATTATCCTGACCTTTTTCTTGCTATTTTCTAATATTTTAATATTTAGTGGATTTCTGAGTCTTCCCTGCTTCTTCTGTTACTTATACAGTCAAGCTGAAACTGACTAAAATCAACCTGATTTAAAATTACTGTGGGAAGATTTTTAACACAGCCACTGTTTTGGTCTCAACATTATGCTTAGATTCTTCAAGGCTCAGGAAGCCCTACGCTTTGTTCAGTCGGCATCCTCTCTAAAGGCTCTTTCTTTACTTCTGGACTACCTGTGCAAAATTTTTTTACTCTAGTAAAATATTTATTTCCTTCTCTTTTTCTTTGGTTGTGAGTTGTTTGTCATACACTCACACACACACACGTGTGTATATACATGACGTATAACATACACACATGTATGGAATTAAATTATTAAGGAACATGTTTATAAATGAATTATCTTCTTTTTAGTTTCTCCAATGATGTTTCAGTATAGTTTATTTGTAACTCATTACTTCACTAATAATTTGATTTGATGATTGAAATGAGATTTTTTAAAACTCTATTTTGGCAGTATCCTTGCCCTCCTTTCACATCTTTAATGTTCGATATGAGTGGAGGGCCGGTGTGGGCTTGGTTGACAGCATGTGGGTTTAAATGAAGAGCAGAGTGGCCATTATTCCCATTGCTTTAATTACACCCCCTCACGCCATGATGGACCTTGCTCCATGTCCCTCCGGTAGACCTGACAGACTATAACTGACCTAACTGATACCAGATGACAGCTCAAATAAGGCCTAATAAAGAAGTAATCACACTAATGTAATGAGCAAGCTGTTATGATATTGGCTTATAGGAAGCTGTCTTTTAATTCCTTCCATTTTTTCTTTTATTCTCTATAACCACTACCCCCAATCTCCTCTGTTTTCTAAAATCAGAGGACTACCATGGACCTTGGGGAGAACATCAGCCCTATTTCCTGTTCTTTGCTCTATTAGGTATGTGCTGACACAATTTTTCCATCTTTTAAGTATAGAAATGTCAGACAGTGAAAAGTTGGAAGAGTCATACAATGATCACATGTATACCCATCATTTACCTTCAATAAGTGTAACGATTATTTTTGTCACATGTTCTTTCTACATTTACATGTACATATAATAGTATATCTTCTGAGTCATTTGAAAATAAGTCACATGCATTATAATAGTCCATCCCTGAATATTTCAGTAGATATTTCCTAAAAATAAGAGATTCTCCTACATATGTATAATATCATTCACAAATCAGCAGTAATATCCAGTTTGTATTTAAATTTCTTCACTTGTCCCAAAATGCCCTTTTTTTTTTGTTTTCAAACAATATTCAGTTGAAATTACATTATTCTTTGAACATTTTCCTGCCTACTGGCATAACTAAATGTCTTAGGTTTACCTTGTAGTTTCCGTTTCCTAGGTCTGGAATCAACTGTCGTCCCAAGGAGCCCATGATCAAGGTCTGGGCTCATTTGCTAATTGCTACAGGAATGTGCTGCTCCTATTACCTTTCAGTGGAATAGCTAGGATAGATAGATCTGTGCTTTGGGTTCCAATTAATATTTTTATTTAAATTTAACAGGAGTGTCCAACCCACAGCCTGCATGTGGCCCAGGATGGTTAAGAATGTGTCCTGACACAAAATTGTAAATTTACTTAAAACCTTTTTTCAGCTCATCAGTTTTCATTGTGTTTGTGTATTTAATGTGTGGCCCAAGACAACTTTTCTTCCACCGTGGCCCAGAGACACCAAAACATTGGACACCCAATCATGTTAACTTTTTGGATTGTTATATATGTGGTAGATATGTAGGTAGGTGTGTATGTATGTATACACATATATATGTCTATATATAGATATACACACATATATCTCTATATATCCACACATACTATTTATATGTGTATATATCTATATATGTAGATATATATATACACACATACTATTTATGTTAAATGTCTTGGAACCTAATAGCATTAGCATATTTATTTAAATGCTTTTTCCTATAATATACATAAAGTGGTTTCTAAATTATAAAACCAGATGGCATCTAAATCAAGTTAAAGGTATCTCTGCCAGCTGCTATTTTTCTTTATAAACTGTATTAATAAGGCAGGTATAGCCAAAGTATTATGCTCAAAAGTTACTTGGAATAATATTTATCTACATGTTTAGGCTATGTATTTGAATACATGAGCAGTTAAATTTGCTTGCAATTTGGGGTTTCACTTTTTAAATTTGTTTTGATTATATAAAATGGATTACATAGTTCAGAAGAATTTATATAAAATCGTATTTATAACATTCACATTTTTATCCTTATTTGCCTTGCTATATTTCTCCTAACTCCACCCCACATAGGTAATTTTAGTTTATGCTTTATTCTTCCAGTATTTTCTTTTGTAAAATTAGGCAAACAAATGATCATGGGGTTTCTTTTTTTTTTAAATTTTATTTTAATTGTTGTTCAAGTACAATTTTCTATCTTTTACTCCCATCCCAGCCCACCCACCCAGCCCTCCCCACCTCCCTCCCATTTCCACCTGCCCATAGTTTTTGTCCATGAGTCCTTTATACTTGTTCCTGTGATCAAGGGGTTTCAATTCTTCTGCACTTGGAGGCTGCACATGCGTGTATGAGAGTCAGGGTTCCATGTCCGGAAGGCCAGAAAACCACAGGGCAGTTGTCAAGAAGTGCCAGGTGCAAGTGTGAAACGGGAGGCAAAGCCTGTCCGGGAGGCAAGACTGAAAGAATGTGGTCCCAGCTGATAGACGGCCTGGCGCGGCCATGGCTACCGCAGCCAGCCGCTGGTGCTGCTTTGGTCAAAGGCGAGTCACAGCCATCGAGCTATTACCAATTTCAAAATCTTCAGTGTAGACCACGTAAGTTCTTTTTTCTGTTTATTTCTTTGTTTCTTCAATCAGATCTATTTATTTTTATTTGTATGGTAGATAATATGAACATTGAGCCTCATGCACATCACTCTTTTTTAGGTTTGAAGATCTCTTACATTTCCTAATAAGCATAATTTTTCAAAGCTAATTATGGTTATCATTTGAATCTTTTCCCTACCACTCGCTCTTGAGAAACTAAATTGATATACTTTCATAATACCTAACCTAAATATTTACTTTGTGTATTTCTCTAACTATTGAAGAAAGAATTCTTATTCCTGATTCATGTTCAATAAGTTGAAGGTCTTCTAGATCTTTTTAAATTTTATTTTTATAAATCAGATATTTGTTCAATTTTTATTTATTCTATAAATTACTACTTCATGATTCTGAATTTTCTTTGTTCTTTAATTTCACCCCCAATTTTTAAATAATTTCTTAAAAATCTTTATTATACAATATTACATATCACTTGTGTAACATCTTCTCTGAAACACTTTATGAGAATACAATTGTGCGTGTTTCGTCAGAGCCCAGTACAATGACTGTATATATTGCAATAAATGTTTCAGAGATGCTCTCCCATAGACCAACTGATGTAGAGAACAATTGGGGCCAGTAGTGTAATTGGCTCTTTGGATACTTTTACAGGAGAGACTAAATATTGGATATGGCTTGTCATTCTAGAAAAGGAAGCCTATTGGTCTGGCATAGTACTAGTCTTTTGAATGGGCAAACTTAGAAACTTTGGTGAAGTAATGGGGGAGAAGATTGGGAACACAGAGGGAATTGCTAATGGAGAAGGTACTGGCATCGAACTTCATTTTATTCACAATTCTAAAAAGGGTATTCTAGAGAAGTAACCCTCCTTACACAGAGTAGGAGACTTCAGGCTTATTTTTATATCCCTCCTGTCATAATATTGATCGTTGCAACCAAATCCCACATCAGAAGAATTTCAGCCAGCACAACAGGTGGAATGGAGGCTGTCTTCCACAAAATGCTTTGTGCCTTTTTGAAACTGTGTGAGCGTGTTTCTTGGAAGTTTACATACACCCATAAAAGTTATCCCACACTCTCTAGTGGATGACTCATGCTGACAAAATCTGAACTAATGAATCAATCTTTTAACATTATGAGAGACAATTAGGTAATATGCCTTCTGATGACATGCAGTAATGAAACAAAGGACATGATTTTTAGGATTATTGCCCAAAATAATTAAACCTAAATCTTACCAAGCTTTTAGATTTAATACCAGTTGACAGGAAGTACAAGGTAAGAAGAAACATGTTAAATAACACCATGGGGATGCAGTCAGCAAAATCCGGATTATGTAATATTTTCCAGGGCAAATCACATACTTGTGTGTATGAAATATATGCATATGACATAATCAGGGATATTTGAAGAAGAAATGGCTATTTAGTGACATTAATAATTTATTGTTAATTTTTTAAGGCATGGAAATGCTTTTGTGATTGTTTTTGTTTAGTAGAGTTATTGTCTTTTAGAGATATTTTGAAGAACATGTAGATGAAATGACATAATGTTTGAAGTTTGTTGTAATCCTGTAGAGGTGAGGTATTGCTGAGGTTTTAGATAAAACAAGATTGGATGTATGTTGATAATTATTTAAGCTAGTACAGAGTACATGGCATGAACAATGATTCTCTACTTCTGTATATGTCTGAAATTTTTCATAGTGATTTTTTAAAGATCACTAAGATAACCAAATCAACAAATAACAAGTGCTGGCAAGGTTGTAGAGAAAAGGGAACCCTAGTGCACTGTCAGTGGGAATGCAGACTGGTGCAGCCACTATGGAAAACAGTATGGAATTTCCTCAGAAAATTAAAAATGGATCTGCCTTTTGACCCAGCAATTCTACTCCTGGAACTATACCCTATGAATCCTGAAACACATTTACAAAAGAACCTATGCATCCCAATGTTCATAGCAGCACAGTTCACAACAGCCAAGTGCTGAAAGCAACCAAAGTGCCCACCACTAAATGAATGGATCAAAAAACTATGATACATTTACATAATGGAATATTCTGCTTCAGAAAGAAAGGATCTCCTACCCTTCATGACAGCATGGATGGAACTGGAGAGCATTATGCTAAGTGAAATAAGCCAGGTGGTGAAAGACAAATACCATATGATCTCACCTATAAGTGGAACCTAATCAACAAAACAAACAAGCAAGCAAAATAGAACCAGAGACATTGAAGTAAAGAACACACTGACAGTAACCAGAGGGGAGGAGGCAGG
>CM052538.1:44608785-44690370 GCA_028533065.1 Trachops cirrhosus
AAAAAATTTAAAAGATAAAGAGAAAAATAATTAAAATGAAAATATTAAATAATTTTCTAAATAAAAAAGAACTAAGTGAATTAAATGTGCACTTTTATCATGTTGATATTTCTCTTCATTAGGCATCATGTATTTTTAAACATTTATTTCTTTTAAAATTCTCACACAAATATTTGGATGCCATGCTTCTGTCTATGGTACAAGTGAAACAAAGAAAATGTGAACTGGCAGCATGTTTACCAGGTATAGAATTGGATAAGGATGGGTGTGTAGAGCATCATCTTCTTTCCTCATGAAATGTGCATGGAAAATAGGAAATACAAACATCTCACAAAAAAATTTTAAAAATCACTAAAATAGTAATCAGACATTTGAAAATTTTCCTTTTGCCCCAAAGTGGCTGTTCAATTTTCCACATTCTCCTTAGCTCTGTTTTCCATTTCTAAAATTGAGCTGTGATTCATTGAAACATAATGCTTTTCATAAGTACCCAGGCTCTTTTCTCTGTTAATGTTTACAATATCCCTCAGAAGCTTATGAAGTTCTGTTCACATGTCAAAATAATAGTTGGCTTTCACATTTGTGTAGCATGTACCTGGAAAAGTCAGGGAAAGAATCCAATTCTCCAGTTCTTCGGTTGAGGTCTCTATCCACCGGTTTAGACTATTACTGAATTATCAGCCAGATGACTCAGATGAATACCCAAATCTTCCAGTGTATTGTATGAAATGAGAACTTCTTCTTTAGCATAATATCTGTTTGGGAGACTGTTGTATAATATCCAATGGCCCCAAGATTCTTGGAGTGCTTGACATGGCCCTGGGGATGTAACTGAGGACAGCAGTCGACTAATCAACACTAACAATGCTCTGTTAGCCTCACCATTTTTCTCTGGGAAGAGAAATTTCTTTGAGCTTTATCTGTGCAACGGTGATAATAACACCTACCTGACAGAGCTGGTGGTGACGATCACCTGAGATAAGAATATGTAGAGTACCTAGGACAGTATCTGCCACGTGTCTAAGCCCTTGTAACTGGGTCTCAGCCATTATTAGCTAAGAAACATTTTGTTTCTTTTTTCAATTTAGTCTTTATTGTACTTTCTTTCATTACCATTTAGTCCCCTTACACCCCCCCTCTTCCCAGCAATCACCATACTGTTGTCCATGTCTATGAGTCCTTTTTCCTTTTTGTTCAATCTCTCCCACCAACTTCCCCCTACCTCTAGCTGTCATCTGCTCTCTATCTATGAGTCTGTCTCTGTTTTTCTTGTTCAGTTTGTTCATTAGATTCCACATATGAGTGAAATGATATGGTACTTGTCTTTCTCTGACTGGCTTATTTCACTTAGCATAATGTTCTCCAGGTCCAACTATACTATTGCAAAAGGTAAAATCTTTTTTTATGGCTGAGTAGAATTCTTTCCTTGTTTTTTAACTTACATGCCTTACTACTGCTCTGGACGAGCTGGGTCCAAGTGTTTATCTCTACAGCCTTCCTTGAAAATAGCAAATTAAGCACCCTCCATGTATATATGTGGAATATGATTACACTGTCACCAATTAAGGTGATTTTAGAACATAATTTTTGAAAAGCAAACACTATTTTTAAGATGTCTTCCAAAATCTACCTGATCAATTCCCCTAATTTAGATATGTGAGAATATCTTTTCTAACCAGGTTATCTTGGTGGTATAATATTGATTTTGCCTGTCCAGCATTTATTCTTTTTAAAAAATGACCCTTGTGTGTGTGTGTGTGTGTGTGTGTGTTTTGACAAACACTCCTTCCCATTTTTTATTCTATGTGAGGTGTGGGTAAACCATTTCTTAAAGGGTCAAATACTAAGTAGTTTAGGCTTTGCAGGCTGTGTAGTCTCTGGCAAAACTACTCAGCTGTGCTTTTACAGCATGAAAGCAGGCATAGACAATACATGAACAAATAGGCATGTCTGTGTTCCAATAAACCTTCATTCACCAAAGCAGGTAGCTACTTGTGGGCCATTGTTTGTTTACTCCTAGTGTATAGCATTCAGAGGAAACCACCCTGTCCCTCACTTTCTGTTTTAAGTATGGGCCATGAACCAGAACTGGCTAATAAGCATGAGGTTTATCCATAAAGTATCAAGCCATATAATATGAAAAGTAGAGACATTTATTGAAAAAGATACAAGAAACACTGCATACAGAACAACGACACCTCAGTCCCCTTCAATGCAGGCACCTTGGGATGTCACATGGTTCTCCCAGTCACCATCAGCTGCCCAGTTGTATTTTCCTGAATCTCACTGATGGTCTGAAATCTCTTCCCTTTCAAAGGTGATTTTATTTTAGTTTTGGGAAAAGTCAGAAGTCACAGGGCACCAAATCTGGGCTGTAGAGGGGCTGAGTCACCTGGGTGATTTGATGTTTCATCAAAAATCTCTGCATGAGACTTGACACATGAGCAGGCACAATGTTGTGATGAAGATGCCAATCACCAGTTGCTCATAGCTGTGACCTTCTGAATCATCTAACTAGTTTCCATGGAGGGATATTCAAGCTTAAAGCAAAATTTGATGCAAAGTCATTTCTTTACTCACTCAGTCATTTGAATGTGATGGCCACACAGCACACATACTCACTCAATGGTATTTACTGCCACCAATGACTAGTACAATGAAGTCATCATTATTCACATATACACATTCCAGTCCGCTTTTCTTGGCTGCCAGGTTATATTGATGTCACACAAACCATTCTTATCATATTAACAATGGTTGAACTTTTTTTCTGGAAAGACCTCTATATTTTATGCATCTGGCCACTCTGATAGGCTCATCATGGGCATTCAATTTAAGTTAGGCCACTTAGAATTAAGCCAAGGACTTTTGCAATTATTATTAAGGAAGATGCACTGTCTTTTAACTGAGGCTGCTTATTGGGGGAATTTATTACTGATAGACATCTTGTCACCAGAATGGGTAAGTCCACCTGCAGGTAAGGCCACTACAGAAGAACACAGAGCTCAAAAACAGATGAGAACTAAGATCTGTTGGGTCAACAAGAGTTAGTTGTTTGTTTCAGAACATTTTGAAAAAAGATAACACTGCAAAGCCAATAAATTTTAATGTTTATGTTAGGTGAGGGTTTCTTTAAAATCTTCCTAGCATGAAATGATTTTGGGTTTGTCTTTTGTTATAGAAAGTCAAGGCTTTGATTACAAATATGTCTATATGACTATATCTACCTGGATTAGACTTAGAATAGTTAATTCTTTTAGAAAAGTTTGGTCATGTGAGTGGTCATTTTCTTGCTCCATGACCCATTCCCAAGAAATTTAGTGGCTTTCTATTTAAGCACATTGTCCTGTTAGAAATCACAATTCCTAAGATAATGTCAACCCGAATTACTCCCAGGATGGACAGTTATGAAGGCATATGGATCTGCATGTAAGTGGCCAAGCAGAACTGCAGTCTAGATATTTTCCAGGCGGCATAAATTCAAACAAACTGACACTTCTATTTTTGGGCTAATATAGACAATAGAAAGCTGTTAATGTAGAAGTTTTGCTCCTGTTGAACTACACCTCAAAGCTTTGCTATTAGCTTGCTGAAGGTCATTATTTGGAAATAGTGCCCTGGAACATGTTGCAGTTACTGGGGGGGTATAATTTAGGACTTATTTTCTACATACTTAAAACTGTCCTTTTAAATGAGAATCCATGAGAAAAATTCTTTCAAATCTCACTGCCAGGAATAAGTCTGATTTTTTTCAAATCAGTTGAGTAGTTTTTTTTTTTTTTAAATCTAATGAATACTGTTAATCATGAACTTCTCTTTGAACAAACTACTAAGTTACTCAGTGTTTGGTTTATGACTCACATATAGGACCTTATGGCATATATTTTTGAGAAATACACTTGAATCATTTTTCCCAGCCATTTTTTCATATTATCCCAATTTCCTAATTAATTTTAATTTACCACATAGCACTGTGAAGCAGTATGTAGTGATCTACATCATGCTTTGTTGCTGATTAGCGGAGAGGGAAATAAATGTAAGCCACAAAGGGAGAAGGGGACAATGAAAGGAACGTAGGAGGGCTGCAGAGGCTAACTTTCTCAAACAATTTTAACTCAGCGTTTTGCCTGGACTGCCACTAGGTATCTTTTCTGCTTCAGAAGAAGCCATGTACATGTTGTAAATGTTTGCCAGCTCTCAAAGAGACCCCATATCTTGGGGGGACATAAACTCTAGAGTTGAGAGCACCCACAGGATTCACGCTTCTCTGACGCTGGGGTTCTCTTTAGGATTTTACCAGATGGAAAACTAGCACCTCAGAGCCAGTGAGGTGGAGAGTTAACAGGCTTTATCAACAGATGGAGAACCCCAAGTGTGAATGAAAACAGTTTCATCTTGAAAAGAAAAAAATTCTGAATCCAATCTATGTAAGCAAATACCTATATCAAACCAGTTATCTAAAGGAATTGTCCAATGGCTACCTTAGTGACTCCAAGAAAGAGATATTTTTTAAATGCTTTTGAATAGATTATACAATAGTAGGTTGAGAAAGAATGATGTTTTTCTCTTAAATGTGAACCTAATATAGGGGGAGGAGTTCCATTTTGTTGTTGTTGGTAACAGGATAGTTACTGACGTTTGGGGCAGACAGAACTCTAAGCTAAAAATTTCACTACACGTTGTTTGAAATGTGTATCCCTACACTCTTGGTTTATTTGGATATAAAGACATAAGTGTGGGATTAGTGGATCAGATAAATAGATCATAGTTCCATTATGCAGGGGAAGAATGAATTGTAACCTCTTGTCTCAAGTAAGAATCCTCTAGGTTGGTCCCTACACAACACTTCTAACCATTACATTTCCTTCTATTTCCAGAACTAGTAATGTTTACACAAAGAGGATACCTCTAGGACTTAGTTTAGTTCTTGTTAAGTGATTTTTATAGATTAATTTCACAACCTATTTATCATTATTATACAAATCTTATAAAATGCATTTTACTTGGGTTAATATTTTTATTCTATCCAATGCAAAGAGAAAGTGACAAAATTTTTATAGGTATTTTATCCTTTTCTTGGTAAGTTTTTATTTGTTTCTCAGCTAAGAAGGAAGTCCAGATAAACTTATTGCATTCCACTGATTATCAATTCACATGTGTTTTGGTTTTTAAGTGTCATAAAAATTGAAAAGTATTTTTTGAGGGACTCTAATCTATGAATGTAGATATGCTTCAGATAAAGATCATGAATCTCCAGCTTAACTTAAAAGTCTCTCATATTAATTGAAATAATTTATAAAATGTGTTTTATGGCAAATAATTATTTTTTCCCCTCAAGTTCACACAATCTGAATTCCATTTAAACCTAATTTTTAAATTCTGAAGAAATTACACATCAGTCTGAAGGGTAATACATGTGTAAGAAATTTAAACTTGAAGAACATACTATGATTTAATTAAACACTTAACTGTGTCATTGCTGGCAGTAATACTAGTAGGCCTTTGATGAGTCAGATTTTTTTCATTAAAACAATGAAAGGATTCCAAGTTGGTTTTCCTATTGAATTTCCCCTATGATATTTCCTCCTTGCCACTGGGCATAGAATCCATGACCAGAGTTGTAAAGGATCACACAAAACGCCATGTCTGAGGTAACAGGGTAGCTTAGCAGTCATGGGACCCTTCTGCTTGCGTGGCAACGCTGGACTGGTCATAATGGTGCATGGTCCACCATCTGTCTGATCAGACAGCTCAGCATGCTAGGTGTTATTGACAGGAAGATGAGCAAACTGCCGCCTTTTGGGGGGCTCTGGCTGACCCTTCTTCAAAGCCTGGCAAACTTTCAAAGTTGTATTTCTTCAGGGTAAAATACCACCAATCTACTCATCTCAGTATATTCTCTTTTTTAGGGTACATGCAACATTTTTTTAATGAAAGGAACAGCTATTTGCATATTCCACTGACTGATCTGAAACGATGAGACTTAGGTGACCAAACTGGGTAATGTAAAAGAGACTTTTCCTTGTACCTAAAATTTATCAGATCCCAGAGGGACATCTGATCAGCAATAGAGGTGAACAGCACGACGGTTCTAGTGACCACTGCCAAGTTACAGAGATGGTGAGCTAAGCAGTAGGCTGAACGCAGTCGCATCCAGCTGCTCACCCACACAGTAATATGCAAGTGTAGTTATATTTCTAGAGACAGCTACTTTGAAGTGATTAGGGAACAGATGTGGAATTTCAGGCCTTCAGAGGAGGGTATTCTTTTCTTGACAATAACTTGTAATTTTCTTCTTCTTCTTTTTTTAAAAACAGCTTCATACTAGAACAGGAACAGAATCACACAAATGGTTAGCCCCAGGAAGGGGGTGGGGGAAGAATAGAGGAAAAGATACAGAGAATAAGAAGCATAAATGGTAGGTACAAAATAGACAGGGGGACAGGTTAAGAATTGTATAGGAAATGGAGAAGCTGAAGAAATTATATGTATGACCCATGGACATGAACTAAGAGGGGGGAATACTGGAGCAAATTGGGGTACTTGGTAGAGAGGGATAAAGGGAGAAAAAATGGAACGACTCTAACAGCATAATCAATAAAATGTACTTAAAAATAGCTTTATTGAGGTATAATTTATATACTATAAAATTCACCTATTTAAGTATAGAATTCAATGATTAAAACATTGTCAACTATTGCCTCTTCATTTTGACAGTATTTGATAATATATTGCAGTTAGGATTGTGTTACTCTGATTTCTATTTGCTTGTTAAACTATTGTAAATACTGAGGGCCGTTTTGTAATCACTGAAGATCAGTGAAAAGAGAAATTTAGGTCTAAGCATTGCAGAAAAGCTGGTTAATGAATGTGATGCTCAAATCTTTAAGTCTAAACCTCACATGTAGGTCTCATTTTTCTTTTCATGACAAAATATGTATAGTTTGTTTGGTGCCATAATTTGAATTATTCATTATATGCCCTGTTTCCATAGATCAGCAAATCAACTCATCATATGTAAGTAGAATAGAAGTTTTATTGTTGATTTCGTGTATATGTGGGTTTTGCACTTAAAAAAATCTTTGTAAAGGCTCTGCAGGATCCCAGTTTATGAAGTCTGTATCCTAGGCAACTTCGAGTTTTCTAAGGAATATGCCAAGTAGACAGCTGCTGTAGCTACTACCAAAGAACAAATCTTTTTCACCTTGGCATCTGGGTTTTCCATTTGTTGGCCAAAAGAAGCAAATTTCAGCACTGTCTTTAGCCAGCCAATAAACACCAGTGGGGCAGGCCACTGGGAATGCTGATGAAGAGCAGTTGTTTGTTAAATGCCATAAGGGCCCATTGTTTTGACTGTTAAAATCAGTTTTCTGTGAAAAAAAAGCTATGATAATCCACATGATTTAACTGAGATTTTCTGTGAATTCCTTCTACTTATAGCCCACTAAGCATCTTATGCTATAATTTATGCTATAAATGTATGCTATAATTTAAAAATTATTATAACTTAAAACCTGAAATAAATGGTGAAATGGGATTCTAAAGTACAACTTGGATGGGCATACATTAAATAAGACTAATTTAGGAAAATTCAATAACTAACATAGAACATGGGGGATATGTATTAAAAACAATTCAAAAGACTCATTACAATGTCCTTTCTAAAGATCCCCCAGAGTCTTTTTTTATGTATTGCCCAGGTAACCTAGAAAGCAGCTTGAGACAAAGCTGATGTGCTAATGTTTTATTGGGGAGTACAACCCCAGGTACTGAGAGTGAAGGAGAAAGGGAAATGAGATTGGGAAGAAGGAAAGCAAATAAAATTCCTGGTTACCTAGTTAGCTGAAGATTCACAGAAAACACAGCCAGCTGCTCAATCATGAGGCATGTCTCCTGAGATGATGTCTGGAATGTCTATACCTTAGAATGATTAGCAGGAGGAAAGAAGTAGGTTTATTTGCTGGCTCCTACTTGGCTTCTCTCTTGGTCAAAGTTCGTGACATGGACACTAATGTCATTGTACTTCTGGATTGTATTACCTAGCTATTTGGGCATCTGTTAGGGAAGTCTAGGTGTTACCTGTTTGAGTTGGACAAGAGTAGGCACATTGGCTGTATTTTCCATGAGAGGAGCCATAGAGATGTTCCAAAGTCCAGACTGCAGTCTAGAGAAGATTGTGAGAGTTGTACTAAGTGAAAGGTGACAGTGGCAGCTGCCAGGATCCTATTGATCCAGTACAGAGAACCTGGGAGTCAAGTAGCACTGAATGAACCTAGGGAGTCTCAGGCAGGATTTAGTGTGGGATGTTATTTACTTTACAGAAAAATATCATTTGCATACATAATTAACATTTCATGAACCCAACTATTTTGGTTGTCTATGTACTGAGTAAGAGATAGCCAGAAGTACAGATACATTAACTCATGTGCACTTGTTAATGGTTTGGCTAGATGATCAGGGCCTTGTAGGAATAAGAAAGGAAGACTGGTGACAAAGAAGAATGGGCCAACACTGTGAAGAACTCATTTTCATTGTCAATATTCCCCAAAAAGCGTTCATCTTAATAGTCAGGTGTGCAAGTTGACATGTTCTCTGGTGGTCAGTCAGCTTCTTTCCTTAGCTACCCCACTGCTTACTTCATGGGCTTATGAACAAAGAAGCTGTGATACCAGAGATGGAGGTTATGCAGAGCTCAGCATCATGGTGTCCCCTTACCAAAGCTGACATGGTTAATACTGCTGTTGAATTTGTAATCTGCTGACAGCAGAGACCAATGTTGAGCCCTTGATGAGGTACCGTTTCTCATGGGCATCAGCCAGATTTTGGTGGCATGTTAATTACATTGAATATTTTCATCATAAGGGAAAGATAGTTGTCTCTTTGAATGAACATATTTTAAATATAGATTTGCTTTTCCTGCCTGTAATGCTTTCATCAGTATTGGGCTAAGAGAATGACTTGTTTTCTTTATGGTATTACATACAGGGCTGTCTGATCAAGGGACTCATTAGAAAGCCAAAAAAAAAAAAAAAAAAAAAAAAGAAAAGAAAAGCAGCAGTGGTCTCATGCTGGTGGAATTAACTGCCCTTACCACATCCCCTGTCACTCCAAAGAGGCTGGCTTCATTGAAAGGTGGTATCAGCTGAAAGGATGGCTTTCTGTTTCACAGGGTGCATTCTATGTGTTGACTTAGAGATCATTATGTGAGGCTGTTTTGCTATCATCAGAATCTTTGGGTCTGGGAATCAAAGTATAGGTTTGCAGTGCTATTCTCAAAAGTAACACATAATAATCTCCTCACAGATGCTTTCTGTCCCAAAACTTTGAGCTATGCCTGTTTCTCGATATTAGTTGCCAAGGGGGTGAGGATGAAGGGTGGGGAATGCTTCCATTTGGTGGCGTGTTAATGATTCCATGGAACTGGAATATGAGACTGCCATCTACTCAATTTGAGCTTCTTAATTCACTGAGAAAATAGATCAGAAGAAAAAAGAGGGTTGCCTTTCTGGTTGGAGTGATTGATTCCAGTTATCAAGAGGAAATTGAGCTGCTGCTCCACAGTGGGGACAAGGAGGACTGTGTCTGAAATTCAGTGGATGCTCTGGAGTCCCTCTTAGCACTGGCACACACAATAGTACAATTCAGTGGAAAACTGTAGCAAAGAGGAAAGATGGGTGAGGACTCAGATGTGTTGGGAATAAAAGTTTGGATTTCTCTGCCAGGTAAAGAACCCTACCAGCTGAGGTTCTGGCTAAGGGCCAGGCAGATATAGAATGGATAGTGAAAGAGGTCATAATATTAATTATTGTCTAATGGCCAGTTGCAGAAACAAGGACCACAGTAGCTTTATATATTCTCTTTGCTTCTAAAATTTTGTATACTGGGCATTTTCTTCTCTCTTCTTCCCATTTAATTTTATATTCTAGGTGGTGGACGTTAACTTTATAATTTAGTCTTTATGTAATAATATATTATGACAAAACTTGAGGAATAATTAACATAGCCAACAATGGATACAGTGACTGCTAGGTTTATTCCTCTCTTCATTTTGGGGAAAGAACTTCACTTGTCAGGAGAATAACTGAATCTTGTCTTATTGTTGTATGGAAGTTGAAATGTGGTAGAAGGGTATGTATGGAAAGTGAGTAGCAAAAGATGTAGTCTGATGGTCCCTGGAAATTACCAGTTTATCACTTTACAGCTCCAAATCCACCCTCCATTGCCTGCTTTGCAGTAATTGAGATGGACTTTATAAGCCTTTCTCCTTTGCACCTGACTTGATGATGTTAAATATTGTCAGTAAAGGCCGCTGGAGGAACACTGCAGGAAGAAGGGGCTTTTCTCCCTGGTTCCACTGTGCTCCCAGATGCTTTCTGTTCCTGATGCATGGTTACCAGTGGCACATGTGGAGACATTTAGTCATACCTATTGAGTTTCAGTGGCAATCTTATGGATGGTTTTCTGTCAAGTTTCACAGGCATCCCCATGAGTGGATTCCCAGTTAGTCTTGTAGGCACTGCGAAGCAGTCAGCTTCACAGCTGTGGTCCACTGGCACCTTGGAGGGGCATTTCCTGCATGTAAGTTCCAACTGTAATTCTTTGCCTGCCAGCCTCAGCCCACCTGTGCCCTGGAAGGTGTTTCTGGCTTGCCAGTTCTGGCTCAATTCCATGCTTGCCAACTTTAGCTCACTTGTAACATGGAGGGGTGTTTCCTGATCAGCCAGCAGTTGTGGATCTGTCTGGACTAGGGAAACAGTGAAATCGCTGCCTTCCCATGGATTTCAACACTTCCAGTGAGGTATGAACTCCAGATTTATGGAGAAAACCCCCTTTCAAATTTATTCCTTTATTCGGGTCAGTCCCTCATCCCCAGAATATTCTTTAGCATTTTTAAAACTTATGTTTATAATTATTTATGTTTCTAATATTTATATTAAACTTTCACTGCTCAAATTAGTGTGAGTGTTTCTGTCTCAGTCTGTCATGATTGACACACTACTTACCTAGGAGATTTATAAGAAATTTTATAAATGTAGATGTTACTCCAACTGTCTTTTTTGTTTTGTTTTGTTTTACCTCAGTTTCTTTTTTTATTTTATTCTTATTTATGCTATTACAGTTGTCCCAATTTTCCCCCTTTGCCCTCCTCTGTCCCATCCTACCTCTGCTCCCACAGCCCATCCCCACCCTATTGTCCAATTGTCCATGTCCATGGGTCATTCATGCATGTTCTTTGACTAGTCCCTTCCCCTTCTTTCCACCTTCCGCCCCTTTCCTCTGGGCAAATGTCTTAATAAATGTTATCCACTTTGGGGTTTAGTTCTTACTTTAGAATATGAAACATGTCAGGGATACAGTAGACCTATTAGCTACATAGTAGTTCATATTATAGGAGCCACCAGGCTGGATTACTACTGACCTGTGCAATGGTTTTCAGAAAGGAGAGATGATTGGGTTCCTTTGATCCACTTCTAATTATAAATAAGAAGTAAGATTTGAACAGTTTAAGAAATCCTCCTGCTTACTGGACCTATTGAAGGATGGGATACCCTCTGATCACTTACTAAATTTCCAGGTCAAGTGCTTTTGTAGGCTACTGAAGTCATTTTATGGTGCCGGATCAAGTTGGAAATCTCTGGTAGTGGTCTGAGATCAATGCACGACTTTTTCTGATGAATAAGTAGTTGAGAGGAAACCCTGGAGTGCAACCCACCAAGAAAGAAGTTCTCGGATTCTGAAGACCTCAGGACCCCTCCATTGACCCCTTCCTTCCTGCTTTCCTTTCTTCCTTCCTTTTTTTTCTTCCTTCTTTCCCTCCCTCTCTTCTCCTTCTCTCTCTCTCTGATTTATTGAGCTGATATTGGTTACTGAAATTATATAGGTCTCAAGTATACATTTCTATGATACATCATCTGTATATCGCACTGAGTGTTTACCACCTAAGGTCAGATCTTCTTCTGTCGCCTTATATTTGAGCCCTTTTGCCATCCACACCCCTTCCCTCTGGTGATGACCATGTTGTCTATGTCTATGAGTTTTTTTCATCTTGTTTGTTCATTTGTTGCTTTCCATTTTATACCCCACATATGAGTAAAATCATGTTGTTCTTTACTTTTTTTGTCTGACTTATTTTGCTTAGCATGATATTCTCAAGGTTCAACTATGTTGTCACAAGTGGCAGTGTTTCAGCTTTTCTTATGGCTGAGTAGTATTCCATTGTATATACAGGGTGGGGTGGAAGTAGGTTTATAGTTGTTCCTATGGAAAATAATACTAATAATAAAACAATAAACTCTGTGTATCACATACTCACAACTGTAAACCTACTTTTGCCTCTCCTGTATGTACCACATATGCTTTATTCAGTCATCTGTTGAAGGACTTCCACACCATGGTCTTAGTTGGAAACTAGAAGAAAATGAAACTAGAAGAAAACAAAGAAATCATGGTGATGGTGCTTCCTTTACTGTATTTATGTTAAAAGATAATTGCAAAATTGTCAGTTTTACATAAGGAAAACTAAGACAGAAAGCATAGAATTCATGTCTCCCCCCTCACACACACAATTAACACCAATAATGTTTCAAAGAGGTAATTGGGAAGAAATTTTTTTACAGATTTTATTTATTTATTTTTAGAGAGGGGAAGGAAGGGAGAAAGAAAGAGAGAGAAACATCACTGTGTGGTTGCCTCTCACATGCCCCCTGCTGGGGACCTGGCCTGAAACCCAGGCATGTGCCCTGACTGGGAATCGAACCAGCGACACTTTGGTCTGCAGGCCTGTGCTAGAAATTTAATCTTTCATATTATTTTGTTCATTTTTATTTTTTGTAATGGGAGATAGACTTTATATTTTATTTTTATTTTTTATTGTTGTTCAGTTACAGCTGTCCCACTTTTCCCCCAATGCTCACCCCTACCCTGTGCTCCCTACTCCCACAGTCAATCCCTCCCCATTGTGCTCATGAGTCCTCTATTCATGTTCCTTGGCTTGCCCCTTCCCCTTCTTTCCCCCATTACCCCTCTCCCATCTCCCCTCTGGTCACTGTCAGTTTGTTATTTATTTCCAAGTCTCTGGTTTTATTTTGCTCATTTGTTTGTTTTGTTGATTAGTTTACACTTATAGGTGAGATCATATGGTATTTGTCTGTCACCACCTGGCTTATTTCACTTAGCATCATGCTCTCCAGTTCCATCCATGCTGTTGTGAAGAGTAGGAGCTCCTTCTTTCTTTCTGCTGAGTAGTATTCCTTTGGGTAAATGTGCCACAGTGTTTTGTTTAGTTTTTGATTGCATGTTTCCTGTCCACCACTAAACTGTAAGCTCCATGAAAGCAAATATCTTTTCTGTCTTATTCACCATTGCATTTCTTGTATGCTTATTGTCTTTTTTATGAGGCAAATGCACTGATATCCTGTCAATTCTGCTTCATTAGGTTACTTCCAATAGTACTAAGTCATAATGCATCAATATATGCTTGTTGAAAAATGACAGATATACTGCTTAACTTTTCATTTATCTCTTTGTCTATTATCTTTTTCACTTAGTATTTATTATTTACATCTCAGTAAAATAGTATTTAATGCACTAAAATGGGACCATTGTTAATGTTCCCATCATTATGATATGTTTTCAAGTCAAAATTTAAAAATTAATAATTTTACTACTCCATTTAAACATTCTATTATAGCTCTTTAAAAAGAGAAATTAAGCAGTTTTTAATAGAAATGTTCCAAATATTAATTCAAAAGAATCTTTTAAAATATGGTTAAGTGTTTTAGCTAAATAGACATGTAAAAACAAAAATTTAGTGATATCATTAGGAGAAAAGGAAATGTAGTCTATTTTTGAAAAGAAAGTAGCAATTAAATCTTTAAAACAGACTTTTTAATCAGATTTTTCAAAATGTGTTAAATTTCATCAGTTGACCCTGCTTACTTTTTGTTCCTAAGGCAGTATGATAACATACTAATAAACACAGCACATGCTCGATCATAATGTAAGCACTTAAAATGTATTATTTAATTAATTAGTGTGCTTGTATAAAGAATGCAAAAAGGTCTTGAATATGACTAAATCCACTAGTTGTTGGTTTATAAATTCATTGCAGAGTTTCACTTAGAATTCTAATTTCTTTGATTTAGACTTTTTAAAGTCCATCAAAATCACCCTCTCTGGGCACACAGGGCCTGTTCAGTGAGTGCTGCCTGAGTAACCAGGGTCCAGTTTTGGTTTCTTGAGGGTAAGGTAAGAAGGCTCCTACACAAGGTCATGGACTCCAGAGCTCTGGAGTCATAAATCAAGTCGGGTAGGAGGGATTCAAACACCAGTTGCAGTGCTGCAGAAGTAAGAATTGAGGTTGCAGTTTTAAATCCAGGAATTTAGAGGTAAGTATGGTCTAGAAAGCAGTGAAAAACAGATTGTGAAAAAGGTCAGGGCTGAAGGAATTTTGCATGATTATGGCAACTATCCATAGGTATTTTGATAACTATCATTATAGGTCCAAGGTAGGGTGGTGTATTTGTCTGGCTTAGAAAACCATACACAAGGAAAATCATACACATTTGAAAGCCTATTATTTTTTCCAGACATTTTTTTGTCACCACTGACTTTCAGAGAATGTTATCCTCCCTTCCCCCCAACTTGCATCTTCCCTGGAGTGGCTTCCTCACAATCTATCCCAATCCCTTCCTCCTTTACCCATATCCTCTCAACATACACTTCACAGGAAATTGAGACCCAATAGTAGTTCTTATAGGAGACAACACTTAATGACTTGGAACCAGAGAGTATGAGAATAAGGAGGGACCTTATTAGATTATTTGTCTAAATAATTTAATTTAAAAAAATCCACTCATTCAGTATTATATTTTTGAGCACTTGAACTGTAACAGTCACTCTTCTAGAACTGGGAAAATAAAAGTAGACAAAAGAGATTGAGTATTGTCTTCATAAAACATAAATTTTCTTGAGATAGATAATGAATTAGATAAATATAGAAATGTATTGTAAATTTGTGGTAAATGCTATCATGAAAAATGCTATCAAGGAAAGTGATTGGGGAAGGCCTCTGTAAAAAGTGAAATTTGATCAGATAATTAAATAAAGTGAAAAGAAGAGATTTATATCGCAGCCCTGAGGGGAGTATGTCTATGGGAAAGGCAGCAAATACAATGTTCTAGGGCAGCAGGACATTTGAGGATCAGAAAGGAGGCGGGCGTGGCTGAAAGGGTGTGAGAAGAGTGGAAAGAGGCGATGTGCAGTGGATGCTCGGGGGCCAGACTGCACAAGGCCACAGAGGCCACGGTGTAGCATTTGGAATTGATTCTAGAGAATCATTAAAATGTTTAAATCAAGGGAAAGACATGATTTTATATATATATATATATATATATATATGCGCTGATATATCAGTATATGTATATTTGTTTGTTTGTTTTACAAGTTCATATGAATGAAGAATATACTGAAGAAGGACAAGAAAATGCAAGACCAGTTAGAAGGCTCTTGAATTTGTCAACATGAGTTACGATGATACCCGAGATATAGGCAGTAGTTGTAGAAGTGGTGAGAAGTGGCCTTGGGATTTCATTGGTTGTATAGGGCATGCAGTGAGAATAAGAGAGGGCTAAAACATAACTGAAAGGCTTTGGACAAGAGTGGCAGGACAAATAGCATTTACTGAGGTGGAAAAGACTAGGAGACTTGAAAATCCAATAGTTCTGGTTTGGGTGTATTAAGCTTGAATACCACTTGGACATTCAAGTAAAGCCATCAAATAAGCCATGAATATAAAAACATAGAGTTAGGAGAGATCTGGGGTGGAGATATCAAATTTTGGAATCTGTTGTATATTAATGGTATTTATAACCATTGGAAAGGCTAAGATCACCTAGGGAGTAAGTATAGATAAGAGAAGGGCTGAAAACTGAGTTCTAGAGCATACCAACAGCTTGTGTTATAAAGAGAAACTAGCCAAGGAGATTTGGGAGTGCTTGATGAAGTAGGAGAACCTTTCTAAAAGGAAGGAGAAAAAAATGTTTGAGAGAGGGAAGAACTAAAGTTTTTGTTCATTGGGCAGAGCATGAAGTATGTTGTTGGTGACCTTGGCATAAGTAATTTCAATGAAGTAATGAAAGTCCAGCCAGAGAGTATTTAAGAAGAGATGGGAAGCAAAGAAGGATTTTTTAAAACAGGGATCAGAGAAATGGGACAGTAGTTCTAGGGGATGTCAACTCTAATGAGGGCTTTATTTCTTTAATGAGAGATATTAAAAAATGTGCATATGCTGACAAGAATGATCTGTCATGCCTAGACTTTGGAGTTTGAGAGGAGGACACCCTGTCAGACTTTTGTCAAAATAGATGAGCTGTGTGTCAGTAGAGGAGGTAGTTTTTTTGTTGACATCTTTATTAAAATCAATAGCATTGAATATGAATAGCTTCAGATTCTCTCTTTTAAGACAAACAAGTAATGTCCCAGGGCTTGCTCCGCCTCACAGAGATTCCCAGGCATCGGGGCATGTAGCAGGAGCGGCAGACCTGCCGAACAGTGTATCTGGTCCCGCGTGACGGATTGGGAGGCTTTGATGAATGGCCCACACAGGCAGCCCCATTAGGGCTGACTGACTCCAGCAAGATTAATTGCTGTCGATTGTACAGATGTGTTTCAAAAGAGAAGTAATTCTGTTTATCTATCTTCTGTCCATCACAACGGGGTCCCCTGCAGCTTGTCATGATCATAAACAAAACATTTTCATACCTATCAAGGATGCTTTCAACTATTTTCTCAGTCCCATTTGCATCCTCAGAGCCAACAAAAATATATTGGTTTTCTTTTGTAGTCGTTAAACACTCATTTAAGTTACCTTCAGCACTAACAGTGAAAATTAAAATTAAAAGGTTTAAAGGTCAAGGTGCACTGTGGATCAATGCAGTTTGTATAGTAGAGCAATTTTCATGTTTTAAACACCTGTCTACGTGTCTTAGGTCCCTTGAGAGATATTGTAGGGCCTGAGACATTAAATATTCAGTAAATGTTGAATAAATTAATTTGTGAATAAAATACATAACACTTTTAGAATTAATGGGACTTTAAAGGGATATTAAAAATGCTTTGACCTTTTTCTTAGAAGAAACAAATTAATGAAGTATGTTTCCAAATGAGGCACACTATTTTTTAGTTAAACATATAAATAGAGCTTACTCTATGACAGACACTGTACTAATTGCTTTACAAATATTAATTCATTTGATTTGTTATTTATTATTTATTAAGTTGCTATTATTATCACCATTTTCCATATGAGGAAACTGAGGCATGAAGAAGTTAAAGAAGGTTACACAGCTCACACAGGACAGAGCTCAGCCTCAAACCCAGACAGTCTGACTTCAGAGCTCTAACTTTAACCATATGGTTTTTCAAACCATAATGTTTAGCAATTAATTAAATGTAAATATCTTTCATATTAGGTTACTTTGACCAAGAGTAAACTGTAGTCAGAATGCTGTACTTAGAACTGCTTCAAAATTTGAGAGATTCATGGTTTAGAATCAATAGGACAAATAGTTTTGTCCTATTGCCTAATGTACACTTAGCATGTAGTAGGAATCATGTGAGGTCTGTCCAGAAAAAGTCCTGCCATTGTTAATATAATGAGAACAGTTTCTGTGACTTTGATGTAAACTGACAGCCAAGGAGAGTGGACTGGAGTGCACATGCATGAACAAGGATGACTTCACTGTACCAGTCAGTGGTGACAGTAGATGCCATTGAGTGAGCAAGTATATTGTGTGGCCATTGCATTCAAAATGACTGAGTGTGTAGAGCAATGAATCTCCATCAAATTTTGTGTTAAGCTTGAACATTCCTCCATGGAAACTGCTCAGATGATTCAGAAGGCCATAGCTATGGGCAGCTGGTGATTGGCAGCTTCATCACAACAATACACCTGCTCATGTATCACATCTTGTGCAGAGGTTTTTAGTGAAAGATCAAATCACCCAAGTGACTCAGTCCCCCTACAGCTCAGATTTGGTGCCCTGTGACTTCTGGCTTTTCTCAAAACTAAAATCACCTTTGAAATGGAAGAGATTTCAAGCTGTTGATGAGATTCAGGAAAACATGACAGGGCAGCTAGTAGCTGTTGGAAGAGCTGTGTGAGGTCCCAAGGGGACTACTTTGAAGGAGACTGAGGCATCATTGTCCTGTGTACAATGTTTATTGTATCTTGTATCTTCTTCAATAAATGTCCCTATTTTTCATATGACATGCCTGGATACCTCCTAGACAGACTTTGTGTACAAGCTACAGTGTGAGAAAGTGTTTTTTGGTTGCTACAGTGCTACCAGTTCTTGAAGTCAGCCATATTCTATAACCCAGATTCCCCAGTGATTAATACAAAGTATTTACTTTTAAAGTAATCCATCAGTGTTCAACATTTGTGCAAAGAACTTTGTTCTTCTGACACAACTGATCAATAATAAATGGACAAGTAAGATATTCAGAGATGGTCCCTGTAAAATGGGCTTGATGATTATAAAATGACACTCCCAAACTTGTAAATAACAGATTGCTGTGAAGATACAGGAAGGAATAAATGGAAGTGTGCAGAGTCAATCCTTTACTCTGTCATTGTCAAGAGTATCTTAGATAATGCTGAAGAACAGATAATGTCCTGTCTCCTACTCTGTGAACTGAGTATCTACAGTAAATATATAATAGCCATATATATATATATACACACATATCCTCAAATTTTTTTGAAAATTTTATTTATTTTTAAAAATTTTATTGATTATGCTATTACAGCTGTCCCATTATCCCCCCTTATTCCTCTCCACTCTGCACACCCTCCCCCACCCACATTCCCCCCTTCTAGTTCATGTCCATGTGTGATAAGTTCTTTAGCTTCTACATTTCCCCTACTATTCTTGCCCTCCCCCATCTATTTTCTACCTACCATCCATGCTACTTATTCTCTGTACCTTTTCCCCTTCTCTTCTCCTCCCACTCCCCTGTTGCTAACCCTCCATGTGATCTCCATTTCTGTGGTTCTGTTCCTCTTCTAGTTGTTTGCTTAGTTTGTTTTTGTTTTAGGTGTGGTTGTTAATAATTGTGAGTTTGCTGTCATTTTACTTATTTATTTATTTTTAGAGAGGTGGGGAGGGAGAAAGAGAAGGAGATAAATATCAGTGTGCAAGATAAATATCGATTGGCTGCCTCTCACACACCCCCAACTGGGGACCTGGCCCACAACCCAGGCATGTGCCCTGGCTGGGAATCTCTAACTAGTGACCTTTCAGTACACAGGCTGGCACTCAATCCACTGAGCCACAGCAGCCAGGGATATTCTTAAATGATAAATATGAGCAATAGAATTATTATCCTATTTTACAGGTAAAGAGACTAGGATGTAAGTGGAGAAATTGGAAATCAAATCCAGAAATATTTTATTTCACAACCAGGGTTCTAGTGACTCAGCATGGAAAAAAAAAGAACCTCTTTGAATAATCCAACTTCATAGAGAAGATAGAGCCAACTAGGTTGAACATTTGTGTTTTTTGAGGTTGAGATTGAATTTAAGATCATTCTGTGTAAAAACACCACTCAATTAATAATATCTGAAAATAAAAATTTCCAGAATTTTCAATTTTATGCTTTGGCTAGTACTTTTATTTTAATTCAAGTGGAAAACCATGGAGAATACTAAGAAACTATTTGATCAGTATCAATAATAAAACTGAACATATTTATTCTCAACAGAAAAATGATTTATTGCTTTCTAAAAGAAATTTACTATTACTGGGAATCAAGAATTTTGGGCTCCATCTTCTCTTGTTCGCCTACACTTCTATCAAATGTGCAAGAAAATAATAACTGATCTTTAACTTACATTAACCAACTGACACTTCAAGCACTTTACATATATTGCCTAATTTAATCTGTACAATAACCTTAGTAGTTAGATATTATTATTATTTCATTGATTAGGAAACTGAGGACTAGAGAAGTAATCACTTTCACTCAGAAAGTAAGTGGCAGCGGTGAGATGGTAACTATGGTCTACGGGACCCTGACCTTCATTAAGCATATTCATTGTAAATTGTAATAACCAATGGTGTTATAACTGCTTAACTGTTTAGGAAGCACTTCCCTGTCCCTTATCACATTTTATTGTAATAATTCTATGAGGTAATCAAATCAGATGAAGACCAAAAAGATAAAAGCTTTTAAAGAAAATGCCCCAAAAAACTATATTAAAGGTAAGTACTACTGTTCATCAAAATATACCTTTAAGACAGTAAAAAGGTAAGCCTCAGAATGGAATAAAATAATCTCAAAACCTATATCTAAAAAAAGGAAAATACCCTTCAAAACTAATAGAAAAAGAAAGACTTTTATAGTCACATTACTAATGAGGGTGCCTACAGACCAATACACATAAGAAAAAGGCTCAACTTGATTTTCTTAAAGAATGCAAATTAAATTCACAATGCAATACAACTTTGTTTAAAACAAAAAGGGGTGGTTGATGAGGATATGGACTGACCAGTATGCTCAGATGCCACTAGTGGGAAGACAAATTTCAGATTTTTTGGAAGGCTTTTTGGCCATTGTTTACTGAAGCTCAGTGGGTGCATACCTAACCCATGACCCAGCAACATCACTCTTATGAGTATACCCAACAGCATGCTTTTCTTAAAATTAAAAAAAGCATTTATTGGGTGGTGCTTGAGTTTGGCATATTCTTAAAAGGGCTGTAATAGTATCTGCAAGGGGTGACGAGCAGGCAAAGGGGCTGGGATCTGTTCACTGACAAGTAGTAAGAGTGGACTGTGAAGAACTAAAAATACAAAAATTTAACAATAGCAGAAGTAGAAAATGTAGCAAAAAATTTCTGTGGTTGTATGTTAGGCTACTACTAGATTTAGTAAAGGATGTGCATTCTTTCTTAGAATAGTTTTTATTTTCAAAATAGATAAATTACATTTCCTATCTTAAACATATCTCACTAAAATTCCTGGTATTTATTTACATCAGAGAAAAATCAAATAATCATTTCTATTTTTCATGGTTTAGAAAATTACCAGGTTTCTTAAAGCATTAAATTGATGTAACCTGGCAGCTAAGGAGAGTGGACTGGAGCATGTGTGAACAATGATGACTTCACTGTGCTAGTCAGTGGGGGCGGTAGATGCCATCGACTGAGCATGTGTACTGTGTGGCCCTCTCATTCAAAATGACTGAGTGAGTAGAGCAACAAATCTGTATAAAATTTTGCATTAAGCTTGAACATTCCTCCATGGAAACTATTTGGGTGATTCAGAAGCCACAGCTATGGGCAACTGGTGATTGGCAGCTTCATCACAACATGTCTGCTCATGCCTCACATCTCATGCAGAGATTTTTTGAAAAACAACAGATCACCCAGGTGCTCAGTCCCCCTACAGCCTATATTTGGCACCCTGTGACTTCTGGCTTTTTCCAAAGCAAAATCACCTTTGAAAGGGAAGAGATTTCAGAACATCATTGAGATTTAGGGAAATATGATGGGGCAGCTGACGACAGTTTCAACAAAGGATTTTGCAGAGTGTTTCAAACAGTGGAAGAGATGCTGGGAGAGCTGTGTGAGATCCCAAGGTGCTTACTTTGAAAGGGACTGAGGCGTCATTGTCCTGTGTATGAAGTTTCTTGTATCTTGAATATTCTTCAATAAATGTCTCTATTTTTGCATAGTGCACGGCTGGATACTTTCTGGACAGACCTCATATATACTCTGTCAATAAATACATTAAATGTAAATAAACTAAACAGTCCATTAAGTTATTTGCTATACTTGTACTATTTTGTGTATTTTGAGACATACGGTGATTTTTGCTGTCTGAAAAATGGGTTGAAGAGTAAGGAATGGTTTTTGTATCTCTTGGTGTTGCATTTATGGCTTTGAGCACCATTTCGCCTATAGTTCAGTTTAAGATGCTCTACACTTTCTGGGAATGGGCATCTGGACCTAGGGATTTAATCAGGCTCTGGTTGCATCCCTTTGGCAAGACAATAAATGCTATTGTTGTCTTTCATAAAGAGACACATTATGAATGAACTTCCCTCTATCTTTATATTTGCAGCTATTGATGTTCTTGATAGATCCATTAGGTCTTTAGGATTCCAAAATTGTAATGTTCTGATTTAGTGCTGTTTAATAGAAATAATGTAAGCCACATGTGCAATTAAAAATTCTTGTAGTCTTGTCAAAAAGAACTTGTAAAATTAATTTTAATATGGTATATACAAATGTATATGTTTAACCCAATATACAAATATTATTTCAATGTGTAATTAATAATAAAGTTATTAATGTGACATTTTACTTTTTTGTATTAAATCTTTGAAGTCTGTTGTATATTTTACATCATATCTTACTTGGATGAGGAATATTGCATGTGTTCTGTTGACTATTGCTTACTATATTACATAGCACAGTTTTAATTCCATCTTATGTTTATAAATCATCTGGAATAATTTTATAAGGAGGTGTTTCTTTCCCGTCCTATTTCTCAAGTTCACAGAGGAAGCTAGAGCTAGAATATCCAAAAATTACTCATTTATTTTATTCAAAAATATTTACATAGCAGTCTCAGGAAACAATACTATTACTATTGTCCCAGTGTAATTATTTAAAAGAGTTAAAATTTATTTTGCATATGCTCTTCCTTTCCTCACCCCATGTTTTAGAGTTGTATTATTACTACATTGACAGAACATATAGCCATTACATTATATATTCTCTCTTTTAATTATCATTTAATCTTACACTAGTAACTGCATATTTAATTCTCCTTGTGTTGATGGTTCTCTGCTCATTTTGGTTGCCTGAAGCTTGTTTTCTAAAAAGGCCCTCATGAGGCACTCCTGGGAACACTATTTTCTGAATACTGCAAGTATTTCAAGAAATACTTTTCATGCTGTTTTTCATGCTGTTTATTCTTGAGAGCAGGTTTATCTGAAATGAAATTCTCAGCTGACGTGTTCTTTTCTCGAGATTCTTTATTGTGTTGCTTCTGTAAGACTATGCAACAATAATTTAATTCTTTCTGAGGTTTTTTGATATATATGAAAAAATTATATAGTTATATATAATACATATTTATATATTTAAAGTTACATAATTCTGTATAATATAAATATACATATAATAAGTAAATATTATAAATAAATATACATTATATGTAATATATGATATAATAAAATATATAATACATATATTATACATATATAAATGCATATATTATACATATAAAATACATATATAATTTTACATCAGTATTTTTGGGTATATAGTCTGATGTTTCCCATATTTTTTTAAAAGCATTTTAGAAAAGTTTTCTTGAAATTGCTTATAGTTTAGTGTTTACTTTAATATTTAGTTCTCTTCATATGGTTTTCTTCTTTAGGTCACCTAATATTTGTAAGTTGGACTTTCTTTGCTTATTTTTAATAATATATCCTTTTCAAGAATTTTTATCTCATTTTTTTAATTCTCAAATTTCCTTTATTTTATATCTCTCTTAAGCATTTTTGTTGTATTATTCACTTTTGTGTTATCTCTAGTTTAATCATCATTTCTAAAGATATTTTCATTTAATTCTCTGAGGGGTGTCACTTCATTTCTAAGATTTTTAATTCTGATTTGTGTTGTTATTTCTTATCTTGTATCATTTTATTTTTGCATTTTGGCTCATTTTGGAAGGTATGCTGCTATTTTGATTTATAGTTGAACATGTTTTGTGGCATGCATGCATTGTCTAAAGGACTGTTATTCTGCTTCATATTCCTTGTAGTGAATTTCTATAAGTTGAGACTATAATGCCTTAATACTTTCCTGTTGCTCATATTTATGCGCATTTAGTTTTCCTGAAACCATAGAAAGAGAATATGAGATTTCCTGGTTTTGTCTGCCCTTGACTTATACCCAAATCTCTGTATTTCTTCATTCCAGGGGTCCCTGTCCTGCCCATTTTTATTCCACTCTCAGAGCTTCTTCTCAGCGTGGGAAGCTATCTTAGAAGGAAGCCCTACTGGGTGACCTCTGAGAGTTCATAGGCCCCAGAGTACAGCAGGTTCGTTATGCCTTTTTTAGGCTTGTTAGAGTAACCATGTAGAGAGTTGGGCAAAACCTTCATAGTTCTAGATGCTGCGTCAGTTTGGCTCACTGCACACTCCAGTGAATAGTGGTTTGATATTTTAGGGTCATTTTTATCTGAAGTCCAATAATAATAATAATCCTATTATTTCCTTCTGGCATCTTCTGCATAGATGCAAGTAACACTCAAATCTTGTTGCTGTTGGTGATTTGTCTTTGTCCACTTTTATTTTGAGGTTAATTGGGATACTTTGTTACTTAGACTTATTGTAAATGTTGTTCGTTTTGTTTTACCATATGTTTTGGTGGAGATGTTGGAAGATGCAAAAACAATGCTGCCACCCACCATTGACATCTTTCTAGAGTACAATGATGTTTTACAGCAGCTTCCTAAATATCCAAATTCCAACAATGCACACTTGGTTGACATCTGACTAGGCCATCATGGTACCCTCTGTAGGGTAGGATAGGATGACTTTGGACATAGATATAGTATACACAGAATTTCTGTTTAGCTGTGTGAATACATACTGCACATCCTCTGCCAGGAAGGCATGTGCGGGATTATAGCCACCCGATTTCCATTTCTGCAGAACACTGATGCAGAATAGAGAAGAGAAGCCATCTGAACACAGAAGGCCTGGAAGTAAACTCTAATAAGATGGAAAGGAAAACTCAACTCCATCCAGGAAACCTGAGTCGATATCCTGATGATGCATCTACTATCTCTTTGTCTTTAGGGAAGTCATTTACACTCACTGAAACTTTGTTTCGCTTTGTTTTTCATTTCTAAAACACTTTCTTTACTTGGGATATTGGGAGAAAAAAACAAAAGATGCAATATCTTAGGGAGACCCTTTGAAACTAACCAATCATCCATTTAAATTATTTTTGTTAAGTCTTTTCTAAATACTACTTCTGTGGTATTATAAAAACTAGTGGTGAATCTTCTTTGGCCATGGGGCTATGTACTACTTTTTAGAACAATATCAGTAGGCCTTGGAATGAAGATGGAAAGGAGAGATTAGGAAGTGCAGTAGTAAGCACATTGATATACAATTCAAGTAAATATCTTTTGAGAGGACTAAAAGAATTATACCATTGAAACATTTGAACATTTTTTAACAAAGAGTTTATTCTGCATTATTCTGCCTAGTTATTACTTTTTTTTTTTTTTTTAAATGAAGCTCTTTGTTGATGACACTGGTAAATTTTGGCTCCTATATTCAGGCTGGCTGGACACCCTTGGGCCAGGCAGCCATCTGCCTTGGATGCTTCAGGTGTTCTTTTGGCCGAGTGTGAGACCGAATGACCTCTGCAATGACCTCTTCTGTGGTTCTGCTATTTCATCAGGAAACTGTGTATCTTTAGAAAGTTGTATTAGACTGTATTTGCTATATAGTTATATATGGTGAACTATGTATGTAATAGAGTTGAAGAATCAGTAGAATGGAATTACTTAAGAGTAATTTCACTTAATAAGCTCCAAACCTATATTCCCACTTCCGTTACTGCTCTGCCACAGTCTGTGCTCTGCACAGCAATAGAGTGATTTCTTTTAAAACCCCAGTTAAATTAAGTCATTCTCTTCTTGAAACCCTCTGTTGCTGCCCCTCTCACTGAGGAAGAAACTACAGACTATTACGCTGGACCACTGACTCCACCTGATCTGACCCCCTGCTCCCTATAACACTCTCCCTCTGACTTTCTGTTACCCACTGGGATGTCTCCCTGTTCTGTGAAATGCTGAGTTCTTTCCTGCTTCACAGCCACTGAACTCCTACCTTAGGGCATTTGCATTACTGTTCCTTCTGCGTGAAATACTTTCTCCTGTTGTATACCCAGGGCTTGTGTCCTTGCCTCATCAGATCTCAGCTCATTTTAACTTATCAACGAGGCATTTCCAGACCAAGTTTTACAAAATAACACAAGTCTCCTCTATAGCACTCTCTGTCCCCCTAACCTTGCTTTGTTTTTCTTTGAAGCATTTTCACCCACCTATTAAAATATTGTATGCATTCGTTAATTGTCTATTTTTTCCTTATAGAATTATTAGGGTTGAAACCCTTGTAAAAATGCTCTTCATTCCTTTGAATTGGTTGGGTCCCTGCTTGCTCCTTTTGCCTGTTGGGCAGATTTCACTGCAGACACACATTCCTCTCTTCCTCTCTCCAGTGTTGTCTATGCCTTTTAGACAGGCCTCTCCCACCCACCTGCCTTCACACCCCCACTTCTCCTGAGCGTCCATGATATGGGCATTCAGTTTTATAACAGAGCGTGGGACTTGCAGAGCCTCTGCCAAAGCCTCGTTCATCCAAAGTCATTTAGTGAAGGAGTCCATTATGATCGGCACTTGCAGAGATGAATCCCCTGTGATGGAGGCAGCTCACTGACAGCAGCCGCCGTTCTCTGCCTAATGGCATTCTGCTCTGCCTGGCACACATCCTGATGGGGACTCTGCCCCCCTGGAAAAGCACCAGATCACATAGAAACATCCAGTAATGGCAACAGCCACAGCAATAAAAAACACACATTCACAGGATAGCCTGAAGAGGGGAGAGGAACCGCGCTTCTCAGTTGCAGCGATTGTTCAGGTTTTCGCCCCTCGGCACGATGGCACCGGTAGGTCAGGCACCTGAGGTCCTGTGCACTCTGGTGTGCAGCCTGGTGTGCTGGTTCCTCCAGAAGCCAAACCCTTATAGCTGATAGTTTTACACTCCCAACACTCAAGAATCTTTTTGTGCAGGAGAAGGACAACTTCAATAAATGTCTTATGAGTTGAAGGCACTCGGGGAACTCTTCCCATAACTAGTGCAAGGAGTATTCATTTTCAGGCTGCAGTCGGTCCATGAAAGATCCCTCCCTTTCTGTTCTCTAGTAGCTTTATTACAGGGGTGTCACACTCATTTTCACTGAGTGCCACATCAGCCTCGCGGTTGCCTTCAAAGGGCTGAAATAATTTTGGGACTGTATAAATGTAACTACTCTTTAACTGTTAAGGAGTTGAAATTACATTTGGCCCTTTGAAAGCAACTGCGAGGCTGATGTGGCCCCCAGTGAAAATGAGTTTGACACCCCTGCTTTGTTAAGTCACCACTTCATTTGGGAGCAGAAAACAGGCACCAAGAGGAAAAAAAGTGTTCATTTATTGAGTTTAATTAGGACTTCACTCTTTCAATGAAGAATTAGTCTCTTAATATATTCTATCAAATCATGCATTTAAAACTGTTTAACTAAAAAATACATTGACAGACAAAAGCATGTTTGTTATCTTTATGTAGTAGAATTTATAGAATGAGATAATTCAGTCACATGTTATCAAGCTTATATATTTAAGCAAATAAGAATGCTTCGAGTAGATATAAATGGTCAAAAGCATAGACCAAAATCACAACCTTCTTCCTGAAGAAACTTAACTTACATATTTTGACTAAAGGAAGGCTGAGAGAAATTTAATAATAGTCTCCAAAAGGTGCAAATTTATTATATACTAAATGTCCTTTATTGCCATGGAGAACAGAATAAAAAAATGAATTTCAGGGGTGGAGATTTAGGTAAAAGTTGGATGAATTTTCAGAGAGCGAAGATTATTACACTTGGGGAGAGACTAATAATGAAGGATGAACCACTTCCGCAATGGAATTCTAGGGATGCTGAGATCCTTAAATATTCATCCAGACTCAACATTTGGACAAGTCATAGAACGTTTCTGCTTTTCCCACTGTGAAGTGCAGAGGTAGATCCTAATAGACACTTCTATCTGTGAGCACATACTGCCTCGGAGGTGAAGGGCCCAACTCTTTGAAGGACTGATATCTTCCCTGGTAGAAGATTTTTTTTTTTAATGACAAAATCTCTCAACTGCAAACAGAAAGCCTGAGAGTGTGTACTCTGACACCACAGCTTCAGGGGGAACTTCCGGTTCTGCCCTCCTCTTCTGGGGAAGCAGATTCTCAGTCCCTGTGGTTGCTGGCATGAAACCACATGAAGAGTTCATTTCTCCATCCCGATGAATGGGAAATGGCATGTGCACTCAACCCTCAGCAGCACTGAGGGGTTTGAGGGTGTGCATCTTCAATACTGTGGGAGCTGACGTTCCCGTTGCTGATTCCTAGAAGGAAACAGCCGCTGCTGCCTGCCATATGTTCATGCAACACTGCATGCCAACTTGCATGCCATATCATGCCAGCCTGGAAGCAAGTATGTTCACCAGCACTGTATTAGCATCATTTGACTTGCAACCTAATTAATAATTAGCTGTATTCCTACACCCCTTGAAGATAAATGTGAGAGCAACTTTGTCACATTTATTAAAAATATACTTAGCTTCTTGTATTTTGATATGGGCAATAAAAAAGGGAAATGTCAATGTGAGGCATTGGTGAATCTGATCATAGATGCAAGGGACTCTTGGTACAGTATTAGAGACTTACAATGGGTCTATAATCATTTCAGAATAAAAAGCAAAACAAACTCAAGGCTGTCCTCATAAATAGAGTAAGCAATAACATATCATTTCAGGCGTTTACAAGGTCTACACTTACAAAGTCCATGTCAGAAATGAAAACAGATTCCATTAGATCTTTTATGCATCATTTTAGTGTGACTAAAGATTGAGAGAAGGTTATGAGAGGGTGAATGTTGAAGATCAAGGAGGCTGACCTTTTCCTGTTTTACAACCCTGCCCAATGTTATCTTTGAGAACATTCATCATTTTACTCTTAAGATTGGACTGATGGTGAGTGAAGATGGTTTTACTGGATGCAGTATGAGTAATTGGGGCCATTTTGCAATTTCAAAAGAAAAATTGAAGTGGCTATATCTTGGACCCCTTTACTTGAAGATCTCTCAATGTGGTATCAAGTAATTGCATAAAGAATCTTTGATTCCTCTAAGTTGAGGTATATTCATGAGTGATTATGCATTGTTCTCTTTGTAAAAAAATGTGTTTCCTTATGTGCATTAAATGGTGCAATTTCTTGATAGTTCAAGAAAACATGCCCCCGTTAAACAATAGAATTCAAGTAGGAGAAATATTTCTTTTCAACTCAGAGATTGGTACTTTGGCATGGTAAAGTTACTATTACAAGGGAAGTAACCAACTGTTTCTACAAAATTAGACTAAAATAAGAAAAACTTTAAGTAATGTTGAAATGTTAAATTTTTTACCAAAATGTTGTACAATAGGAATTAAGTTGTTTAAATCCATTTGATTAATGTGTAAGCAATAAGTAAAGTAGGAAAATACAGTATGACTGTATTAGAATAGTAAGTTTTAGAAATGAAAGGAATCTTATAGTTTCATGTCAGTCTGCTAATTATGTAGGGGATGTGGTAGGGAGACTGGATTGTTGAGCTAGAATGCAGAGTATCTGTGTTCTAATGCAGAGAGTACTGTAGAGAGTACTGGTCTTCTCATGACCAGTAAGCAGATGCACAGCGACTGGAAGAATACCATACATTTGATTATAACTATTCTTCATTAAAATGTATATATATTTGGTGTACACACATGTATAATATAAATAAGGCTATGTTGTAGAGCAACATCTTTGTAAGTAGTACAAGCACTTCTTAAGGTTTCAAAACTAGTACTGTTCCGAATAGCATCTACAGATTTATAATTGATGTTATAAAAAGAGAATTTGTACAGTTTCCCAAATTTGTTGGAGTTTTATTAAAATAACCAAATTTCCTGGAAAGAATTGAGAATTTTATTCTAACTCAAACCAGACTGTTGAATTTATATTTAGATCAGTAAAACCATGTACAGTGATTTGAACTGATATCCTGCACAGTAGCAGAAACCTAAACTAGAAAATCATTTATTTTGTGGGCAAAGTGGTAAACTTCTCATTGACAATGGTGTGAGAGACATGAAGCAGAGAAACAGAGGAGTAAGATACATTTTGAGCATTCATCTTTCTTCTCTCTCTTTTTGATTAGAAACTAAAGTGATATTTATTATATGTATTATGATTTTTCCCTTAGGGGTTGCATCACCAGTGTTGTAGGGTGGTGCTTAAAAAGTAGCAGATAGAGATCCACAGAAAGTGTAGTGAGGGCTGTGTTCCAGTTACCAATTGCTGCATAACATTTAAAAAAATGTATTTTGTTCACTATTCTATATGTCAACAATTCAAGGATAGTCTGTCTGTACTTCATATTTAGAGGCTCAGCTAGAATGACTTGAACAGTTAGGGACAGTTGGGAAGGCTGGGATCCTGGGGTGTCCAGGACAGCTCATCTTCTCATATGAACCTTGGGCACCTGGGTAGGATGAGTGGGACAGCTCAGGAAAAGCTATTACCATTTTTTCTCTATACCATCCCTCCATGTGCATACCTTGGCTTCCTTACACCATGGAAGTCTCAAGTTGGTAAGGGTTCATACACGGTACTTGGATTCCCTCTGAACAAGAGTTTCAAGGTGAGGAAAACAAGAACTTTTTGTACTCTTAAGAATTGGACCCACTGTGAGCCCACCACCCAAAGTCAGTCCATGTTCTGTCACCATGCATTAGTCCCCTTGCACTCCCCCCTCCACCCTCTTTGCTTTGGTAACCAACACACTGCTGTCTGTGTCCATGAGTTTCAGTTTTATATGCCACATATGAGTGAAATGATATGATTCTTAGGTTTTTCCGACTGATTTGTTTCACTTAGAGTAATATTTCTGGAGTATGTCTATGTTGTCGCAAATGGCACTATTTCATCTTTTCTTGTGGCTGGGTACTATTCCATAGTATATATGTACAATATCTTTATTCGATCTCTACTGAAGGACACTTTGGCAATGCAATATACAGATCTTGTATCCTAGAAATATACACTTGAAACCTATATGACCCTATCAATCAATGTCACTCCAATAAATTTAATTAAAAAAAAAAGAATTGGGTCCAGAAATGGCAAAGTATCATTCTGGCATATTCTATTGGTCAGAGAAGCCAGAGGCCAGCTCAGATTCAAAGGACTCCATACATTCTTCCTTTTGATTAGGGAATGACACGTAGGTACAGGAAGGGGGAGTGATGGCCATTTTGGAGACAAGTTATCACAAACCATAAGGAAGCTTTTCAATTTACATAGTATTGTTGACACTCATGTAGTTTTACATAGAGGATACTCTTATATTTTTATAAATTAAAAAAATCCATAGGTTTAAATAATATATGTTTGAATGTATGGAAAGTCAATTTTAGCTGTAACACAGAAAGTTGTATCAGACTGTGGAATCATCTCCATAATTAAAAAAAGAAAATTGTAGAGAAAAGTTGCCCAAGTCACTTTAAACTAGGCTGGGGAAAAAAATATGCAGTAGGGATCAATGCTGCATTGGCAAGGAGGTACTATTGGTCTTTTTAACTGCATATATCTACTATGTGTTGTAATATTTGTATTCTTCTGTGGCCAATAAAACTCTCATTAAGTTCACTGAACTGTTAACACTGTCTGTCCATTTTGGGGTATAGCCAAGCATGTGACCAGGTCCCTGAGATGTGATTGAACCGCATAGTCTACCACCCAGTGCAATTTGTTGGTGCATTAAAGGAAGTTAAATACACTGCAGCTGCAAAACTCCTCTAAGCAGAACACTTCTTTCTCCTCTGTGAAAAAACAGTGCAGAAATTCTTTCACCAAGCTATTTTTAAGTCCCTCACTCCTCCATGTCAGCTGCCCTTGGCTGCAAGATAACCATAAAACATTTACTGCAAAACCATGAAGAATCCATATGTTCATTTGATGTGTCAGGCCACCAAGAAGCCAGAGCTTGTGGGGTAGCATAAGGATATCTGAAGGTGACACATGCTGTCAGTTGATGAACAGAGATGCAGAATGGGGATTCTGGCAGCCTCTGTCTTGGCCTTGACAACTTGTGATGGTGACCAGGTGGGGTGTGTTATCTTAATAGTCTGGAGCTCTTGTGAATTATTTGCTGATAGATGTAAACAGCTGTTATTCTTGGTAATGGAAAGCAATTAGAAACATCTGTACTCTTGGCTATGAGTAATGCCTCCTATCCTCACTGCTCCCAAGTGCCAATTGGAAATAACTACATCATCGGGATGGTGTTGGCAATTCTGCACTGCATTATGGGCTAATGATTAGTACTGAGCTGTGAAGAACAAGAGGTGAAGTACAGGAGAAAGAGCCTTTACCTGGCATTTACAAATCAAGAGGGGAAATTTACTGCTTTATCTGTGCAACAGAAGGCAAGATCTCTGGCTATAGAAAAGATGCATATGCATTAATCTCAGAGCTATCTCAATAAAAAAGTTACCAGTTCCTAAAAGAAATGATGTTGATTTGTTCCAAGTCTAGCACAGCGATTAAGCATGGAATATAGAAGTTGGACTGCCCAGGTTTGCATTCCAGCCCTGCTACCTGTGTGACTCTGGGCAGATTGCTTAACCTCTCTTACCTTCAGTTTCCTCTTCTGTGATATGGATAGAATACCTACTCTATAACATGGCTATGAGAATCAAATGAATTAGTATATGAAAAGTGCTTGGAACAGTGCACAGAGAATAATAAGTACCCAGCCAGTCATAGCTATTGTTATTATTGAACATCTACTGTGTGTTTGACACTACTTGGCTCTGGACACAGCCTTGAGGAATGCTTTCAAGATGGCCAGTCTTGTAGGGACTGAACCTTAGTGTAACACTCATGAAAGTAATAATCTATAGCCAAGTACATAGTAGAAATTCAATATAGTTAATTTTCCTTTCCTTTGCCTTTTCTTTCTAAAAATTGAAAACTAGGATCTATGATGGGGCCTTGATCCTACTACAGGTCTAGTTGTTGATGACTTGAAAGAAATATGAATCTATAAATAGCTACCCTCAGGGTATTTAAAATTACTTAGAAGAATTTTGTTGCTAGATCTCTTAAGTAATTATACTCTAATACTTTCTCCCCACAGAGATTCCCATAGATTTCTTCTTTCTGATGGTCATTAAGGTACTCAGTACAGATACATTGCCAAGCTGAAATAGTTTACTATCTGTGTGCCTCATCATTTTGAAAAAATAATGACCAGGTTCTGCCTCTGAATACGGTTGTCACAGCATCTACTTTCATGATAGAGGTTTCTGAGGAAGGCACAGGTTTTTCACAGGAAGTAGTGATAAAGAATTTAAATGAATGTTGTCATAAAGTAGGGGAAAATTGAGGCATTTTTTTCCTACTAGTTGAGTACCATTTTAGGAGGGGTAATCTACCAAACAGACTTTGTCTTAGGGTAAAACAATATTGTCACTCATTCATTCAATGACTATATAATTAGCTCATCTTTACTATACAAGATGAGGCAAATAAATAAGAAAAGAACATAGACCTTTCAGAGTTACACTGATTTTTACCCATATTCTGTTGATGTAGAACTTAGATCTTATGTTTGTGTGAAGCTAGTGAATATTCTGAAATACAAGTATGCAATCAAAATCCAGAATTACGAAGATGGAGCAGGGTTCTAGTTTGCTGTGGACAAGGGTGAAAATGTTGCAATGTTTAAAACTAACAGGGAGGAGAAATGAAAGGATTTCAATAAAAATGAGAAGATCCTCAGAGTTACTTTACATGAGTTAGGACTTAAAAGGATATGATGTAAGCAACATGTTGAATTTACAGTGAATCTGGCATTCTGTTGGATAATGACAAATTCTTGTTACCAAAACTATGTTTCAGAACCTTACAGTATGGAGTAGACGGCCTTAATCAAAGCATGGCTTAATCACCTTGATAATGCATTTGATATTTTAAAAGGAATAAAATATTTTAATTATTTTTTTCTGTTGCTAAAAGTCCTTCTATGTGTTGCTCAGTTGCTTGCCTGAAGGGAAGGCATGGATTCTCGTATAGGAACTGAGACTTAGAGCATCTAGTTTATTTTATAATGTAGTAATTAAAGCAAAAATGAGTTTCAGTCTTCTGGCACCTATTTGGAAATCTTGTTCTTTTGATCTGGTTTTACTTACATGAGAACAAATTTAAAATGCCATGGTTTGACTAGAAAAGACTCTAAAAGTCACTGGGGACTGGTACATCCTCAAAAACACACCTGCACCACAATGAAAACAGAGACAGGCATAGTCCACTGTAAGAACAGCTGAAAATAACTGTCTCACCAGGTATCCTAGAGCGATTTATTTGTAAACATTTCTAAAAAGAATGTGGACAGTAGAAGCTTCATATTCTTTTGTTTCCACTACTTAGACTCCTCATGACTATCTTGCCTAGCAACCTTGACTTAAATCCCATTCAATTAAGCAGTTCTAGGGATGCACATTTTTTCTTCCACTTTACTCCCATCTCTACTGCCTTATTTTTGTCCCTTGCAGTACCCCTCCATTTGAAATCTCTGTTCCTATTTTTGTCCCCTTCAAATTTGTCTTCCCCTCAGTTGTCAATGATCTGGCCAACGAGCATCTGATCATGCTGTAGTATGTTTTAGATACATCCTATTTATTCACATTGGCAAAAGAAGAAGGTTCAAGTACTCAACATGTCATTCAAGGCCCAGTTTCTCTTTATTCAATCCTATGTCTCACTTTGTCTACTACTTCTTATTATCACACACACAAAACTTTGTTCATACAGTTCTCTATGATAACAATGCCCTGTTCATATTCCTTGGTTTAAAAACCTACGTAATCCTGTGGGATGTCTTTCCAGAGTTATCTCTGCCAGAAAGCCCTCTGGACCCCTCAGGGCATACAATTATTTGAGTGATGGAGCCAGGTTTATAACACAAATCTAACCAGCTCTATTTATTGTTCTTTGGAACTGAGATAAATTTTGCCTAAATCCTGGGCTCTTGATTTTGCCCTGCAATTTGCTTGCTAGGTAAACTGGAGAGAATGACTCCCCAATTCTAGTTCTTAATCTAGAAAGGAGAATAGTAATGCCTTCTCTAGGTACACAAAATGGTTGCTCTTTGCACAAGTAGCTTAATTCCCCAATCTTTCCCCACCATGAACAAGGCCAGAGGGGCCCTACAAACTGCTCTCGGCCTCTTAATTTCAAGATCTCACAAAATGTCTCCTGGCTTTGTCTTTTCGTTGCCCACTCCATCTGGACTTGATGCTGCAGACTGTCCTGAGAGTTGCTAAACCTACTGAACCTTAGGATGCTCATTTGTATTTCTCATCTATTCACTCAACCAACATGTGTTGAGCACCTGCTATGTGCCAGACGCTCTTATAGAGACTTGGAGTACATCAGGGAGTAAAGGGCAAATATGTGCGATTTTAAGGAGTGAACATTCTAGTGGGAGTGATAAGCCATAAAGAACAAACATAAAAACTAAAGTGAATTATATGGTAGATTAGAAGGTGGTACTGCAGGTATCTCAACTCCAGGTCATTGTTTTGGTTTTTGTGGCCAATGTTGGCTCTGAGAAACCACTGCTGGCCAGAGCTTCTGAGCCTCTCCATATACCTAAAGGTATTTTGGATAAGTGGCATGATCAAATGAGTTAATAAATATGAAATGTATTATAAACCTGCTGTATATCTGATTATCTCAGAACCACACTGACTTCCAAGGTGTTAGTTGGCAGGGTGTTAACAGGAAATAACCCAGGACTTCTGAGGTAATAAGAAATACCCCTGGAACTATTGGGTGGAAGATGAGAGCCCAGATGAAGAAGAAAACAGACACAAAAGACATATTCTGGCTAATATGTCCATTTTGTCTCAGACAGCCTGCAGTGGTAAACATCCCTGGACCTTTTTCAACCTGGGATATACTAGCATAGAACAGCATTTGTAAAGGTACAATAGAGACTACAAATGAGTCATTTCCTTGGGGATTTAGAACATGTACATAAAAACATACATATTACAATGCAAAACAGCAATACTAAGTATGAATGTCAAGTGTAAATAACTTCTGTAGAAGTTCCTAGAAGTGATGATTGAAATCTGGGGCAGTTTGTAAAGGCTTCAGGAGGCAGCTAACCTTGAACCATACCTAAAAAGAGACTAGTACTTACCAAGGGAAATGAAGGTTAAAGAAAAAAAACTAGGAGAAAAGAGCGGGCAACAAAGGTAAGAATAAAAGAATTGTTGACTTGGGGCTGCATTTATTTTGAGCTCCAACTGTCCCACTACTAACTGCCCAACACTAGGCAAACCTCTTACCATTTCTGCGCATTGGATTCCTAGTCTTTATCTCACAGAGCAATTGTGAGGAATGCAGAAGATCATGGGATGTAGCAATTATTAAAGTATAAAGAATTATATACATGTAAGCTATTACTTTTATAATGGACATTAATAGTTTTCGCTTTTACCAGCATGTACTTTTGTTTTTCTTTTAAGAACTCTCTAACTTTGTTTTGTGGAGTTATCCTTCCTCCTCTGGATACCATAACTTCCCCTAGCTCAAGGATGGGCATTCAGCCCTGGTCAGCTTAAAATCTGGGTTTCCTGATTTTATATCATTTCCCTGGGATTTGTCCTTGAGAAGAGTGACATAGGATGAAATATTATTGATACTGACTCTTCCCAATATTAGGACCTTGGAGATACTATCCTTTAGTTCCTATAGCTTGGGGTCTACCTTGGCTCTTAATCTTTCGAGTCTGTTTTTTTTCTTCTTTTCAGCTTTTCCTTGGATTCTGTGAGATGCTCCATATCCCTTTGATAAATTTATTTTCTCTGTTAAGTTTCCTAGATTCAGTTTCTCTTTCTTGTAACTGGAGAACACTGACTGATACAGTGACTTTAGGAGACTCAGGAGAGTTTGAGGGAAAAAGTGGTATCTCACTTTCTGATATATCCAGCAATGATGCTGACTCCAAAACGTGTGCTTAGTAAATGTTGGCTGAAATAAAACATGTGCTCATGGACAGGACTAAGTGGAAGTGTTCATATATTGGAATGAAGGATGTTAATATAAAGGAAGTTATAGAGACTAGATTGAGTAATGCCTTAAAGGAAAAAAATCTAAATTA
Source organism: Trachops cirrhosus (assembly GCA_028533065.1). Taxonomy (NCBI): domain Eukaryota; kingdom Metazoa; phylum Chordata; class Mammalia; order Chiroptera; family Phyllostomidae; genus Trachops; species Trachops cirrhosus. The sequence continues at coordinate 44,645,891 of CM052538.1, forward strand.
TTTGGGAGTTCAGAGGTCTTGAAGTTTTTATTCAAAGTTGCAGGGTGTAATGGGTAAGGGAGTGATGATGTAGGAAGAGCAGTGTTTTAGAAAGATTAATTGAATAGGCAGGGAAGAAACTAATAGGCTCTGGTTCAAATACTTTCCATGGATTATGATGGGAAATTCACCAGTTCCTCATCATAGTCTATGAGATGGGTACCATAATTATGCCCATTGTACAGATGAGAAAACAGAGTCACAGACTTGCCAAATAGCTTACCCAAGGGCAAACAGCTAGTAAGTGGTGGAGCTGGGATTGAAATCAAGGCTGAGTAACAGAAGAGCCCATGACTTAAGCAGTACACCATTCTGCCTCCATGGTATGGCTGTGCACGTGGGGAGAAGAGCTCTCAAGGAGGCAGTAAAGAATTTAAGCCATAAGAATCTGGGCTAGAGTGGTAGCTCTAGGAATGAAGAAGAATAGATAAGTCAATATATAGCATAAAGTAAGAGTTGTTAGGACTTGGTCTCACTGGATTATTGTTGATATTTGAGAAACATCAGGGCCCCGATCAGTCAGTAACTTATTAATTATTTCCATCAATATTAATTGAGCATCTTCCAGTTTGTTGGCATATAGTTCATAATATTTTATTACAATCCTTTCTATTTCTTTGGCAGCAGTTATTATTTCTTCTCTTTCATTTCTGATTCTATGTATTTGGGTCCATTCTCTTTTTTCCTTGAGTCTGGTTAAAGGTTTGTCAATAGTGTTTATCTTATCAAAGAAACAGCTCTTGGATTTATTGGTATTTTGTATAATTTTTAGACTCTATTTTGTTTATTTCTGCTCTGATCTTTATTATTTCCTTCCCTTACTCTGGACTTTGTTTGTTGTTCTTTTTCAGGTTCCTTTAAGTGTAAAGTTAGATTTTTATGTGAGTATATTCTTGTTTTTTGAGATAGGCCTATAAGGCTATGAATTTCCCTCTTAGGACTGCTCTCCCTGTGTCCCACAGATTTCGGATTGTTGCGTCCTCCTTTTCATTTGTTTCAAGGTATCTTTTTTTTTTTCAGATTCAACTAATGTTTATGGAAGCTTTCTTTTTTTTCTCATTTTTTTAACGTTTATTGTTGTTCAAATACTGTTGTCTGCCTTCCCCCGCACCTCTCTCTGCCTACCCCAGCCATCCCCACCTCCCTCCCCTGATTCCATCCCCCCTTGGTTCTGTCCATGTGTCCTTTATAGATGTTCCTGAAAGCCCTTCACCCTTTCCCCTCCATTATCCTTTCCATCTCCCCTCTGGTTACCATCCATTTGTTCTTAATTTCAATGTCTCCAGTTATATTTTGCTTGCTTGTTTGTTTTGTTGATTAGGTTCCACTTAAAGGTGAGATCATATGGTGTTTGTCTTTCACCACCTGGCTTATTTCACTTAGCATAATTGACAAGCCTTTAAGCAGACTCATAAGAAAAAAAGAGAGAGGACCCAAATAAACACAATCAAGGTATCTTTTGATGTCTTCTTTGATCTCATTGTTGACTCACTCATTGTTAAATAACATGTTATTTAGCTTCCATGTCTTTGCATGATTTTTAGTGTTCTTGTGGTTGATTTCTAGTTTCATAGCATTGTGGTCAGAGAAGATGCTTCATATGATTTCAATCTTCTTAAATATATTGAGACTTGTTTCCAGTCCTAACATGTGGTCTATCCTAGAAAACATCCCATGTGCACTTGAAAAGTATGTATAGTCTGCTGCTTTGGGGTGCAATGCTCTGAAGATATCAATTAAATCCATTTGATCTAGTGTGTCCTTTAAGGTCCCTGTCTCCTTGTTGATTTTCTGTCTGGAAGATCTATCCATTGAAGTCAATGGGGCGTTAAAATCCCTAACTATGACTGTATGTCTGTCAATCTCTCCCTTTATGTCTATCAAGATTTGCTTCACATATTCAGGTGCTCCTATGTTGAGTGTAAATGTTTGCTAGGGTTATATCCTCTTGTTGGATTGTTCCCTTTATTATTATGTAGTGTCCTTCTTTGTCTCTTACTATAGCCTTAGCTTTAAAGTCTCTTTTGTTAGATGTAAGTACTGCTACCCAGATTTTTTTCTTTCCATTTGCATGAAATATCTTTTTCCATCCCTTTGCTTTTAGTATGTGTGTATCTTTTGGTCTGAGATGGGCCTCTTTAAGGCAGTATATATAGGTCTGAAGACCTAAATGTTAGATCTGAATCCATAAAAATGGTAGAAGAAAACATAGGCAACAAAATCTCAGACAGTACTTGTAGCAATATTTTATTGGATATATCTGCCCAGGCAAGGGAAACAAAAAGAAAAAATGAACAAATGGGACTATATCAAATTAAAAAGTTTTCGCACAGCAATGGAAACATCAACAAAATAAAATGACAATGCATAGAATGGGAGAATATATTTGCTGATACATCTGATAAGGGGTTAATATTAAAAATTGATAACTTAGAAAACTCAACACCAGAAAAACAAATAACCCAGTTAAAAATGAACAAAGAACCTGAATAGATACTTTCCCAAAGAGGACATACAAATGGCTAATAGACATATGAAAAGATGCTCAACATTACTAAGCATCAGAGAAATGCAAAATAAAACCACAATGAGATGTCATCTCACACCTGTCAGAATGGCTATCATCAACAAATCAACAAAAAACAAGTGCTGGTGAGGATGTGGAGAAAGAGGACACTTCTGCCCTATTGGGAATGCAGATTGGTAAAGCCACTGTGGAAATATGGAGATACTTCAAATAATTTAAAATGGGTCTTCCTTTTGACCTAGTGATCCCACTTCTGGGAATATATCTGAAGCATCCAAAACACTAATTTGAAAGAACATAAGCACTTCTATATTTATTGCAATGTTGTATGGATGGACCTGGAGAACATTATGCTAAGTGAAATAAGTTAGTCAGAGGAGGACTAATACCAAATGATTTCACTTACATGTGGAGTCAAATGAATAAACTGAACTAACAAGGAAAAAGAGACTCACAGATGGAGAGCAGGATGACAACTAAGGGTGGGGGAGGTTAGGGGGTGGGGGGATTGAACAAAAAGGAAAAAGCTCTCATGGACATGGACAACTGTGTGGTGCTTGTGGGGGGAGGACCGTATAAAGGGACTAAGTGGTAATTGAAAAAAACAATAAAAAAGAAAAAAAATAAATTGATAGAGATGAAATAGAGTCTGTTTACATACATTGACTAATCCAGAAAGGTCTCCTTTAGTGACTGACATGTACCCAGAGGTCTGAATGTTGGAAAGGAACCAACTATGTAAATATCTGGGCAAGTGTCCTGAAGAGGGACCAGCAAGTACAGAAGCCCCAAGGAAAGAATGAACTGGCCATGCTTGAAGAACCCTATTAACGCAAGTGTGTGTGGGCAAAGAATATAAAGAGATGAAGATCGAGAAGCAAACAGTGCTAATTTACACAGGGCACTGGATGCCAGTATTAGGTGGTTTTAATTTAGAAGTTTAGTGATATAAATTCTGTTTTAAAGAAAGTCACTCTGGCCAACATGTGAAAAAGAAATGGTAGTGTAACAAGAGCAGGAGCCAAGCACTACATTAGGAGACAGTAGTAGCAGTTCATTTGTGGTTATAGAAATGAAGTCCATGGATTCAGGAGATAATCCATAGATACAACTGACAAGATTTTCAGATGGATGGGATATAGGAAGGAGAGGAGAGAAAGGATCTCTAAATATCTGCTTAAGCAACTGGGTAGATTATAGTGCTGTGTATTGACATGTCTAAAAAACAAGGGGAAGACAGGTCATGCAGGTCTTGGGCGTTTTGTTTGGGGCTTGTTAATGAGATGCACTTTAGGCATTCAAGTAGAAATATCAGGAGGTCAGCTGGATAATACATTTTAGGCCTAGCCATGCCGTCACAAATGGTCAGATTTAGTGCTTTCATATGGCCAAGTAATATTTTATCGTATATACGTATGATAACTTTTTTATCTGCTTGTGTATTGATGGGCACTTTGGTTGATTCCATATTTTGGCTATTGTAAATAATGGCACAAGTGAAATAAATCATTCAAAGGAAGACAAATACCATATGATTTCACTTATATGAGGAGTCTGAAGAGCAAAATAAACTAACAAACAAAATAGAAACAGACCCACAGATACAGAGAATAGACTGACAGTTGCCAGATGGAGGGGTTTGGGAGACTGGGTGAAACAGGTACAGGGATTAAGAAGTACAAATTGGCAGTTACAAAATAGTAATGGGGATGTAAGGTGCAGCATGGGGAATATAGTCAATAATATTGTAATAACTAAATATGGTGGAAGTATCAGGGGGAACACTGTAAAGTATATGATTGTCTAACCACTATTTTGTATACCTGAAACTAATACAATAGTGTAAACTGTAATTGAAAAAGGTCAATTGTATTTAGAAGTCAATTTTAGGTAAAGTGCAAGGCTAGAGACATAAATCTCAGAATCACTGGAAATATGAATATTTTTTAAAGCTATAGGACTGGATACCATCACTTGGTAAGTAGGTATAGAGAAGATACAACATACAATAAGAAGATAGAGAAGAGAAGGAGTCCCAGTGTCAAATTCTGAGGCTTTCCAATATTGATGTCTTCATAGCAAAAAAGAACCAGCAAAGGTATGACTAGTGAGGAAAACCCAGCAGAGTGGAGTATCTTAGAGCTCAAAACGTGAGGCTTTCCAGAAGGACAGAATGGCCCAATGCTGCTGAGAAGTCTGTAAAGATGAGAACAGGACTGTTATGTGGGATGTGAAAACATGCAAACACTGGTGATGTAATGTGTGATCTCAGTGGATGGTGGGGTGGAAAGCCTGCTAGAATGGGATGAGGAGAAAACAGGAGGAGATGCAATTGAGGCAGAGACTACAGAAAATTTTTCAAGAAATTTTGCTGTGAAGTGGGTAGTATAATTGGCTGGAAGACATTAGAATATTAAGGAGACTTTTTTGTAATGCACAAAGCTAAAGGTTCTTTGTATGACATTGAGAATGATCCAGTGGGGAGGGGAGATTGATAATGTTGCAAAAAGAAAGTCCTGTTTGCAGAAGGAATTTTTTGAGGATCCAGGGGCTGATATGTGATGGGCAGTGGAAACTTAACCTTTGATAGGAGGAGCCTGTCTTCCACTAAAACAGGCTGGAAGGTAGAACTAAGAGTTTCAAGTAAACTGGTGGATTTAGTGTTGGGAAGGTGAGGGCATTTCTATTTCATTGTTTCTATTTTAATCATAAAAGCTGAGGCAAGATTTCAAGTTTGGGTAACTGAAAAATTCATGGAACAAATCACAAAAAAAATTAAAAATCACCATTGATGTATGGAGACTTTACCGGGTACACAGGTCTTTCCAGAAAAAGTCCAGCTATTGTTAATATAGCAAGAATGGTTTGCATGATGTCAATGTAAGCTGACAGCCAAGGAGAGTGGACTGGAATGCTCATGTGTGAACAATGATGCTTTCATTGTATTAGTCAGTGGGGGCAGTAGACACCATTGAGTGAGCATGTGTACTGTGTGGCTGTTGCATTCAAAATGACTGAAGAAGTAGAGCAACAAATCTGCTTCAAATTTTGCTTTAAGCTTGAAGATTCCTCCTTGGAAACTATTCAAATGATTTAGAAGGCCACATCTACAGGCAGCTGGTGATTGGCAGCTTCATCACAATAATGCTGCTGCTCATGCATCACGTCTTGTGCAGAGTTTTTTGGCAAAACATTAAATTACCCAGGGGACTTAGTCCTCCTACAGCCTAGATTTGGCACCTTGCCACTTCTGGCTCTTTCCAAAATTAGCATTGCCTTTGAAAGAGAAGAGATTTCATACCATCAGTGAGATTTAGAAAATATGATGGGGCAGCTGATGGCAATTGGAAGAACTGTGTGAGGTCCCAAGTTGCCTACTCTGAAGGGGACTGAGGCATCATTGTCCTATGTACAATGTGTATTGTATGTTGTATCTTCTTCAATAAATGTCTCTTTTTCATTGTACATGGCTGGATACCTTCTGGACAGAACTTGTATATAAATAGATATATATTTTATCCTCAATTTTGTTAATTGGAATTGTACTCATATTCTACTTATGCATCCCCACTGACTACCGCAGAGCCTAGGGTCCTTAACGAATATTTGTTAAATGAATGAGGTGATTTGAGGAATTTAGAAAACAAGGGATTACATTTTTCCAGGATAGTATAAATGTATGCTTTATCTCTAAATTTAAAAACAAAAAAATTGAGAGGAAGCAGAACTATGGTAAATGCACTTAGGAAATTTAACTCATCTTTCATCTAGCTCTGGAAATTACTAATCAGTAATTTAAAAGTCTCCAGAGAAGGCTGTTACCCTATGTTACAACTCCATGTCCCTTTCCTGGTCATAGTACCTCACCAAACTTAATACCAATCCATGGCTCTTGAATAACAGAAGGCAATATGAATTGGTACAAAAGGGCCTAATTAACAGTGTCTATTTAGTCCCTAAATAGAAACTTGATTATTATAGAAAATCTTCTGTGACAAGACATACATCTAAATGTATCCCTGTCTATAATCAAGTCTGATTAAAAAAATCAGGTTTATTATGTGAAAAAAAATCTGCAGTTAATCATCATATGTAACAGAATCTAACAACAGATTCTAGTTATTGTAGTCATTCAAAGAATGGGTACCAGTTTAAATTCTTTGAATGAGTGTCTATTTTCTCATAGGCTGCATTTACAATGTTGGATATTGCACAGATAGCATTTGCAGCATTGGGCAGAGCCAGTAGATGGTGGTCTTAAGTTGCAAGTTGCTTTTATAGTAACACCTGTCAGCATGTGAAATTCTCCACAAAATGTCAGATTCACTTTTCCATTCATGAGATGCTCTAAATTGGATGACGGTGGTATAAGAGAGCACTCTGAGATGACATGTTAACTGTTGTTTATTTTTCAAAAGCATACTTCTTTTTAAAACATAAAAGAAAATTCATAACACTTTAAAATTATGTGATGATTTTATCAGCATATTATATAAATGGCTCTATCCATTGTTTATCTTTTTCAGGAATTAAGATTTTAAATTTATATTAAAAATGTTTTATTATATGGATTTTTTGAGAGAGAAACATTGATTTGTTGTTCCACTTATTTATGTATTTATTGATTGCTTCTTATATGTGTCGAACCAGAGACTGAACCCACAACTTTGGCCTGTCACGACAATACTCTAACCAACTGAGCTATCCAGGCAGGGTCTAATTTCTTAATAAGAATGCTGTCCATTGGAATTCTAAAAAATGAAGGTCAACTCTAAGCTGTAATGTCTAAATAAGATATTCACTTAACATTCTCTATTGTTAAATGAACTTTAGAGATTCAATTGCAAGATTATTACAATACCTTGTAATTATGCAGACTGACTAGAATTAAAGACTTCAGAAATTAATTTTGAGTTGAAATATTAAATTAAGTAGAATGTTTTATCTTAATGGCATAATTTAAAACTAACTAAAAATAGCATTAATAATAATCACGATCACTCTTGTTTTATTAAAGGAAGAGATTAATACTAAATAATTAAATGATCGAATTTATGGGCCCATGTTAGTAAAGATTTTGTAGTAGTGTAAATCATGCTACATGATTTCTGTCCACTGACTACAGCAAATTAGTAACTATAGTAAATTTTAGAGGATGTTAATAATACAAACATTTCAGTATCAGAAGCATTCATAGGATGATACTGCATGCATTCTTGGGCATTCAGATAATCCTTTCTTCCCCTCCCAGCAGTGTAGTGTATAACTGCCATGGGTAGTAGCTGGAATGGATGGTAAAATCTTGAACAAAAGAAAATAGTAAGCCTTTTATTTTTCTAAAACAAAGATTTATGAGAAGTGATTTCTGCTTCCCAACATTAACCTTTGGCCTTCTTCTATTTAAGTCTTTGATTTTACTCTGAAATTGTATTGTATTCCAAGCAGAACATATTCTTTAATAATTCTCAGATCAACTCAATTTAACACTAAAAACCAAAAAAGGCAAGAAATAATTAGATTTTAAAATTATTTAAAATCATACTAATATATGTGCATATATATGTTTTTTTTCATGATTGAATTAATTGTGCCAGTAGATGAGTTGTGAAATGGGTAAGCAACCTAAAATAGAAAGCAAATGCACACCAACATCTTGAGCGATAAGGGTGGGTTTGGTGATAAAGTAAAGAGGGATTTGCTTTGTTTATTTTGTTTCTTAAGGAAAGCGTAGGTGGGTGTTCTGCAGTACGCATATGCTATAGATTTATCTATTTAGCACCTTCGAATGCTATCTTCCTCGTTAGCAGTGGATATGGTTTCTAGTCTCTGGTCCATATTTTAGAAAGCTAACAGATCTGAGAATCTCAAAAGTCATGTGATATTGCAACTGATTGATATACGTGTAAAAATGTTGTGACTCACCCAAATCACTCTTTAGAACTTTCTTTTATAGTCTACATATGAATGTCCACCAGGGTGTTGTACTACAAAGGCTATGTATTACATACCTGTAATACATGGAGGTTTTAGAAAATTGTGGGGAAATAAGTTACCTCACCAAGTGTACCATTACAGATTAATCTCTGAGAATGTTAGAATTATTTTGAGCTAATTTAGGGTAAACTAACCCCTTGTTACTTTTTTTCACATAGTAACATTTTGACCATGAGTTTATCTCCAAGTGTTTAGCATTACCCAAATCAATTTAGCAAAAGGGAATACATATTAGAGCTGAGGTTCTCATTGAAATCATGGATTGAAGAAGGTTCATGCAAAACCCAGCTGATGTGTATTCTCCTTCGCAGAACTGTGGGGTGGCATTAACAGGACACTAGGTATTAATGATCACACATTCTTGGTCAGTTATCCAGCATGTTCATAGCACCTTATAAAGTAATATGTGAATGCAATCAGCACAATTGGCACATCTATAGTACCAAAATCATTATCGCTTAACACAATTGTGTATATATAATTTATGAATTAATTATTAATTCAATAGCTGAGATACTCAATAGAAACTACTCACATCTTTTTTTAATGGTTTTTTATTGTATTTTACCCATTACCATTTAGCCTCCTTATGCCCCTCTTCCCCCCAACCCCTGCTGCAATCACCACGCTGTTGTTCATGTCCATGGGTCCTTTTTCCTGTTTGCTCAATCCCTTTACGCCTTACCCTCTCCCCACCTTAGCTGTCAACCTGCACTCTCTCTGTCAATCTGTCTCTATTTTGCCTGTTAGTTCAGTTTGTTCATTAGATCCACATATGAGTGAGATCATATGGTATTTGCCTTTCTCTGACTGGCTTATTTCACTTAGCATAATGTTCTCCAGGTCCATCCATGCTGTCACAAAGGGCAAAACTTTCTTCTTATTTATGGCTGAGTAGTATGCTATAGTGCAAATGTCCCATAGCTGTTTTGTCCACTCATCTAATGATGGACACTTGGGAGACTACACATATTGTACAGACATTTAACTAGACTTGGGAGTCAGACAGACATCTGAAAATATCTATCGACTCGTTAGTATTGTTTCAGTAACTGCTTTGGCTTTTATATAACTCAGGAAATAGGAAATCATAACATCATAAATAGTGTTAAACTGAACCTATCTATGTAGCCAGAGCAATTTTAAGCTAATCATTTCTCATTAGGCTGATGCTAGTAAAGTTTCTTATTCAGATGTGTTTTTTTTTTCTCTTTTTTCATCTTTTGGCTATTCAGTGGCCAATGAGGTGTAATAAGTTTTAGCAAATTGGGGTTGAGGTCTTTTAGGTTAGCTTTATTCTTTGCTGTAAATTACAGCAGCTTTATAACTGCTTAACACAGCTCTTGAATCAAGAACTGTCACACCTGAATTTTTTGTTCAGGCTGAATGGCTGGCATTAAAGAGAAAGAGATAGAGGAAGATGAGAGAGAGCAGACAAGCTCCTAGAATTCAGGATTAAAACTGCTGCTTTCAGATGGAGGAACTGATTTATTATATTTAACTGTTGAGCAGCTGACATGGCAGCTAAATAGAATTTTAATACGCTAGCATCTTCCCATATTTTTTCTCTTTGGAGATTACAATTTGTCAAATTGTTCAACTTTTGAATTGTATTCTGTGTACCTTGTTCAGTGGACATTGAGTTGGACTCTGTATTTTGGATTTTAGGCTCAAAACAGTGGGTGTGACTTAGATTACTTGCTTCTCAGACTTCACATCTGTTATTTTAAACACAAGAAAGCCAGTTGCTAGGGGAAGGACCCTCGCTTACGAAACAGCAGGCTTCTATAAGCAGATGCTGTGACAGTGAAACCGATACTGGTCAGAAGTAGTTCTTGTCTTAGCAGCTTTCTATAGGACTTGTTTGCTGTTTTCCTCGTTGACAGGTCATCACAAAATGAGATAGGTTATCTTTTTTTTTCTGACTGGTTTAACAAAAACAGAAAAGTAATTAATACCTAAAGTACCAAATATGAAATATTACTCTGCACAGAGGCACTTCACACTTCATTGGTTTCATGAGCAGGCCAGAGGTGCCAGAGCAATAATTAACATGTTATAAGGGAAAATTATTATGCAAGGTCAGCAGCATTTGAAGACTTCACAAAGAAGAGGCATTAAAAGATATTCTGAAACTATTTCTTAAATAGGGCTTAAAAATTGGGTTTTACATGAGTATTTGAAGGAATACACATATTTTCTATGTGAAATTAGTAGGACTTTTTCATCTGTCACTGCAAAAGTCTCTTTATGCAGGCATATATCAATGTACTGACGCTGGGGGGAATATGAATAAATATGTGTGGGCAAGTCTGTGTGAACTTACACTTAAGTATGTGGACATCATTACTCCTGATTTTTCAATGGATGGTAAAATATAAAGCTCAAGCAAATTCACTTATGTTATTTTAAAATTACTAATCAATACATATTTTCCAAATACAATTTATTTTTATTTTTATTTTATTGTATTTTTTCCATTATCATTTATCCCCCCATGCCCTCTACCACTTCCACCCCACCCCCACCCCTGTGCAATTCAAAAGACAAAAACACCATCATCAAATCAACCATAACCCTTCTGTGCCAGTATAAAGATGTTAATATTTTTGATGTGTATCCTTCCAGTATTTTTCCTCCAGGAAATATATTGTTAATGGAAGCAGTAATGGTTTTCAGTGTGCTTTTTAATTTCTTTTGTGATTATTTCTTTAGCTTGTTAAATGTTTCTGTGGTATTTTTAATGACTACATAATGCTTCACTGGATATATAAGTGTGTTTAAACAATCATCTTCGTATCACTCAAAAAACCATACAGATGGTTTCCAATTTTTAACAAGTTGCAATCAACTTCATTAGAGCTCTCTCTGGATCACGCCTTTTGCACAATGAGGGCCTCTTGTTGCTCTGACAGGTATTGCCACTGTCCTTCCAAAAGGTCATCTCAGTGTACTCCTAACGCTACACATTTCAAATTCACCTTCAGTTGTGATTATAAAGTCTTTTTCACTCTGATGTCATACAGGAAGTAATGGATTTTCCAGGACTAATTGAAGATGAGTGAGACAAAATCGCTTTAAAGAACTTCAAAGGCAAAATATTTTCAGTTATTATTTTAAGAGTAAAGTAAGCAAGATCATTTAATAGCATGTTTTTATCCCAAATGGAAACCCAATAGCTGTTATTTGCCAGGTGCTTGCTGTCAGTGATAGCGTCACAACAGTTCTGTGTGCTCCGTGACAGCTCACATTTTGTCTTCACGATCACCCAGTGAAATAAGTTTTTATGCTCCTTTTAAGAATGAAGAAGTTGAAACTCAGACAATTTACCAAGTGCCTAAGATCTCACAGCTAATTGGTGAGAAGCTGGGATTTGAATCCAGACAGTCTAATTCAAAAGATCATATTTCAGCTACTGTAGAAAACAGAAAAGATCCTTAACTCTGAAAATATTATACCTCAAAATAGCACACATTGTAGTTTATTTATGTATTTACAACCACATTTTATCTCAATGGACTATGATTTGAGTATGATGATTGAAGGTGTCTGCTTGGATAAATGATGGATTTTTACCACCTGGACCTGTGGTAAGAAACAGTGGGTCTCCTTTCTCCAATATGAGGTGCTAGGAAGACTGGAGGGCGCCTGGTTGGCAGAGCAGAGTCTCCTCCTTTCCCAGTGCATATGGCTCCTTGATGGAGAAAGCTACCACTAGCTCTCCTGCTTTCTCTTCCCTCTTCCTGAACTAGAGACCATATGAGAAGCTGACTTTCTCGTTAACCTCCGCCCTTTACTTTGGTGAATGAATCTGAGGTGATATAAAGAAGGGAAGAGCCAGAAAAGGAGAGCAGGGGTACAGCAGGGTCTTTCTGGGAAGATTTCCTTGGCACAAAGACTTTGTTCTGAAACTGGACCAGAAGGGAGGGGCCTCTCTGGTATGATGTCTCCCTGGTGACACAGTTCTGGGAGGGTTGGGATGGGGAGGTGGGAAGGAGACATGTTACAGACAATAGTCAACCCAAAGTGCAGTGGGAGTTGGCAAGGAGAAGGGAAGAGAGTATTCTCTATTTTGGACATGGAGCTCAACAAAGGCCCTTAACGAGGGCCAGAAACCGGCCTGCCGGGGCATTCCGGATACACACATACCGAGCCTCTGTCCTGCTCATTACGAATCTCTCTCCTTTCCTCTCCTCTGCTCCCTTTTCATCAGCAGGCTAAAGAGAGAATACATCTCTAGCTGAAGCTTGGGGCTTTTTGGCACAAGGCTTGATTGTCTCGGTTTCCTCTTGGCAGATTTAAATTGTTAGAGAAATGAAACCCGTTTGAAAACAGTAGGCCCTGGCAGGCACTCTCCCAGGCATTGCCCAGGACTCCAGGAACAGTTGTCGACTTGCTGCATGGCATTTGTCGTGGTCGGGTTTGATCTTATTCTCAGATCCCATATGGTAAGAAATCATTCGGTTTTAAAGTGTCATGTGATTTACGGTCGTGGGGATTGAGGTCAGAAGAGGGAGAAAAGTTGCTAAAAGGGAATTTGCAGATATTTTTACACTGAAACTAACATTGAATGAAGATAAGAGATGAAGCAACGAATTCTTTTACTTACATGGCCATGAGACAAAACTGAACAGGATATTTTAAAATTTTCTCTGAATGTAAATTGTCATTTGACTATGGTGCCCTTAATGTTAAGATATTTCTACTATTATTGAAGTATAATAATACTGACAACTAATATGTGTGTGGTATATTAGAGATCAAAAGCACAGTCACATGCATTACTCAGTTTGAAAAAAACAACTACTATATGAATGAAGAAACTATAGAATACTATCACCACTAGTGTGAGTTCTAATGTAACCAGTTATCCAAGTATCTGGGTTACTTTATGAACACATACACAGCACTATTTACAGCGTCTATAGTAGTTACGCTTAGTGGCAGTGCTGACACTATTTCTAGCATAGTTACAAGCTTTTCTTGAGACTTCTCATAGGACAGAAGTTGGAAATTTGGAATAAGTAATTGGATTAAAAACAGACCTCAAAATCTTGGGATAAGTTTATAGATGTGCACAGTTTTTATAACCAATTGCTAGTGAAACCAATACTGCTCTTTGATTATGTAATTACAAATTTCAGCTTCCTCCTCTGTGTTCATGCAACCACGTGGGAAAAGAAATGAGCATTCAACAGCTGGAGCTGTGAACACAGAATGGGTTTCAGAGCAACTAATGTGTGTGTGCCGCTCCAAAAACATTGCGGGCATCGTAAACAGGCAGTGTTTGAAACCGCTGCATCTCGCGCCTACCGCCTCTGCCTGTTGCGGCCCTTCCATCGCTGTCATCCCTCTTGATGCAGTCTCTTCTCCTCCCTTCAGAACCTCAGAGGGGCAAACACTAGGTCCATTTCGAACACTCGGTCTGCTCTGAAGCTAATAAAGATTAATGTGCACAATGATATACACAGAACTATTAGTAATAAAAACTATCTGTATTTGGTAGTTCATGCAGTTAAAATAAGTTACCACCTGACATCTCAAACCTGATTTTTGACCTGACTTTATTTTGAACATATCTGACCATCTACTTTAGTTAACCCAGGTTAAGTACAGGCTAAAACAGAGTAGGCTAAACCAGGGTAGGGGACCAATCTGATTAAGTCTAACAATTTGTACATCTGTGTCTGACTTTCATCACTTCTCATGATTGTGTTTAAAGTGCCTGCTGTTGAATGAGGGATTAAGCCCATTTCAATTGTTGATGCTTTTTAACTTTACAGATGTTAAAGGCATTCCTTCAAACCTGTTCATTTCCAGAGCAAGCCTTTTCCAGATGGGAATTAGAAAGAAAGATTTGACAAAATCTGCTTCTCTATTACTCAGTACAAAGAAATATTACTGTAACGCTCTCATTTCTGCTAATCCATTCATTTCAGGTTTGATTTACCTTTTTTGCCTTGATCTAAAATCTCTGTGGCTTTATAGGATTATATATTGCTATATTCAGGTTTTGAATGAATCACAGTGTATGAATTTTAATATGATTTCTCTGATTCCAAAGCCCGGATTAACCTGTTGTTTTTGATTAAAAAGATTTTATGTTTAGATTTTAGAAGAATGTTAAATTTCTCTAGCCATTTACTAAAAGAAATAACTGTTGGCTATATTGATAGAAAAAAGAGGAAGAGAAAGCATAATTTTATAAAGAATTTAAAATATTAATACTCAGTATAAACTGTTACGTATACGAGGGAAAGTTTCCTTAGCAGTAAGCTTTGAATTCCCTGTTGACACCTTGCTGGGTTGTGACTACTGCAGTAGGCCTCATTTAAACCAATAGTAAAGACAAATTAGGGGGACTGGAGAGGTCACAGAAATTACATATTTAAAGAATGGTTACTTTAGTGTTTAAAAATCAAAGGGAGAGACTGCTTTTCATCCTATGGTGCTTTTTTTTGGTTCTCCTACAGTGGTTATGGGAAGTAGGAGGATGCAGGGGGAATTCTTGATATCATGTGAAGAAACAGCAATATTGTGACAGTAAAACCTTAGATATATACAATATGTGGAGGGAGGGAGGAAGGAAGGGGGGAGAGAGAGAGAGAGAGAGAGAGAGAGAGAGAGAGAGAGAGAATACACACCTAAATGGAATTTTGTCAAGTCAGAAAACGGGAATGTTTAGAAACATGCATAAATATTTCTGGTAAGTAACCATTTTTTATTAAAATGAATTTCATTATGTATTTTTCAGATTATAAGACCCACACTCCCCCCCCACCGCCACCCGAATTTGGGAGAAATAATGGTTGTTAATGCTGCTGCTGAGTTCTGTTTACATTTACATTGGTGAAATTTTGTTATTAAATATTTTACCACATTTTTTGCTTCAAAATTTTTTTTTTCTATTTTCCTTCTCTAAAACCTAGTACATCTTATGGTCTGAAAAATACAGTAATCTTTTAAATTTATGGTGTTTACTAAGGAAGATGCATTTCTTTTGTTTATGTCTAGTGGCTTCATGTTAAATAACTTTCTGTGGTCCTTTTACCCAGTTTCTTATAAAGAAATCACACATTACTCTATCCTTAAAGACAGATGATTTTAAATTTAAATATGAGCATCTCGGGGAATCTGAAAAATAAAAACCGAAGTGAAAATTTTGATCCATAATTTTTTAGGAATGCATAATTCATGTTCTTGTGTTTGTATTTCAACTAGATTCTGTACTCCTCAAACAAAAAAGCTTCATAGTAACTATGTTTTTATGATGTACCCCCCAGCCTCCCTTCCCTATGGCCTTACCCCATACTACAGCAATTTCGGTGATGTACACATGTGGTAGGTACTTAATAAATATTTACTGTATGAACAAATTGCTTTCTATCTCTGAAGCTATCTGGGAGATTATGTCAAACAATAAAAGGGCTTATAAAGAATATAGTGGACAAGCTTAGAAACAGGGTTTGAATGGAAATTAAGCATGTCTCCAGGTTTCTGATTTTGACAAACTCTAAGCAGTGCACAGAGTAAAGCAAACAGGCAGATCAGTGCATCTTTTGTCGAAGGGGCTCAAAAGGTGTAATGAAAAAGAAGAGATGAGGTTGGAATTTGCTTTCTGGCTGCATGGTTTGCCTTTCAAGCACTAACTGAGCTGCAGCATAAGGTGTGAAATTAGAACAAATGTTCCAAGTCCTAGAAAATGAGTATTTTATTTAACTCCATCCTGCTTAGGAAATTTATTTCAGGACTACAGACTTCCAAGAGAGCTGGGCGACTAAGGAATGTTCAGGCTGAATTGGATACTCCTTGACAATAAAACCTAAAATAAATGCTGAAACAGGGAAGCAGCTTTGATAATGATACTACGGTGTTTCAGAGTTTAGTTTCAGAAATATAAGGAAGGATGATTAGGGTAAGTATAATTTCAGAAACATAAAGAAGGATAATTAGACTAAGTGTAAACTCTCAGGAGTTAGTTCATTGTCTAAAACCATAATATTCCTGTTATTAATCACTGGTAATTTATTATTTTAATTTTCCATGTTTCCTGGATAAATTCAGAATTTGCATGGAATGGGAGACAGCCTGGTTAGATAGCACAGAAGGAGGAGCAAGAGAGAAAACATTTGAAATGTTAGATATTCTATGAATAGTGTATATAATCTTGAGTTGTAAAAGATCTTTTTGTTCAATCAAAAGAGACAGCTTAGCAAAACTAGATAGTCAAGGATAAAGTATGCCTCTCATAATATTTTCTACCTCTGTCATTGATAAAGTAATACAGAGCAGATTGAATTATTACAACCATGAACTCTTGTTATTGATTTAATACAAAAACATAATTTGTTCTTCTGCTCTGAGAGTTCTGTACTTCTGAGAGAGAACATGCCTTTAAATTATTGGATTAGATGAAGCCTCTAGTTGCTTGTATTCAGTCTTGAGCTGAGCTAATATTTATTGATGGATTCTTAAAAGCCACTTTTAAAATAGAATGCCCCCTCTTTTTTGCCATTTGTAATTTTTTCTTTCATTTAATCAAAATTCCTTCTTATGAAATGAATTCATTTTGTGGAAATATAAATAGCTAAATATTGAATCTTATATGGCAGGCCTTATTTTGAGTACTTTCTGTTAACTCAGTCTTCACAGTAATGCCATGAGAAATCTTACTAACTACCCCCATTTTACAGATAAGGAAGCTAAGGCACAGAGAGGTTAAGCAACTGTCTTAGGGCTTCACAGTTTATGAGCTGTGAAGCCAGACTTCAGTTTCTGGTGGCCATCCTCTTAACCCATAAGCTACACCCCATTCCTTGAGAGTGAGGACAATGTCTTGTCAATTCTTTATTCCCACATTTTTGTGCCCTATGCCTAGTATTTAGTAGGCACTAATAAAACATTTATAAAACTGGACATTTTTGAGCTCTAGAATGTCCCTTCCTTCATTTCATGCCAGTGCTCATCTCTGCAGCCAGACAGATCTATACCTGGTCCCTTCTTATCTGGGTAAGAACTCCTCATTAATTTCCTTCATTCAACTTTCAACTGATAACATTTTAAAGTACAGTTTTAAATTTTTCATTTTATTCCCTTGCTCAGAATCTAACATGGATTTCTCCTGAACATTACTTCTGAACTTTGAAGGCTTTCTGTCGTCTGTCCCAGCCTATCTTAATTCACATCTCCCACAACCTTGTACATGCATTGAGCATGCCCAACTATACTACTCAGTGTGGTCATACAATACCCTCCAGTTTCACATTTCTCTACCCAGAGGCTGCTGAATGATTTTCCTTCCTGTTGTGTGGTTCTGAGAATTTCACCTCCATCTAATCACTGTCTATGATTAAGGCTATTGACTCTTCAAGGCTCAAATCATATGTCAACACTTTAGTTACATGTTATCCACTGATTTCACTTGACTCTATCTCCTCCCTCTTCTGAATTCTAATAGTATTGTACCACATTCTGCTTTATATTAAATGTCTTTGTCTTTTCTTTCTTACTAGGTTGTAAACCTCTTAAGAACAAGGATTATATCTTATCTTTATCAAGAAGTGACAATGAAATAAGAAAACCGATGGGTGTAACTGTTAGACTATCATCAAATATTCATCATTTTTTTTCTTGAGACCTATTTTGAGAAATCTGCTATCACAGAATCTTTAAACTTTGTAATAGAATGATACTCTTGCAGTCATTTCATTAACTGCCTCATTTTATCAAAAGAAAACTGAGGCATGGAGAAGTTGCAACATCCTTAATGCCAATCCTTAATCATAATGATGGCTTAAACTCAATCTTGAGCCCTATTCTCTGTATTGTTGCCTCACTACATTTTTGAAAGATGAAAAAATTTTATAACAACAGAATGAAGGTCTTTGGAAGTTTCTAGATGGCATCAAGTTATCTTCATAGACCGTTCAATAACTTGTCCAGCAGAAAGCAAGTAAAAAAGGTGGTAAGAATATTAAGGCCCCTCTGTTATAACTATGGTTTGAGTTTTTAATCTACTTTGACTAATGGTTTCTGTAGAAATTGTTTATTTAAAAAAATTACTGCCTGGTTTTGAATGCATTAATACCATGAGTAGAATGGAGGGGTAGAGCAGTGATTCTCAATCAAGGGTGATTTTGCTCCCACAAGAGACTTTTGGCAATCTCTGGAGACATTTTTACTGTCACAACTTGGTGGTGGTAGTGGGGGGTGATGGTAAGGGTTCTACTGGGATCTGGTGGGTAGAGGCCAAGAATGCTACTGATATTTAGAACAAGACAGTCTTTATACACACACACACACACACACACACACACACACACACACACACTCCCTTATGCTGAATCTTGGTTGATACCTTAACTGTTTTTTTGATATCAATTATATCTGTTGGCACTCTCTCTCCCACAAAACAAAACAAAACAAAACATGTCAGATACCTGGCTAGGTTTCGTTTCCCATTTTATGGGTAAAGAATCTCAAAGGAAGCCTCTCTGGCAATGGTAGGACTGTGACTTTAGCCAGGACATGAGCCATTGGGGATCCTGCTCTCAGATTGTGGTCACCAGGGTAACCTGCTCCCTCAGCAGAGGGTAACTATAACCTGTTGATGTGACTCTATGATAGCTCAGGTATAATTTTAGTAGCAACAGAGACTGCAAGTGACAAGCGCTAATAAGTCTGGAGTCAATGCTGCAGAACCAGCCGTCAATGCCAACGAGCCGTGGCTTGGTTCATTGTGGTTTCCCCATGTCCTTTCAGGTGGTGGAGATGTCATACTTTAACACATCCAGTTTTGCTGCTATGACAATCTGTTGTACCTTCTTAAATGAGGCATCAGCGCCCACAGGAACACGCACTTGCAGACACTGAAAGAGAACTGTTTGGGGAAGTTTTGATAAGGACATGGAATGACAATGAGTACTGCTTCTCCTAAAGATGGGGCAGATGATTCTGCCAAGGTGTTGTGCAAAATACTTGCCTGTGTTTTTATGTGGAAAGAAAGAATGGCTGCAGAGGAAGCAATATGATGAAATTTGGTTTTACACTTTGCTGTGTATTTCAAAACATGTTTCAGCACAAAGAGCATTTCAAGTTAAAATCCAGACTTCTCACACTGGTATTCAAGGTACCCCCACAATCTGGCCTACCTACCTTGTCCCTTGTTCTCTTCACACACCACCCACTACCTCCCTTCCCCTACCTCCAGTCGACACAGGCTGCTCACTTTTCTTACAACATGCTGACTCAGCAAAATTCAAATAAACACTTGTTCAATGTCTACCATGCACTTGGAATTTCACTAGAACTATAGAAGAAAGGAGGAGAAGTCATGCCTTCTGTCCTTAAGTGACTGGAAATCTGGTGGGAAAGACAAGCTAGTACATGAATGCATCTAACATGAAGTAAAATTAGCAGTGGGGTAGGCAACACATGGATGGGTAAATTGGCATTGCATTAGAACATTGGAGGGGTGGGGGGAGAGAGAGAGAAAGAAAGAGAGAGATTGTTTAAATCAGTGGAAGTCCCTACAAGGTTTTGAGCATGGAGTGAGTGATCAGAACATGGGGTGGGCATTAAGAAGCGTAAAATGTAGAGACAGATATTAAAACTAGGGAAGTCATACTTCAAGTAAGGTGTAATAGCAATTAATGTGGAGTATGGTAAGAGCCAAAAAGGTAATCTCTGAAGTAGAAGTGAGATGAAAGGGTGGATTCCAATAACATTGCAAGAAGAATACCACTATATTACCGTGGTTAAGAATGTTAGTTCAAGAGACATGTAAGATTTGCCTCCTGTCTCTCCTATTTTTTAGCTTTGTTACCTTAAATGATTTAATAAACTGATCTATGCATCAAAATCCTCATCATGAAGTAAAATGATCTTGACACCCAAATGTCTTAAGTTCAAATGAAATAATCTTTGTAAAATGCCTGACACAGAGGAAACACTCAATAAATGTCAATTGATGTTATTATTGGGAATAAGTTTTAAGGAAGATGGCTGAAGAGTCTGATTAGAATGTCCTCCTAACTTTTCTTTTTAAAGAATTTCTTTCCACTTTCCTCTTTGCCTTTGTTGGAATCTGTCTATCCCCATTGCATTTCTGCTATGTAGAGGACCCTAAATAGTCCTGTGCACAGCGTCCTTTCTTGTGTTTGAATTTCTAAAGTATCAATTATCTATACTAATCATTAGACAATTTCATAGGCCTCCTTATGCTGTTAAATATTTTGCTCCCTTCATTATTTCAATTAATGTATAAATTCCTTAAGGGTTGGTGCTATTTCTTACATTACTTCACATCCTCCATTGCACCTGCATCAGGTTGCGCATATGACGATGACAAAAATTTGATTGATTACTATGTCGATTTCTGTTTACCAGAATTCAAGTAAGTTGTAATGCAAATTTACCAGGGAAAGCAATTTTACTTCAGGATGATTTCTTGGTTGAGAGCCCACTTCCAGATCCTCTGCTCAAGGTCTTTAAGAGGACAATAAAGTAAGTTAAAATATCGCTGCACAGAATGGTGGTAAACGCTGGGCACCAGTGGAAAAACTGAAGAGCCCCCCATCCCCCCCCCGGCTCCTGTCAGGCACAAGAGGTACAAACCGGGAAGCAGCTGATTCTAGGAAGCGTGTTATGAAATTCACAATGAATACTTGAATTTGATTCAACTTTGTAGGGTGAAGATACACTTTTCAACAGTAGCTAGCTTTCATTGCATAACTTACTATATTCTAAAAAAGGCTTAAAATTAATTTTTCTGGAATGGGAGCCAGTCTCACTTAAAGAAGTCTCTAATTTCTTTGACAAAATGGCAGATGCTAAGATGCTTCTGTAACAGAACTAGAGAAAAATTAAAGATTGGCTGAACTAGTTTCCTCTCAATTCATTGAGTTCATTTTTTGACCTTGTATTAGTAGAACTACATATGTAATTTTACAAACAACATATGGAATACGTTGAGTATAAATGTATGTGTGGGCTACAAGGGCATCAGAGGAATTTTGCTTTGAAATATGTACTTTAATATAGATTGATATCATAGAGTAGAATGCCCTGAAATTATATTGCAGATGTCTGCTTTTAATAACTTCATTAATTTTTTGCAAATGATTTATGGAGCATACTTAATAAATTCTTATTTTTATTCAATGTAATAGCTTTAATTTCATTTAGTATATGTATTTTAAAACATCTGTAATTGTACAGGGAAAGATATCACATAAAAGGAATTCCATGTATGATTGAACTGACATGGCTTCTGAAATCATATTGAAATATCTCTCCATCTATCTATCCACTCTTGTATCAGCCTCCCCAAATGAATTAATTCCTATCCTGTGAGAAGTACAGTTAGTGCTGCTATGCATCAGATAGTTATTCAAAGAAAATATGACTTATTCCTGTTCAATTTGGGTTGCAAATGCTCAAAGCCTACACAATAGTCAAAATGCTGGTGTACCAAAATAAGAAGGGTTAAGCAGTTGCTGACTAATATTAATATCAATTTTAAGTATATTTTCTATAAAAACTTCAATGCTTGGTAGCAGGCTTATTTTAGTTGTGTCATTACATTGTGATTATATAAATATGTGCACAAAATAATACATTCTTATTGTATATCTAGTGTATGTATGTGTATTGCATTATGTATGTGTGTAAACATATGCATACACATACACATATACATAATTTCACGTGCCATCTATTGTATATGCTGTATCTATGGCATTGACTTTCTCATAGTAAAAGCGTTATGCACAATTTCCAAGTAACATGATCTAAAGAAGAAATTGCCTGCTTGCCACTTCATCTTTTTTCTGTTCTTACAAGATGAAACTGAGACTAGGTCCATCCTTACCTAATGCAGGGAAGAGCAACATCCTAGGAAATGGACAAGTAACAAGATCTGTAGGGAAAGAGCCTGGACATGCTCACCCCTGGACCTTTCACTAAGAAAGAAATAAAATCCCATTTTGTTTGAGCCATTAAATTTTAGGGTCATTTTGTTACAGCTGTTTAAAATATATCCAAAAGAATATGTTTTCCATCTTGACTTTTTTATTTGTACACATTCTTCTCTTTTCACTCTTGTTTTCTCAAAGCTTTTTTCATATGCACCTCCCAATATAAATATTTTTACAAGCCTCCAAAATAATCTCTAATTGGAAAGTACATGAGAGAGGTAAATTTATAGGTTACTTTTTACTGCTCACATAGATCATCAAAAAGAAAATTGTGAAGTCCTCGCTTTTCTGAAACTTTAACACAGTGTGTCTTTAATTTAAAATGGAAATCTGATAATTTCTTCTTGATCTATATGAATCACAGTGATGATGCTAATGGTGCCTTAGTGGGAGGCTTGGTGAGGTAGGACTTAATTGAAGGGAGAGGGAAACAGAAGATTGTCATTTAAAAGTAGTGGGCTGTTCTGTCTCTCCCAGTGAATACAGGGAGTCTGCTTGTAGTGAACAGACTTTGGTCTGAGAAATAAAGCACTGGATGACCTTCTAGAATTAAGTTAATAATGCTTAATGCTGCCCCAATTGTTTGGGGAGAGAATATAATTGATTTCTTTTGGCTTGGATAATACATGGTACCTTTCCTTCATAACCCTTGGCAGGTTTACAAGTTGCTGGGGGTAAGTAAGAAAATTTGCATAGAGACCAAGCTGCATTCTAGGAGAGAGAGCATGATAACATAGCCTTTTTCACTTTAAGGATACAGATGGTTACTAGAATTAGTGGGGTGATCACATTGTAAGGTATAAACATGTCAAGTCACTATATTGTACAACTGAAACTAATATAACTAATATAATATTGAATATCAACTATTCTTAAATTCAAAAAATAATATAAGCATTTTATAGCCTAAAAAATTAATAATTAGAATGTCTAATGAACTTAGATGGGTCAGAATAAAAAAGAAATCTCCAGATCATCTCTGAGCTCTTTTATCTCCACAGTGTGTTTTTGATTTTAAGATATAATTATTTTATTAATTTTTTAAGACTCAAGTTGACATATTTGTTTATAATTTTTTTCTGCTTCATAGCATCTTTGTCTTAGAGTTCTTCACCTGTAATTTTTTCCTATTCTTGAACCTATTTTGCCTCTTGATTGTTAAGATATTGGGCTGAAATATTTACATATTTCAATACAATCGCAAGTGAAAATGTCCTCTATTTAGCAGAATTTTTTCTGACGCTTATGAAGCGTCTCAGTACCTACAGATAGCATTTTCTCAACTACAAATATTATAGTCCTCGGAAAGTCCACTGAGTGTCAATAATTTTCACTTTGGCATCACAAAATGCAATTAAAAAATTGCAGGTGACTTTATATAAAATTTAAAAAATACATTATTGAAAATACATATTCTTCATGAAATTCTTCCAATAATATAGTGTTAGACACATGCGGCTAGATAAAGAATGGGTATATGAACCAAGAATAATTATCTTTCATTTTTATCACCTATTTCCTCCACATCTCAACCCCCAACTTTGGGAACTACCAACATGTTCTCCGTTGCTATGAATTCAGCTGTTTTAGATGCCACACATAAGTGAGATCATACATTGTTTCTCTTTCTCTGTCTGACTTAGTGTATTTAGCATAATGCCTTCAAGGCTCATCCATGTTGTTGCAAAAGTCGGGATATCCTATTTATTTTTGAATGTTCAGATAATTAATGTAAAGACATTTTTATTTTTCTTTAATGTACAAGGATATGTTATTTTTATATTTTTAGCAAGAATTTTATCATTCAGAAACAGCTGTTGAATAAAAATATTTCATTTGGACAGTCAATATAATAAAACCAAATAGTCAATATACATATTTTGAAAAAATTATGTGATTTCAACTACTTTTGGTGCCTTACTGAATTTTCAAAAATATCCTGGTTTAGGATTCTCATATGGTCATATTCCCTAGAAGGAATGTGTCTGAGGAACTTGAACCAATGTAACACCTGAACATAGAGAATGACAGAGGAGGGCTGGTTTTAAGAGAACTGTAAGACTGATTTGGCAACCCCTTCTAAGTCCCTCCTGGGTGCAAATAAGAGTGCTATGTCAGTAAAGAAGTGTCATATTGAGAGTCCAGGTGTTCTGTGGCAAGGAAAAGACACAGTTGAGTAGAAGCCCACAGGTGAAGAACTTACTTTTCCTTTTTCCTTCACCACCTCTGTCCCCCACATGCTGCACTACGAAAATGTCCAGGTTGGCAGTGGTACCTCCTCTCTCTGTCATAGCAGCAGTAGCCTCTCCTCATGGGCTGGATGTTTTCTCAGGACATTGTTTCATTTTTCATGTAGAGACAGCTGCTGGGACTGACCTCTGTCTATTCTGGATCACATCTGACACATGACCGATAGGTCAGCATGACCACAGTGGAGTTTATCTTCAAACTAGAGAAACTAGAGAAGATAGAGAAGATTAGAGAATCCTCCCCATCATTCATGAAATGAAATGGTTAAATAAAGTGGTGCTCAACAACTGGGACAAAATACTTTATATAGCTCTTAAGATTTATCTAAGAAATATTGGGAAACAAGGCCATTATTATCATACTGCTTTTTTAAAAAATATATTTTATTGATTATGCTATTATAGTTGTTCCATTTTCTTCCCTTTATTCCCCTCTGCCCTGCACACCTCCTCCCACCCGCATTGTCCACCCCCTTAGTTCAAGTCCATGGGTGGTACATATAAGTTCTTTGACTTCTATATTTCCTATACTGTTCTTAACCTCCCCCTGTCTGTTTTCTACCTACCATTTATATTACTTATTCCCTGTACCTTTACCCCCATTCTCCCAGCTCCCCTCCCTGTGCTGATAACCCTCCATGTGATCTCCATTTCTGTTCCTGTTCTAGTTGTTTGCTGAGTTTTTGTTTTTTTAGGTTTAGTTGTTGATAGTTTGGAGTTGTTGTCATTTTATTGTTCATATTTTGATCTTCTTTTTCTTAGATAAGTCCCTTTAACATTTCATATAATAAGGGCTGGGTGATGATGAACTCCTTTAACTTGACCTTAACTGCGAAGCACTTTATTTGCCCTCCCATTCTAAATGAAAGCTTTGCTGGATAGAGCAATCTGGGATGTAGGTCCTTGCCTTTCATGACTTGGAATACTTCTTTCCCGCCCCTTCTTGCCTGTAAGGTCTCTTTTGAGAAATCAGCTGACAGTCTGATGGGAACTCCTTTGTAGATAACTGTCTCCTTTTCTCTTGCTGCTTTTAAGATTCTATCATATTGCTTTTAAAAAAAATTGTTTATATTCTATTTATTTTCCAAAGTAAAACATTACCACTGCTACCATCACATGATCGTTAGTTCGTTTTGAGTGTTTTGAGGTCGAGAATTAGTGGAATACGATGTGCCTACAACTTCCCAAATGATTGGAAAGATTGTGCACGTGCTCCAGGGAAGCGAGCATGGTTCAAGGGAGCAGGGCCTTCCTTCTACGATGTGCATCTGGGTAGGATGCCAACACATGCTGGCTTTATGTCCTGATGTCCTGGGTTCCAAAGACTTTATTTCACTTCCTGCTTTCATTTGCTAGGAAGCAGGAAATGGGCACGATTTTTATGCAAACATAGAAGCAAGGGGATGTGAACCTATTATTTACTTATTCATTATAATAATATTTGAGAATGTTTGAGGAAGGAAAAAAGTAATTAATAAGAGGATCTCAAACCAGGCCTCTTTTTTTTCTTTTGTAGGTACTATTAAAAGAATATGAAATGGAAAAACCCTTAAAATCCTTAAAAAGCTATTTTACATAATTTTTCACCTAGTAATGTACATATCTTGTCTTTACATCTACTTTGAAATCAATTATCAGACACAACATATATGTGTACTTCTCCAGAATTAACTCATTTGAAAAAGCAGATGTTTCTATGCTTTCTTGCTTTGTTTGTGCAGCACTCTTTCCAACTAGTTTTGTGATATTTCACTCCTCCGAATAGAGAGGATGAGGTAGGAGAATATTCACAACCAAAGTTTAAACAATTAAAGGAGCACTGATTTCCATATGCAATCACTGAAAAACTGGATGATTACACCAAGTGTCAGAATTTGGACTGAGCAGAGTAGAGATGACTTAAATTTGGGCCTTTCAATCTTTGTTTCCTTATTTAACTTTGAAAGAGAAAGAGAACCATATTAGTTTTCCAGGGCTGCCATCATAAAGTGCCACAGGCTGGGTAGCTTAAACCACAGAAATTCAAACATAAGACTATGTTTAAATAGTCACATTGTGAGGTGCTGTAGGTTAGAACTTAAGCGTATGAACTTGGGGGGTGTGGGGCATCATTTAGCCCATAACAAGAACCATGCCTATTACTTTTATTTTTCAATAACAGTACTTTAAAAATGACATTGTTTCTCCTTCTTGCACTTTAAAAGTAATGGAACACATTTAAGACTGTAGGACATCTCCATAGGTAAGTATAAATCTTGTTGACATTTTAATTTTCTCACTGGAAACCTTGTTTCCATGTGCAAGTACTGAAGGTTCTGGGAGACTTTTTTCATTATTGCTCTCCTTATGAAAGCAGCTGTTCAATGAACACGGCATATTTTGTTACCTCATCAAGAAGCAGAGGAAGATTATGTTATGATCAGGTTCTGTATGGCAATAGTCAATGCTTTCCTGATTGTCTGAGCCCGGTGATTGATTTAATAGGTCTACTCCAGGGCAGTTACTCATCCCTGGTATTTGTCCAACTCAAAGCTCCATGTTATTTATGTAAACGATGCTTTATATGCCTTCCATGACGATAAATCCAAGTTGACAGAACTGTTTAAGAGATGAGTATGCCTCCCAATTGGGATTACGGTCACAGAATTTATCTATATCAACTTTCATGTTACTTCACTGGCACTTGGGGAGCTTTGGAGGATAAAAGGATAAGATACAATTGGGAGAATCTATTTTCTACTCTGAAGGTAGTATTTTGACATTTCAGAGGACTGTGCATCTAGAAAGACTTCAGAACACAAAGAGAAACAGGCTTGGGAACAGATGATTTGTCTTTGAAAAATGAAAACACCTCTAAACCATGGGGAAAATCTTAATCCAGAGTCGTTTAGCTCAGCACTTGGACAATATTCTTATGTGTGATGAGTTATGCATTTTTAGCTTTAGCCAGGGATGTTTTTTTATTTTCAATAGTAGCACATAAGCCTATGTGTTCTCTGCATGTGTGGTTGTTGGAAGGTCAAAAGGCTACATTCAGTGTGATTTCTGATTTGCAAATGATGGAGTGATGTCTATGCATTTTCCACTTCGTTTATAAGAAATCATTCAAAAGCCAAAAAAGAATGAGGAGACAAAAGTAATGCAAGTGTGATCTCTGATAGAACTGGGAAAGACATGAGACCTCAGAACAATGAGAACGAAGGAGGCAATATGGAATGCCAACGTGATAAAGGCTCATGGGATGGACAGACGTGTGAAGAGAGGTCTTGCATAGTGACAGGGCTCAGCAAAAATGCAACACAAGTCTTTTAGATAAGTATGCTACACTAAAATATATGATATTGCATATTTTATTTGTGATACTGGGGGTAGGGAACATCTCTGGATGCCTGGAAATCAGGGTTAATTGGGGAATCACACAAACAGTCTATATTTGCAGAAAGTAACCTCTGACTGTAGGGGAAAGAGGAGGACGCTTTATATTGTTAATAATGCTGCAGATTGTTAGCAGGGAAGGTGTAAAAGCTAAAATAACTCACTCACACAGGCAACTCTGTTCTAAGCAGAATTGCTTGGAGTCTGCAACACAGCCTTACTCACTGTTCCACCAAAACCTTCCTTAAATGGCTAATGGGGAGGGGTGCTCATTTGAAAGCTGAGCGATAATAGTAACAGGAGCCAGCATAGGCTCTACACAAAGCTATTATAAGGGAAAGACGAAACAGGAAAAACAAGTAACAGATGAGAGACATTCACCAAGAAAAATATACCATGAAGGAGATAAAAATTATAACCATGTATGTCATCAAGAATTAGTAAAAAAATAAAATAAAGTAAAACATAATAAGATAGTCATAAATGAATATGAAGAGAACATATAGAGATATAAGCTCCATGAAAGATGCCCCTTCGGATATACCCACCACCCTCCTCCACCCTGATTTGGGCCTCAGGAAGCTGACCATGGACTCCTTCTAAAAGTTCCCTTTCGTAGCTTCTAGTTGGGCCTGGCAGACTGAGGGTACCAGCAGAAGAACAGAGGAAGAAGAAAAGTAGGTCAAGGTATTTGCCCCCTTGGCTCCCCCTATGGAGTCATGCTGGGTTGCCTGGGTCCCTTGACTGGGTAAGGAGTCCCTTTAAGATGGCTCTCTCTTTGGGTTTGGTACCACTCTCTCCCCTTGCCCCTTCAGACCTACAGGTGGTAACAGTTACCCAAGGAGTACCGCTCTAACCCTTTGGGTTCCCTACATTCTGTCTTCACCTTTGTAAACAATCCCTTCATTGATTTTCTTACATTTGTATGTGCCATCTCTCTTCTGCAAGGATCATAGCTGATTAGATGATAGAATTGACAAAGCTCAGCAGTGCAGTTGAAGGAAGAAAATAAAATAGAAATGTACCAGACTAAGGAAAATAGATTCTTGTGAAAACACAGGCACAATTAAGAGAACAAATTAGAAAAGGTGTAAAATGAAATTAAAATAAATATAGTTTAAAAAGACAAGAGAGAAAATAATAGATGTGGAAGATGGACAAATTTGGTCATGGACAAAGAGACCCAAAATAATATAAGCAAACAGATATGTAAAGATATAATTCAAGATTACTTACCAAAGTAAAAGACTCAAATCTATAGATTGGATGCATATACCATATCTAAAGGAAAAAAATAACACAGAATTATCAATACCAAAACACATCCCAGTAAAGTTTCATAGTTTCAATATATTTTTTATATTGTATGTACATAGAATGATCAAGAGACTTCAAGAGGAAAACATGCAGGATAGCCTCAGACTTCTCTGCGTCAGTGCTCAGAACTAACTGTGCAACAATCAATGCCAGTTAAGTCCTTGAAGAAAGGGAGATTCAGAATCTTTATGCCCAGACAAACTGCAGACAGCATACTGGCAGCAATTTTGAACATAAAGGAACTGAGAGAATATAATCTTTCAAGGTCTTTTTAACTTCAGCCTTCCTTTGATAAATGGAAACATTATAGCAGGAGAGTAGACTGGGAGAATTGAATCCATTGGAACTAAGATTAAAATAAGTGTGTGAATCATGATAAAATTAGAATATAAATGTTAAAAGACTTTGACAATATAGAAATTATATATTCAACAAAACTGAGATGAGGGGGAGGGCTGTAAGAGGTGGTATAAATATGCTGATTTTTGTAACATGGACAGAGATATTATTTAAAGCTAATATAACAAACAATACACAGATATCATAAACAGATAAGTAAAGTAATAGAGATGTAAGGATATCTAGAGATATAAAGGTGGATTGATTTTTGTGGTCACAAAACAGATGGAGCACTCAAAAGGGGCAACTGAGGAGAATTTGATGAAGGCCTGCTTGTCAAGGCATAAGACAGAGGGGACAAACAGGAGACAGTGGCAGCAGCAACACCAGGAATCCATCACGATTCCTGGGCCTACAGGGACCAGACCGGGAGCTGTTACCAGAAGAGGAAGAAAGAAGCACTCGAGAGTGTGTCCGCCGGACAGCACTGTAGCCGTAGGGGCAGAGGAAACCTAGCAAACTGCCAAATTGGGGCTGGGGAAAGGGAGCTGGGAGGAAAAATCCTGTTCTCTTTTTCTCTTTCCACTTGGTCTCATTGACCCATCCTGACTAGAAATTAAAGGGCAAGGGAAGCAGTTGAGGTGATGCATAGAGGCCAGCCTTCCATGGTATAGAGCAGGGTGTATTGGCCACACAGAGACACCTATTCTTTGCTCTCCTTTCCCTCTCTGATCCCTAGCTGAATGAATGCCTTACCTGGTGAAATAACCCAAACCTTTATCCCCAGAGTATCTGTTACTAAGTTGCTGCAGTTTTCGTCCAGTTACTATTAAGAGAGTGCTAAGATGTATCTCAGTGAAAGCACTGAGTTCTAGGTCGAGTCTTCCTTGCCTCAGTGTGCAGTAACAACCCAGTTTTCCTTCTGGAAAATAGTATCAGATCATTCTGGTCAAAATGGCTTACTGGTTCAGAGGCATGATGAACCCACAATGTCCGGGGGGCAATCACAGTTTTCAACTTAATACACCCGATACAGGCATCCCTCTCTAGAACTAGGACCACCACAACCACTGGGCCACACTTGCAGGGTTGAGAGGCAAATGTTACTTAAGTGGTTATTAGATATAGTAAGAGAGGAAACACTACCCCCTCTACCCCCTGGCTCCCTAACTAGCACATTCTGACTATTGGAGACAGAGTCCTATACACTGGCTCCTGGGTTAAGGCATATAATCTTGTAGAAGGTTCACCAAACTCTCAAGGTTAAATACCACTGAGCTTTCAGTTCAATCCTTGTAGTTTTATAGCATCCATTTCCAGAAGACGAGGGATAGGGTAAGAGCAATGGTTTATGGGCATGAGCCCATTGCTACATTTCCCTTGTCACACAGGGAGTTCCTTCTTTAGGGATGATTTTGTGCAGCATTGCATGGCAATGAATAGGCATTCTGTAAGTCCTCAAATAACGGTGTTGGTAGAAGTTTTAGATTGGGAGGGAAATCCAGAATAAGTTATTATTTTTATAAAGGCTAATTGCTATACTCTCCATGAGCAAAGGCATTAAATATGGTTATCTTGCTATCATACTAGGTATTTGGCAGTGGTGGTAGTCAGATCAGCCTCAGTGAGAGCTAAATCCTGTTGCTCATATACAACCCCCAACCCTGATGCTGTGGGCACTTCGTGCGTAAACCCATCTGGGCTACTGGAGAAATAAGCCAAGTGACATGTAGTTTAGCCATGTTGTTTGTAAGTATCATATGGACACATTTTATGGAATTTTTTATGAATTCAGTTTGATAGTCCAGTTTATTGTGAAATGTTATATATGTGTATTTTTCTGGAAAGAGTTAATGTTTTGTTCATTACTTTCGTTGTCTTCACATACTAACATTTTGTTTACTGTCGCTGTCCTGTCCAGATGACGGGGTAGTAGTGAGACTGCCGTCACAGAGACCAAAGTCCCCAAGCCAGGGACGTCACCGTGAGATGTCGACTGTCTCGGCTCAGTTCCCAGCATTAGACTGTATCCTTCCCCACCCCTGACTCCCTGTTTATCTGCTGTCTGAGCATTCAAGCTGGCAACACTTTTTTCAGCTCTTTATCAAGAGATACTGACTGCACTTGTGTGATTTTCCTGCAACCTTTTATATTTTCTATGTTCCCACAGGATGCTTGTCTGTTACTACCTGCTTCCAGACCTGTGGCTCATGGTGTGTGTGTCATTCAGTTTCTGGTTTATTTTGAACCACAAGAATTTTTATTTATTTATTATTTTTATTTTTTAAAGATTTTATTTATTTATATTTTTTTAGAGAGAGGAGAAGGGAAGGAGAGAGGGAGAGAAACATCAATGTGTGGTTGCCCCCCAAGCACCCACTACTGGAGATGAGGCCTTGCAACCCAGGCATATGCTGTGACTGGGAATCGAACTTGCTACTCTTTGGTTTGCAGGGCAGTGCTCAATCCACTGAGCCACACCAGCCAGGGCACATTTTTATTTTACTATATCTTTTTGATATTTTATTCATCTTTGCTATATGTAGAGAGAGGACAGAAGGTGTATGTCAATGAATGAATACATTTTTCATCCTAAATGGATCTATCAACTATCTACTACTCAGTGGTTAAAGAATACAGAGAAATATCTGAATATTTAAATACTTTTACTTATTGAACTCAAGAGCTACTTTACTCTAATCGGTGTCCATTGGGTATTGTGTGTCCTCAGTCACTTGTATTTAATTACTATTAAAATAAAAATCGTTCACAATAATAATGTGGTATTCCTCTAATTTGGCAAATTTTTACACTGTATCATATGTTGGACATCTTGGTACTTATTATATGGGCATGGGAGTGATGAATTGATGTAATGTACTTCAAAAGAATAAAAGTAATGTTCTAGATTTTGGTTCAAAAAACACAACTATAGAAACAGAGGACAGCAGAGAGGAGGCCAAAGGCAGCACACATGGCAAAGATGTAGCATTTTAGGTGAATAAAGATTCTGTATGAATTACAAATATAAGTCTGCCCAAAAATCTTATTCAAGTTCAGCACTATAACAGAATTACAGTGATGAGAAGAAGGGTGTTGGATATTCCCTCTTTAAGTCATGCTAAACCTGGACTATTACTTTTGGTTCCAGACACCACACTTTAAAATGAACAAATCTGGACCTTATCTGGAGAAGAGAAATCAAAATGTTAAAAGTTTTGAAAACTATTATGAATAAGGAATATTTCAAGCAACTGACCTTTGAAAGACTCCATAAATATCTTCAAATATTTCAAGGATGGTAATAGGAAACAGAAGTTAATCACATTGTCTGTGGTGTAAGCAGACAGAACTAGAACGTATAGCTATATGTTGCATACTTTTTTAGTCTACATATTAGAAAATTTTAGGAAATTCCTAAGTATTAGAATTTTGAAAATAAACTCAGCTGTCTTTTTTTAAAAGATTTTATTTATTTATTTCTAGAGAGAGGGGAAGGCAGGGAGAAAGAGAGGAAGAGAAACATCAACTTGTGGTTGCCTCTCGTGCACCCCATACTGGGGATCTGGCCTGCAACCCAGGCATGTGCCCTGACTTGGAATCAAACCAGCGATGCTTTGGTTCTCAGGCCAGCACTCAGTCCACTGAACCACACCAGCTGGGGCTCAGCTGTCTGTTATTATAATGATTTTCCAATCATTGGGGTTGTTCAAGTAAATAATGATGGATGCTATTTTAGATTCATACCTTCAGCTGACCATTGTATCGATATCTTTGCCTTTGAGGTTTTACCATTTACCAAGTTGTACCTCACTAGAGTCATTCATTTTTGCAAACCCTCTCAACTCCATTTCCCCATTATGTGCCATATACCCTTTCATTCACTCTGCCTTTACAAATGTTCTCTTCCACTTCTGTTCCCCAACACTATCTTTGCTTAGCTAACCTATTCTTGTCTTTACATCTCAGCTCCAATGTCACTTCTGCCTGGGAGCCTTCCCAGGGTTTTCTGTTACAAGTCTATCTCCCCACTAAGTCATAAGTTTCTTCAGGTGAAATACTGTATATCCTAGGAGTATAATCTACCACTCTGAACACTGCTTGACACAGTGGATAAATGGATGGATATATTTGTTAGTGGCTGAGGTTTGTAGTATCGTTTTAGCCCACTAAACATGTCATGATTTCTACAACATGAGGCATATAGAAGGTGGTCTATGTCAAGGCATATGGTTTTTGGACCAGGAAGTAAAAATAGCTGGAAAAAGAACAAAAGAACAATGGAAATATTTTAAATTAAAAAGTAGAGCTGTAGAATCATCATTTAAAAGGGAGACGGAACCTGTGTGCTGGGAATAAATCATTTCACCTTTTTCACCTAAACAAGTAGATTACTTGTTTTCTGTGGTTGATTCAATTCAAATATTCTTTGATTAGAATAATTTTGCATAATGACTTAATTTTACTTATGATATTAGAGGCTATAACAATCTAGAGATAAATTTCTATGTTATTGATATATTTCTGAAGCGTTCCAAGTAAGAGCAGTTTACTTCTTTTACAATGTGACGGGCATCTGCATTCCATATTGGAAATATATGGCCCGAGTTTCTGTAGGACCAAATGCATCACTTCTGTGTTGTAGTTTGATAATTTTGCCCCTATGTAATCTTATGGCTATGAAAGCATACATGGGAAACACCAAGATGATTGTTTTATGAAGGGAAATGTGTTCTCTCCAGACCTATAGCCTTTAGAAAAGATCAAAAGGGGAAGGAAAAAAACTTACTAATGCATGCTTGCAAAATAATTGCAGTCATTTTCCTGCCTGAAGATTAAATTATAGTGTGCATGTCTATGATTAGTAGATTACAATAGATCATTCCCAGAGAAGGCGGAGGGAAGATTGCACTAACATTAGCTTCTCTGGTATTTGCAGGCTATAAATTTCTTTAAGTGATAGATGTAAAGATGGAAGACAGACGGATAGAAGAAAAGACAGAATCAGATACCGTATGAGTTAGTACTGCAGCCTATGCTTCTGTGCTGTCTTATTACCACAAGGCTAGCAGGCATCAAAGTCCCCCACTCCCTCCCCCTGAAATTACCAATTTATATGAAAATTAAGATTACAAATTAAAGCCTGGCTATCCTAGAGTTTTCCAGTTCATCAGCCATCCAATAAAAATGATGTCAAGCCTGTATGCATAATTCCCGGAAGATTACTTTGTCCTTACAGCTAAGCCCTGTCCCTGATATGAAAGATCTCTATCCACTTTTATTGAAATAAAGAACTAACATCATAATCCCAATATTGAGGTATAATCTTCATTATCTCCTGACCCTCTTGAGGTTCCCCCAGTCGATATTACTTCAGATTTGTTTATTTATAATCCTTATGTATTTACCTTTATTGAGACAGGATTAAAAACTGAAAAAAAAGCTCTAAAAAATCCTTATGATCTCATGATTGAGTTTCAATTCACCAACAATCAACTAATGTGTTAGACTGAGGTTTTGTTTTTTTTAAAAGTGGTTCTTCTAGTTGTATAGTCTAAGCTTGAAAAGGCATTAATTGGTCCCCTGAGTGTCCCCATTTCATTAAATGAATTATTTCCAGTCCAACTGGGTTTGTGAAATGATGGCAGCATCTTCTTTTTCTATTTATCACAAAAAATGGAGGAGGGGATGTATGAATAGATAAATGCAGAACCTTCCAGAGTAACTTTTATCTCTTTTCTTAGGAAGTTTTGATTCATACCTATAGTTAATTATTGGTAAACCACAGTCCCCCAATCTTTTTTCTCCCCCAAGAGCCTGAATGGCCTCTGGCTATGCCTCAGGCTGCTCACTACCAAACCAGTCATTAATGCTGGGCAACTTGATTTCTTGGAGATCATGTTCATTTTTTTTTTTTTAATAGAACACATTTTGTTCTGCACAAAGAATGAAGTAGTATTTGAGCCATTTTTTTCCCATTTCAAATGCATAAAGAAACACCTATGAAAAACACATTTTAGTGTGGTATTTTAAAAACATTTCAAATATTATTTTAGTTGTGTTTCCAAAGTGAAAACTGGGTTTGCAGTGCCCTTCACAGATAATCATGCTTTCTTACTTTAAATAGATTTTTGCTATTGTATTCAGAGAAACATATCTTCAGAGATTTGATGAGCATTCTTAGTTATCTGTAGCTCTTATTTTAATCTTTTATGCAAGGAAATGTTAGGATAATATTATTCAGCTTTTAGATTTGAAAACTCAGTGGAAATGGAAATATTTTACTATTGGTATAAAACTTCACTGGAGCGTTTTCTTCTTAAAACAACATTATTTGATCGTAAAGAATACTTGTTCTGCCATTTTTTGATACAAAGTGGAATTTGGTATAATTTCCATTGGCTTCATTATATCTCATCTGTGAAAGCTTCCTGTTCATTCATGCTTTTATTGAGCACCTGCCGTTGCCTGGGCACACTGGGAGACAAGTCAGAAGAGAAGGGAGAAGAGACTGGATAGTCGGAAACAGCTTGGAGTCACTGAATAATCTTTTTGCATAAAATGATTTTCAAGTGTAAAATCCTGTATTGGAATTATTGGCCTTATTAAAATGTTTACTCCCTTGTTAGATGACAAGTACTGACACCAATATTTTATGCCTTACATTTTTTTGGATATTGACCTGGGTAATTTACCTAAGACTTCTTATTTAACCCATACTACAACTTTATAGTCCTACAATTATTCCTATTTTATGGATGTAGAATTTGGGACTTGAAGATTGTTGAAGGTATGGGAGAAAGAATAAGAAAGAACTCAAGGAAAGATGCAGAAAAGAAAGTTTCAGGGCTTCAATGACACAATGGTTACTGAGGACACTACCCCTTCATTTGCTTAAAGACAGAAAAGGCATTCTTCCTTCCCTTTGAAAACTGGGGACCAAGATGGCAGCACACCCGTGTAGTCCCAGTTTACATGTGCCAACAGAAGGGATAGGAATGGTAGTGATGAGGCACGTTTATCCTACAATCAGAGATAAATTTGAATTAAAATAAATATTCTTTAGAGGAGTAAGCTTTCCAGTGATTAATAATGGTGTGAATTTTTAAAAAATGCTCATTACCAGCTATATTATAGAATCTATCTATCTATCTATCTATCTATCTATCTATCTATCATCTATCAGAAGTTGGGACAGGGGAAAATAAATTTTTAAAAGTGTGTGTGTGTTTTTTTTTTAAGGAATTCTAGTCTAGGCGAGGGGACGCACAACTTAAACAGGAAAAGAATAATAGAATACTGGATATCACGGATGAAAGAAGAATTCAGGGTGAGAAAGTAAAAATCCATCTGTGCCCATTGCTGAGCCTATCCCTACCTGACATAAGACGGTGTGGACCATGTCCCAGAAAAGATTTATAATGTGAAGCTTTGAATTCTCAGGGATAAGCCATGAACTACAGGGTGATTTTAAAAGCTTTACATTCTAAGATAAGCCACTATTATGCTTTTCCTCATCTAAGACAGGACTTTCTGTTTTTTAGCACAACTGACCTAAATGTGTTCCAATTAGAAATGCACTGGCTTGCAAAAATTTCAACTGCAAATACAGCCTGCTTCCTTTGTTCAGGGCAACCAAATATTCTGAAACAGCTCCCTTTCATTGTGCAAATAAAATTCCAATCAGTAATAAAATAATTATCTATACTTTTTTTGGACAAGAGAGGACATAAAACAAATTTCATACACAATCTTTGACTTTGTAACAACTGCCAATTCCCTCCATTATTATACACTGTCATTCCTAAACTGATTTTCTACCTCTGAACTTCAATTTCTATCATCAGCTGACAACTGATTATTTCAGCTTCTTTCATGGTGTTATTAGCCTATGAAGAGTTTAGTTTTGATAGGGTTGTCATCCTTATTAAGCAGGGTATATGTGATTATTTAAGTATTTCCAAAGCAGGTGCCTCAGACTGTAACTTTAAGTATAATCTGGAACGTATGAGCTTAACCACTAAGCATACTACTGTGGCAGGATAGTAAGAAGCTAGGGAAATTCCTTGACTGGTGGAATAAGGGAAACTGACAGAGAATAATGAAATAAGACCAAACAATTTGAACAATTTTTATAGCCAACTAGTGAATCACAAGGTTTTATCTTCACTAACCAAGGACACTTAGGAGCAAATGGTTTATACATTATAGCCTCAGTCCCAGTGTCTCTTTAATAACATTCTTTGAAAATAAAACTAACCAGAAAATGCCCTTGACCCTCTCTATAAACACTTTTTGATGAAGCAACATATTGAAGGGCACACCTGGAAAGCTAATGAATATTCTGTTAAGGCCCTCCCCTGAAACCCTTCCCACCCCCAGGATTCTGGGCTGCCAAAGATAAAAAGTTCAAGACAAAGGATCCATGCAAACTCTTGCTAGGGCACACCCAAGCCTTGTATCTCTGCTGTCTTCCTCCTAAACCCTAAGGGTCCCCACAAGACTTGCAACCAGGGAAGAAGGGGTAGTGGCAGCTTGTCCCAGGCTTACCCCATGAACCTGTCTCCATGGCTCCCTTTTTCTTTCTCTCTCCTGTTGCTTCTTCTATCTTAAGTCCTTCCTTTGTTTCACTGACCCCAGCTGTAATAAATAATACTCTAAA
This sequence comes from Trachops cirrhosus, assembly GCA_028533065.1. Classification (NCBI taxonomy): domain Eukaryota; kingdom Metazoa; phylum Chordata; class Mammalia; order Chiroptera; family Phyllostomidae; genus Trachops; species Trachops cirrhosus. The sequence continues at coordinate 44,684,369 of CM052538.1, forward strand.
AATCACCTGGACTGCATTGTGAAATCTTTCCTATGGGAAGTCAAGAAACCACCCACTACCAATGGGCCTGAGGCAGACCCGCTCTGGGCCCAGAACCCAGTGGTAATAGCACCACCCATGGACTTAAGGCTGTTGAAACAAAGGGGCTAATTAATTAGGCACACTAAAAACTGTGACACTCTAGTCTTAGATAATCTTACCCCCACTTCATGCCCCTCAATTATAAGGAAGAGAATAAAAATAAGGAGCATGTATGAAGTGCTGGAATAACATCATTGATCGTTGCTTTTCATACTGAGGAGTATACCAGGGATACATAGGCATGAGTAATTTTAAGGGATGCAAAATCTATATCCTCAAATTCTGTATGTTTTCTTCCTAGACTGATCTAAATAAGAACACTCCTATGGTACTTGTTTTTCTTTCTTACTTTTCTTTCACACTAATTTCTCTTTCACTTTATAAAAGAAAGTCATACCTCCCACTCACTGGTTATCTTACAAAGTAGGGCATATAGTTGCACACAAAATGTCTCACACAAATGTCTTAGATGCCAAAGGAACAAGTAGGAATATTTTTCCTAGAAGCCTCCACAGGACTCTAATTTTTCAAAATTCTTTATAGCATCTATTACAGCGGTTGGCAAAAGTAGGTTTATATTCGTTACAAATAAATAATACAACAACTAGTAACACAAGAATAAGCTGTTTCACCTACTCACAACTGTAAACCTACCTTGCCCACCCCTGTATTTAGCAGTCTAATTTTTGTACCTATCAGTAATCAAAGTAGGGACTATGGCACTTAACACTTTGGTTAGGGCTCTGGTCATGGAACAACCACCCAGACACTTGCCCTAACGCACTATCGTAATTTACCAAAGACTCTGAGTATGTAAAAACTTGTCAATTTTTTAAATGAATCTCTTTTACTCAAAATCATGCAAATGGAACAAGTACAGTTTGATTAACATGAATAATCTTATTACATATGAACATTTAGATCAGAGATAAACTTTTAAGTTCCTTTTCTTTTTAAATTGATATATGTAGAGTTGTTATATTTATAGGAATTTACTCCCTTCTTCATGCTTCGTCCCTTAAAATATTCACACACATGCACACATTCATCATCAACAGAATAGTGATTATTTTTCTTGGATGGCTAGGGAGACAAAAAGAAAATCTTTATTATTTTACACTACTCTGAATCTAGGGATAAAATATCTCTTGAGTAAAAATGTTCGCAATAACATTTACACATCTTACAAATTACAATGCATTTTTTCTTATACTACCTCATTACACAGAACACTGAAGGCATGGAAATTATATTTATCTCTATTTTACAGATGAGGAAATTGACATGCCAGAGGATATCCACAGAGTCATAACCCAAGTAAGACTAAAATTTAAGCCTTGGACCCTGAGGTTGGTGATTTCCCACTCTATTAAACTACCTTCCTCTTGTGACAATTGCTCAACTTGCTAAAGACTATGTTCTCTAGGTAAGCTTTTGTAATATGCAGTTGAGGTGATGATCCTACTCCCAAAGGACGAAATCTGTCTTAATTTTGGTTAGGAAAGCAATCTATGTATGATTTATAATGAAAGAACTTTTTCCCACCGGAACTTCACAAAACTTAATACCTACATTCATATAAGGGAAGATGGTGTTTAAATAACCCTTCAAGTGTGCCTCAAGAAAATAATCTGTCTTTAAGATTTCAAAGAAGCAGTCATGTCTAGAAAAAACATAAAGAACCTTGGTAAGCTTGGACACTTAGTCTGCTTCACTGGGTTTTGGCTGGGTACTGCTAAGTTCTAATTCAGAACACCCAGATGATGATGGGACATGAGGAGCTCATGATACAGGAGAAGGGCATGTGATCCCAGACTGCACTGGGATCTGGTTCTTAACTGGATGTGGAAATATTTTTTTCTGGAAACAAATTAAGAAAATTTTAGCATGACTTTTGAGTGTTCTCCCTCTTCAAGCTTTTGTTATACACTACTATTATGAAACTGTAGCTATCGTTTGCTTGACTAGAACCTGGAGAAGCAAATAGAAGGATAAAGTGAAGTCAGCACGTGCTTGGGGAAAGGGCACATGGAAGTAGGTGGACGGGGGCAGGATGTAATGACACACACAAAAAGAATGTCCTAAAAATTACACGATATGATCACGTATATGAAATAGATGTATGATTATGTATATGTATCAAATGATCACACAAGATCCTTTTGGATATGCGTTTATTTTGTAATTAACATGTTTTAAGAGTTTAGATATACAGAAAAATGAGCAGAAAGTACAGAATTCCCATGTCACCTCAACACTCCCCAAATACATTTTATAATAAAAACTTTTAATATCTGAGGGTACTTTTTTTTGGACAAATTAATGTAAATCTGGAGTATCATCACAAAAAGAATGACCTTCAAATTACCTTTATGAGGAATTCAATGCCTGATACTGGTCAGTGATTTTCCAATGGCAGTATGCAACCCATCACCTGGAAGTCTGTTAAACATATAGGACTCTGATTGTAAATCTGAGCTAGAGTTAAAGAAACTGCATTTTGAACACAGCGTCTGAGTGACTTTGATGCAACAGGTCCATGAACTACATACTTTGAGAAACCCTGGGCTAGAAATTCTTATCCCCTTATGGAAATCTCTCTTGAAAGTTTACCACACCACCTCCACTCACGTAATGAGCTGATGCTCCAATTAAAACAACAACAACAAAAGACTGTGTTCATTTTCAAATTTTGCGTTGAACGTCAGCATAGAAAGGATTCTTAGTGACTGGGGCAGTCTATGAGCCAATTAACACAACAAATTGAGTGACAGTTAAAAGTGAAATTTTTAAAAATCTCATATACCATACACTTGTTTAGAGGTTAAAGATGGGGAAATATTAACATATCAAAGCATCCTAATATAATGAAGATGTAATATCAATTATTATCAATATATTTTATATACTATATATAAATTGTTGTACTCATTTTTGGTGACATATCTGGAAATTTTATTGAAATTTTTGGGTCATGACCTTGGGTTGTAACACAATTCCAAAGGCAAATAGGATTGTGTCTGTATTTGAGAAGAGGATTCTGAATTACTTAGGGTCTATTCCAAACTGTTCTACAGGCTGGTCACCGGTGTGCTGGACTGCAGTTCCAGAGCTGGATTTGAGCTTTGAGTGTGGTTCCCAGATCAGCAATGTGAGCGCTGTCTAGGAACCAGTTAGAAATACACTCAGGCCTCACCCCACATGTACCGAAACAAAATCTGCATTTTTAACATGATCTCCCAGATGACTCATCTGCTCATAAGTTTGTGAAAACTTCCTTTCTGCTGTTTGAGTCCTGATCCTTCCCAAATGTTTCCAGTGTTGGACTAACTTCCAGTACTTCTCTCCTTTTTCTTTATCTCCACACTCCCCATTATCTTATCTAAGATGATCATCTCTTGCCCTTTGTTTTGATCTCCAAAAGGGAAAAAATCACACAAATTCTAACTAGGTAACTCACAGGCTTCATTTACAAGTTTCTCTCTTTAGCCAAAGAAAACTTTGTATCTTGATGATTAATGTTTCCCAACAATTTGCTGACAGACCTGAGCCCACCCAGTGGTTTCTTTAAAACTCCAAGTAAAGAAGGGATGTGGGTCATTCTCTACAGCTAGAACAAGGGTATTCACCATTAACTATCCTACATCCTTGCTTCAAAGCCTTGCTGTGGCCTCTCTAGGATTATAGTTAAATGAACGGGAGGCAGTTCATTACAAACAGCAGCAACAGCAATTTGTCCTATATAAAAAGAACAATGCTATTACAAAAAGCAATGTCACAGGCTACCACAATTTCAGGGTTCTAGAAGGCTGCTGCTGCTGCTAAATCACTATTAGTACCCTGGACAACTTGGGAACATGCTCATTTATACCCAAAGCAATATCAGTATTATTTATTTTACTTTCATTATATAACTAGGTATAATCTAAACTAGGCTGGGTGCTAGAATTCTCGCCTTCTCCTGTTATGAGACTAGGGAAAAAGGTATTACAGTAATAAAAGAAAAGCAGCCAATTGTTTTAGTGAATAACTGCAAAAGTCAGATATCATTTCTCATTTTCCAATTATTTCAATTCCTATCATCAAGTTCCTAGAAACAGTAATGTGCCTGATCCTGGAGAGAAATCACTCAGGTAAGCGGAGGCTACTCCTTCTGTTTCCCCATCTGCTAAGCTGTTAACATGAAGACATATTGACAAGGGCTCAAGGAAAACATGGAATATTTCATCAGTAAGATTATGCTGCCCTAGAGACAGATGTTAGAAAGCTGTAATATTTAAAAATAAAGAGATAAACACATGCTTGAGGGGAAGGAATAAAACAGTTTTAGAGCTGGGAGAGAAACCCAAAAAGAAAAAAATGAAGGATGGAAAAATAGATGAGAGGTTTGCATTGGCACAAGAAATGGCAAATCCTAATTGTGTAGGAAAAAAAAAAACTTTTGTATCTGCCTCAGGCAATCCTGTGCTATGAGGTAGGCGTTCTTAGAGTGCATTGTGGTAGATGTGTAAGAAGTGCTTAGCAGGGCTGATTATGATTACACAGAACAGATTTATCTCGTCATCAGATGGTTAATGTCAGGGCTTCGACTTAAAACCATACACACCAGTTGTTGTAAAAGTTTAAACATGACAAATGTTATATATGATAATTCACATTCAATGAATATAAAAACAGTGTTAAGTAATGACAGCCCTGGATTGTCTTGTGACTTTCATCACAGAGGTCAGAGCACTCTGTCTTCACGTCTTCTTACTGGAGAAAAATTGTACAGCAGGGTTATAATGGTGGATTACATAAATATTTACAAATGATATAAATTGCTATGTATTAAGGTAACACTTAACATTTTAAAACAGCAGATTCTCCTTTTTTGCAGTAGTTTTCACACTCTTATAAATAAATGCAAAGAGCAGCAAGCAATTAGGAAAGCGAAAGGACCTTTGGCTTTGAATTCTAATAGACTTGGGTTCAGACCCTAGTGCTTAGTTTGCTTCTTTCAGCTTCATTTTCCCCTCTATGAAACAGGGATAATTTGTACCTTTTGAGGATTAAAGATATTATTAAGGAAGGTCCTAATATTGTGCCTGAACCATATAGTTTTTCAATAAATGGCAGGTTTTGACATTACAAAAAACCAAAAAACAAACTGACACCATCATTTAGTTACTGTTGTCCCTTTCTTAAAATGTCCAAGTTCTGATTGCATAGAAGCCTTTACTGACCACTTTTCCCACTGGGAAGGAGGAGAACACCTCCTCAAGTACAGTGAGGGTGGTAAGAGGGCGAGGTCCCAGAGAAAGGAAGAGGAGGCAGAGTACTTCTATCAGAAAAGAGGAAGAAGGAAAGAAAGGGGGCAGGAGGTCTGACTTGAGGATCCTAACCTCCTCCCCACAGGCAGAAACCCAGGTAAATAACAGCAGAAACTGAAAGGAGAGGAGCTTCAGGAGTTTACTTGCTTCCCATCTGCCACTCTAAGAAGAGACAACCTTGTAAGACAACCATACCCAAGAAAGTTCTACTACAAACAGAATAAAATGGTGCATGGCGTGAGTAGGCCAAGGAGGATTCTGTGATGGCAGGCGCCCGACTTCCTTGGCTCTTGTGCAGCAGGCTCTTGCGTCCAGGTATTCTGTCATGATCCCAGTAGTGTACGTGGAAGGGTGTTGTTGAGAGTTGAGGGTGAGAAGCCATTAGGGCCATTGTGAAATGGCCCCAGAGCAGATGCTGCAGAGCAGACAGGTGAAGCCAGTGCTTGGAGGACAGATGTGGCTGAGACACGAAGACCAATAATGCTGTTGAGAAAAGGGAGTAAGTGAGCAAGGGAGGACTACAGACTGACCATTCTGAAAGAATAAAGTACTAATTTAACAAATGACAGCCTTTAGTAGCAGATCAACAAGGTACCAGTAGCCAATTCA
>CM052538.1:44696040-44745178 GCA_028533065.1 Trachops cirrhosus
GGGGGGGGCGGGGGGGGGGGACGGGTCACATCAGCCTCGTGGTTTCCTTCAAAGGGCCGAATATAATTTTAGGACTGTACAAATGTAACTACTCCTTAACAGTTAAGCGAGAGCTCAGTGCTGCCGCAGGGTAGAAACAAGGTTAAAACAAGGGGCTGGATAAAACAAGGTGGAGGGCTGCATTCAGCCTGTGGGCCTTGTGTTTGCCACCTCTGCATTAGACCAAATGAATCAGTCATTATGAAACCTTCAGGTGGCTAAAAGTCAGATGCAAAGATTCCTTGGAGGACACTCTCTCTAAGCCCCAAGAACTTTCTATATCTAAATCTTTATAACTTGTGGAACTATAAGTGAATGAAAATAAAGCAGGGTTAGTATGCTATATATTTTGAGTGTCAACATTAAACTGTATAAAAAAATAGTACATTTTTTCCTTAAATGCTGCAATGTAAATATCAGCTTGTCCTGGTAACTGCTATATACCAAACTCTAAACCTCATGTCTGACACATAAAAATTTTTGTGGACGAGCCCTGGCTGGTATGGCTCCCTTTTTAAAAAATGATATTTACTTGTTGAAGAAAACCAGGTCGTTTGTTCTGTAGAAATTTTTCATTCTGGATTTGACTGATTACGTCATGGTCTAGTTAAAAAGGTCCTTCTATTTTTTTAAAAAATAAAAAAGTTACATCTAGAGCCTTCTTTGGATTCAAATTTTCTTTTGGCAAAAACATTTCATAGGTGTTACTGTGTACTTCCTATTACATTAGGAGGCACATGATATTTGTCCTCCTTTTAGTGATGTTACATTTGATCAGTGACTTATCTGACACATTACTAAAAAGTGTTCCACCTTTCACCCTTTAGTATTAGCTAGATATGTTATTTCATCAAAAGTTACAACATAGTGACTTTATAATTATATCATTATTTCTGCATTTATTAGCAATAATTCCATAAAGAAAAAATTTCTTTAATTTCATCAACTAGGTTCTAGTTGATGAAATACAATTCATACTAAAAGGGCAGGATAAACGCTTGCTTCTTTTACTGAATTCAATCTATTTTCAGCATATGAGTTGGAGTCCGGTTAACTTCCAATAGTTTCCCCCAACCCAATCTACACCCCTCCCCAAGGTCACTAGGTAGCTTTCACTGTGAAACCAGCTGAGCTAGGATAGGATGGGATAGGATGTGGTAGGGGGTGCGAGGATTTAGGGTAGGAAGGAATAGGGGCAGGAAGAGAAAGTACCTTAAGCAGGTTCTAGGAGGTGGAATTTGAGTCTTCTGGGCTGTTCTGGACATCGGTGCTCTCCGACTTGTTGGGTTCCTTGCTGTCACTGCCACTGTAGTCAGTGGCTGGGTTCTTCTCACCGGACTCTTCAGAACCAGGAAGTGTGCTGCCTGGGGTCTCCTCGTTCTCCTTGGAGCCCAGCCCCATACCACCTTTCTTCTTCGACTCCAGCAGCCGTTTCAGCTCATTTGCCATCTGCGTGAGATCCCGCTTCATAGCATAAGCATCTTCTCCATCTGCGTAGTATTTGGGTTCCACCTCACTAACCCGGAAATTTAGGGTTTCGGAATACAAGCGCAGGGCGGCCCGGTTACTCTTCCTGACGTGCAGGGACACGTACTTGGCACTGAAGTTCTCTACCATGGCCCGGGAGGCCTGGTCCACAAGCTTCTGGGCCAGGCCGAGGCGCCGGTGTGAACGCTTCACCGCCAGGGAGGTGATGTGTCCATGGGGGACATCCGCTCCGTCTTCCTCCATTTTCGCCAGGATGTAGCCCACAATGTTCCCATCCTCGTTCTCGGCGATGAAAGAGAGCTGGGGCCAGGAAAGGCCATGGTAGAAATAGTATTTCATCTGATAGTTCTCAGGAAGGCACAGGAGGTTGCAGTGCTGCATATTCATCAGGTCGCTTGGCCTAGCATTGCGGATGTTCATAATGGCAGTGGTAGCGAGCTCAAGCCTGACAGTGCTGACCCAGAAAGATGCGCACAGGCTGCTGTTTACCTTTCGGCTTGAATTCAAGAGGCCAGGTCACAGATCTGGAGTGCGCAGAGGCGGGCGGGAAGGCGGAATGGCCACGAGGCGGAAGAGGCGGTGCTAAGAGCTACTTCCGGAAGTGCGCCACCTAGTACCAGCCAATGAGGCTTTCACTTCATTGTGCGTGTGCTTGCACTAGGCTTGAGGGGTTGGGGAGGTGGGGTTTATTGTGCTTTGTTTGGTTTTAAATACAATGTTGATCCATTCCTGTTCTTTAGTTTCAGTTTTAACTTTTTAATTTGTATATAGCTTGATGAATTTTCTCTGAAACTGAATAAACCCATGTAATGGGATTTAGATCAAGAACCAGAATATTGCTCACACCCCAGAAACCTTTGCTCATGTCCCCTTCCATTGTCCTGTACCCCCAAAGCCCAAGAGAAATTAAAACGGAAACATTTTTTTTAGTTGACACTATAACAGATGTCCCCATTTCCAGCCCCTACCCACCTTTGCCTGCCTCCATCCAGCCCTCTGGCCTTCAGCACATTATTGTCTGTGCCCATGGGCTATGCACATATGTTCTTTGGCTAATCCCTTCACCTTCCTTTAGCTAGTCCCCCTCCCCCAAACCGCCTCGCCTCTGAGATCTGTCAGTCTGTTCCTTGTATCCGTGCCTCCAGTTCTATTTTTGTTCATCAGTTTATTTCGCTCATCAGATTCTACATACAAGTGAGGTCATATAGTATTTTCTCTGATTTATTTCACTTTGATTAGCATAATAATCTCTAGGTCCATCCATGCTATAGCAAAGGGTAAGAGTTCCCCCCTTTTTTTTTAACAGCAGTGTAGTATTTCATTGTATAAATGTTCCACTCATCTACTGATGGGCACTTGAGCTGTTTCCAGATTTGGCTATTGCAAGTAACACTGCTATGAACATAAGAATGCATGTATTCTTTTTGAATGGTGTCTCAGGATTTTTAGGGTATATTCCCAGAAGTGGGATTGCTGGGTCAAAAGGCAGTTAGTTCCCCCCTTTTTTATTTTTAAGGAAATGCCATACTATTCCCTGCAAAAAAGACCTAAACCTCTAACAGTCTTTATATAAATGAAATCATAGTGCATACACTCTTTTTGTGTAGTTTTATTTCTATTCACTATTTGTTTTAACTCCCTTTGTGTAGTTGAGAGTTCTTTCAACTCACTTGCTTGGTATTCCATTGCTTAAATATACCACATTTTATTCATCTGTTTTACTGTTGATGGCCATATGTATTATTTCCAGTTTGGGTATAGTATGAGTAGAGTACCTAAATGTTCTGGAGCATGTCTTTTGTTGACACGTGCATAATTAAGATTAGAATTACTAGGTGAAAAGATATTATGATGTTCAACTTTTATAAGCAATTCTGCCAAGCAATTTCTCAAAGTGGTTGCTTCATGTTCTCCTCAGCATTTGGTATTTCCCCATCTTTTTCATTTTAGCCATACTTGGGTGTGGGTGGTGGCATTACATTATGGTTTTATTTTGCATTTTCTCTATAACTAATGAAACTGAATCCCTTTTTATACATGTTTATTAGCCATTCTATGTTCTTTATTGTGTAATTGTCATTCAAGTTTTTTGTTCATTTTCTGTTGGGTTATGTGTGTTCCCTCATTAGTGTTTAAGATTTTTAAATATGTATACATCATGGATATGAATCTTTTGACAGATATGTTTATAGTGAATAACATCTTACTCTGTAGTTTGATTTTTGCTCTCATAATGATGATTTTTGACATCAAGTAAGAATTTTAATATAGTCCAGTTTGTCCAGTTTTTAGATTTCATGGTTAGCGCTTTTTGTGTCTGGTTTAAGAAATCTTTGCCTACTCCAAGATGATGAACACAGAGATGTTCTTCTATGTTTTCTTCTGAAAACATTATTGTTTTATATTTTATGTTTAAATATATACTCCATTGGAATTCAGATTTTTGTATGTTTTTGATAGAGACTTCTCTCTCTCTCTCTCTCTCTTTTTTGCCTATATGGATATTCTATTCATCTAGCACCATTTATTGAAAAAAAATTACTTTTTCTCCACTGTCTTTGTTATAAATTATAGTTACATTTCTAGATATCTTTAAAAAATTCTATGCCATCTTGATAAAGCAAGATTTGGGGTATTTCTTTTTTTAAAAAATATTTATCTTTCCCTCTATTCTCAAAATATGATAGTATTAAACTCCAAGAGTTATTGGGCTGGTTCTCGTGTCGTTTCCATACTTTGGGAGGACACACAGAATTGAGCCCTCAGGAATATGACAACATTATCTCAATAAGCTAGCAGCAACTATTACTGTGTCAAGTTCAATGGCCCAAGTCAAATCCTGGGCATGCTCACAAATGTGTGGTACTGCTTGGGCTCCAGCTCTTGGGAAAGGATGGGGATGAAAACTGTTTTGAGGAACCAATTGAGCAAAAGGGGACCCCATATCAGCAGGGTCTTGTGAAAGAAGTGAGGAAAGTGAAGGATAGGGATCTTCCTCTCTTTTTTGCTACTACCTAAGGGCAGAGGCACATGACTCTAGCCGGGAACCAAAGCAAGTAGCAGCTACTTGGATCCTATAAGGAAGAGGGGGTATTAATTTGTAAAAAGTTGTATTTTATTAGCACCACTTGCATATAAGCTGACAATAAGCCCCAGAATTATCTATATATCTTGCACAATATTCCTCTCCAATTTCCTAGCATATCATCACCTGGGACTCAAACTCCAAAGTTTATTCTATTGTAATTAGGTAGGCTCTTTCTTATATTATTATCCTGTCACAGTTGTACACTAACTCATATGTGTGTAGCATTCTTTCCAAGGGGTATACACAGGTCTTTATTAACTACAGTAGTCTAGAATCATGTGATTTATGAAACACATAGCTTGAATAACCACTGCTTTTGTTATAAAAATTAGGTATGTTTTTATTAATACATTTTTAAGATTTAAGATGATATTTTATCCCCTGATGTTTTTATCCACTCTATGCATTGAAAAGGTTATTTTCTGTATTATTTCCACTCAGAAATTTCTCTTCTGTGTTGTACCTCATTCCATGAACAGGGGACATGTGCTTTAGGATGAAACCACTCTAAAAGCCCAATGCAGAGTCATTTGACTTTTCTTTTTTTAAAGATTTTGTTTATTTATTTCTAGAGAGGGAAAGGGAGGGAGAAAGAGAGGGAGAGAAACATCAGTGTGTGCTTGCCTCTCGTGGGGGACCTGACCTGCAACCCAGGCATGTGCCCTGACTGGGAATTGAGCTGGTGACCCTTTGATTCACAGGCCAGTGCTCAATCCACTGAGCCACACCTGTCAGGGCATGATTTTTCCTTTAAAAGGCATGCACCACCAAAATCAGAACCTTGTGTTCTTCTATAGAAATGTTATGTCTTTACTGGCTTCCTAAAACATAGACTTGACAAATGGGGCAGGTGTGACAAAATAGACCAATTTAAAGCAACACATACTCACGCATTAATTATTTATTTATTATTCATGCTTTTATCTTTTTTTAATCTTTTTTATTCCATGGCCGTGAAAACAAGATCATCCTTGGACCTATTCAAAGAGTCGTTCTGTTAATCACTAAATTTAGTTTGTTTGATTCTGTTTAATCCTATCTGAAGCCTAATCTTAGAGTAAAACAGAAACAGCAACAAAAGTTTTCACAGGCTAGGAGTTGGACCCTGGAAGGGAGAATGGCATTTTTCTTTGACTCCAGTGTGAGCCACAACATTTTCTTGTCTAAGCAACACAATTTGCAACAGTTTTATTATAAGGGAATTGTATAATATAAAATAGATCATCAATGAATGAAAAAATAAACATTTTTAATACCAAGGTGATAAATTCTTATTGTTCCCTTCATTGTCCATAATCATAAACAACACCAAAGGTTATAAATTAAGTCATGTGCATAAGCAAGAATGGATAGTAAAGAATTTTCTACTTTCTCCTGTTACTGCATATGCCAAACCAACTTCTTTTTTCCTAAACAAAACAGGGCATATCTTGGTAAAAGATGAGATCAATAATTTTGAAGAACAAATACTTTTTGAGGTTAACTTGGGTTTGAAAAGTGGTCAGTGGCAGTAGGACAGGCAGGACACCCCCTGTGCACTGAAACAGGAGCAGAGTCCGAGTTTAGTGTAAGCCCAGTCTTCTCCGTTTGAGGAGCAGTACCAAATGGCATATTTTGTTAGGTTAACATCAGAATGTAATCGTGTCTGCAGGAGTGCTGTGACTGCTGGGAAATAGTGATAGAGAAGTGAGTAAGACAAAGGTGGGCCAATCAGAAGAGCAGCTGAGTCAGGGATGAATTGGCTCATTAAGCAATGGGCCATTCTTTGTTTTTGTGACTCGGTTCACAACTAAAACAGTTCCTTTTTTCTCATAGCATAAACATATACAGACTTATGGTTACTAAGAAGACTTCATGCTGGGGTTCTCTAGAAGGTTTGTTGAAAGGACTGGAAAGCCTCTGCCTTCTTGTGGCAAAGGTCTTGGCTCTGGGATGTTATTCTAATTGGATGCAATAGAAGCTCTGGATTAGAAGCATAGCCAGTATGCTCTGTAAGCAATAGCTAGCTATACACAAGAGGGTGGACATTTGTGAAATTTGGGTGGGCCTTGGGACCCTGAGCCTGGTTTTTATCCTAGAGGATGACCTCACTTCTGTTGGTATAGATAAGTAATGTCCCAAGTTCTGAATCTAAAACAGACACCTGTAGTATAGGATCCCCAAATCAGAGAGCTGCTTAAGTGTTCGTGATATTCTGAAAAAAAAAACAAAAACAAAAACAAAAAAAAAAACACCCGGTTGGACTAGCCTATGTGGACACGCCGCTTATTACTCACATTACAGGGGAGTGCTCCAATGGCGGTGGGTCAGTGGGAGACCACACCCTCTCCAGTATAAGGGGTCCCAGACAAAGGCAGCCTAAATCCTGGTTGCAGGAACCTACATGTGGCCCAGAGCTGCATTACATCAGTATGCACGTGGGGGAGAGAAAAGGTCCACAAGCAATCACAGAACAAGAAGCCACTCCCAAAAGGAGATAAGGAGGGAGTTACCATCTGTTCCCAAAACAGTACACATTCCTTCTGGTCAGAGACCCTGTGACTAGCCCTCAGTCATGGGAGGGAGAAGGGCCATGTACTGACCCTGCAGCACCAGCATGTATTTTTTACAGTCTTTGTAACAGGAAAGGTCTACACAGGCAGCAAAATTTTGGCATGTTATCTTCCATTAAGGGTATGGCTAACAGAAACCCAGTTTCCAGAATTCGAACTGTTATCTAAATTCCTTTCCAAAGGTGGGAGAACAGAATCTTCCCTTATCTCCTTGAGGAATTTGGGTCAGTGTACATTGCAGATCTTTATGGCTTTGGGGTTGTATTGAAAAGGAAATCAAAATAGAACCAAGATTCACTGTCATAAAATATTTAGTAGTATGTAGGAAGCAGGATAGCAAGGGAACAGGCTTGAGAATGACAGAAAAAGACGGTAATATTTTTTAAATTGTGAATATCTGTGACATTTCTTGCAGTGCCAAGTAGATGGAAATGTGAGGGATTATCTTCAAGCATTTTCTAGAAGTGAGCAGATGATTCAGCATCATAATTGATCCAGAAGGTGGGAGGTAAGTAATCATTGTAACGATCTTTGTGCCTGTGGGAGAGGAGTCTGGGAAGACTTCAGAGAGACGTAGCATTTGCTTTGATTCTTGAGGCTTGGCTCGAACACACTCTCTTATGTGCAATTTTCTTTGACTCCCTGACCTCTGGAAAAATGAACTACTTCCTTGCATGCTCTTCTCAATCATGCCTGTGTTATATGTATATCATTTACTTTATTCTTCATTCCTGTCCTCTTTGTTTCTTGAGGATATCAGTTCATGTTATGAAAATAGTTGTTTTTCTAGGGACTAGTAGATAGCATGCTTCATTGGGAGTCTTAAGTGGATGCTTATATAATAAGAATGTAATTGCAGGTATAAATATATTAAGACAGGCTAAGTAAATCCATTATGCAGTCCAAGTAAATTGTATGATTATAGTATATATTTTTGTGTAATGATAGTCATTACTGTTGCTTAAAGTGAGTAATGAGAAAATGTGATGGTATGTTATGCTACATCACTTTCTATACTTAGCATTATTTTCATTAACCAACTACATTATGTACCAAATGCTACAATGTCTGGGCTACTCAGAGATTTGCAGATCATATTCATTATAATAAGAGAAAAGTAAATGGAACATAATTTAGCAACCAGATTACAACTCTAAATTTCTCTTTTAAGCCTTGGGAAGTGGGTTAGCCATTGTTGTAACTAATGGTCATTTCTGACCCTTCACCCACAAACTATGTTTCTCAGGTTTCCTTGCCAACTAGCCTCCAGATACATTAGGTCAGTGGGAGGTGGGTGGGGGGCTGCTGTGAGAGAGGAAGGATGGGGGAAGCCTGGGTATTTCTCCCCTACTAGCTCATCCCTGGGTGGCCTCTCCCTGCACTGGCTGGTTTCGTCTGTGGTTTTAGCTCCCCACCAAATGGCCTCTCTTGAGTTCTAGTTTTCCCACCAGCCAAGTATTGTTTCTAGTCTATGGTAATAAGACTTCCCTTTTTCCCTGAGGCCCTAGAAATGGTAGGGGCTTCTTGCAATTACTAATTTTTTGGTTGCTTCACCATTCCCTGTTGGCTTCTCAGCTTTTTCATCACTCATTATCTATGTATTAAATTTCCTCATTTAAATTAACCTAGAGTGGTTTCCTGGCTGGTCCCTGTCTGATAGGAATTAGAGTAATTGACTATTTTTAATGTGAATTTAAATTTGATATTTTCCCAGTCTGACCTACTGAACCTTAATATTCCAGCCACTAATGGATGATAACAAGGCAAAATATTTAGAGATGGTCATGGATTCACTGTTTCCAGGTATCAGAAGGGAAGACCTCTTTAAATTTAGAGAACTCTTACTGGCAGGTACCAGAAACCTGTTCCATCAGCTCCATGTTGCTTCCACATGTGTCCCAGTTGTCCCTAAGTTCCACTGCACAGTCAAGTACTACAAGGGCTTTGGGCATCATCAGAAGGCACTGGTAGTCAGTACCATGTCCGCAGCAATTTGTATGCAAGATCATAAACGGTATAGCTTAGAAATAGATGTGGAGTGAAGAGGAACAATAGCGAGGGAGTGATGGCCAGAGACTAGCTGATAACATCTGAAGAAAAGAGGTAGCTTTAAGAAACTATGCTGGGAACTGTGAAAAGAAACTTGACTTATAGTCTTGATTCAATTATTTATTTACCTATGATCTTAGGCCATTTAACTTTTCTGGGTTTTCTCTTTTTTTCTCTAGAGGATGGAAATCTATATATCAACCCTGCTACTTGGTTTTAAGAATGAAGTAGGATAATGTATTAAGAACTTCGTGAAAAGAATTAATATTATTGTCAAATGTATTTTTTTATGAAAGTTACCTTGAAGCCCCGAAGATGCTAATTGATATACTTGATGAAAATAAAAAATCTAGGGCAAGGCAAAGGAAATATACAGCAGGTACAGAATAGCAAAAATTATGAATGGGTTTGATATAATTAGATTAAGCAAAGTACTACTGGAATGATCAAAAAAAATCAAGCAAAGGATCAATTATCTCTAGCTTTTGAAAGGACACAAGAGGAGAAAACTAACTTACGTCATATTTTCCCATTTAAATCTTGTTATTTGTTCCTTTGTTAGTTATAGAATCAGCCTTCTTTAAAACCATGTTTTATTCCGTGATCCCTTTGGAGCCTTGGATGCAACCAAGTGCTCTCACCCACACTGTGAAGTAGTAAGTAGAGTGATTAAGTGAGAAAAATAAAACTACTTAAGAAATTAGTCATAGATATTTAGACAGAGTGTAGCATGCCAAACTCCTACATAAATTGCTTTTGATTTCCTGGCATACTACTGATTGCCAACATTTATAATTGTTGTTCCTTTGTGATCTCCATGCTGCGTGATCCTGCACTTTGAAAATAGTACTTCAATTTTTTTATGTGTGTGCCAGAATTCAGCTGTTTAAAAAGTAAGTTCTAAACTTTCTCAGTGATTATCTATGGGGCAAACTCAGTTTTATTTTTCTAGTTTTTCTTTCAAAAGTTTCTTTGTTTAACAGACATGCTAAATATTGTTTAGTTGTGTTGAACGACATGATATCTTGAATCATTTCTAGTTCTAAAATTCTGTATTTATTAGTCCAGCAGAGGTGAATTTTACTGTCATTGGAGAGGGTTGGTGCGACTAGAGGAGAGAGATGATGCAGTGATATAACACTTTAATATTAAGCAGGAATTTACTAAATGAAAGTCATTTCCTCTAACCTGACAGCACATGACTTTGACTTTTTACACTAAAAGGGGAAAATTGGTGGATTCTTTTTTTTCTTCAGTGTAGTGATAATTTTTTGTAGTGAATGATTTGCTGTATTTTTCAAGCTAGAACCATAACTACCACCCTGTTTACTCCTATTCCCATGATTCTAAGCTAGAATTGCTTTGCAAAGTAGAATGTGTTAAAAGTGTCCAGTAATTTAGGGATACATAGCAATGCTTGCTAGCTGATTATGAGAATTAAGCTTTATGAAATCTTATTTAGCATTGCATTGTTACACGTGATAAAAATGCAAGACATATGGATATGTTTATACAAAGTCTTATGGCAAAGTGTTGTCCCTGTCATAAATCTAGGTCAGGTAATTTGCTTTAGTCATAGTTGGTACCAAATTCAGAACTAGCTTTAGAGAAGTAGAACTGGATTGGAAAAATTAGCCTAAAAACAGAGAACTGATCTCCTTTCAGTATTTCATCAGGAAGACCCATGAGTTCAGCTTTGATAGTTTCGCAGAACCCTTGCTAAGCTAATTCCCCCAATTCACCATTCAGAATGTGTGATTAAAAGAGCTCAATACTATGAATGTAGTTTGTGTTTCAATTGGATAAGTCACTCACCCACAGTCACCCAGTGAAACACTGATTTATGATTCACTTCCCAATTAATCCAAGAAATGGGAAGCATATTAAAAAAAATGTTTCTGTCCCCCAGTTTTCTGCTTCTATGCCTTTCTCTCTCCCTGTTATTAGTGCTTGAGTTTTCTCTCAGCTGCACTTCCCCAACACAACACAGATTGAACGTGCAAAGCATACAACTCAGAAGAAGAAAGATGACACCTGGGTCAGGAGTGTCCAGGTTCACGTTGCTAATCTGCCTCAGCTGCCATCACTAATTAGGGTGGAGACATGACCACCACCTCAGCGGTGACTGCTGGTGCTGTATTTAAATGCACTGGAAGAGCCATACCTAAATTTTTTCCACTTGATGAACTTATTATTCAATTTCTAATCTAAGAAGACAAGAGAATAGCTTTTTAGAGTTTGGAACTTACCCTTTTACAGGATTATATACTCAATGGTGAAATGTGTCTTCCATTAAAACAGTGTTTATGTCATATGCAGTTAAAAAAATAACAAACACTCATGTGTCATAACTGAACCTTAGGAATACACTAATACCAATATCTTTGAAACCACTTTTATAACTCTCTCAAATGTTTTCCTCCTCCAGAGGTAACCTCAGTCTTGACTTTATGTATATTAGCCATTTTTATTGATATGTCCTAAACAACATGTTATTTAATTTCCCCTGTTTTAATACTTACATAAAGTATCGTGTGTATACTCTTGTGAGTAGTATTTTTTCACAACAGGTTTTTAAGATCCATTCATGTTAGAATTGTTTACTTAGTTTTATCATGGCTTAGTATAACATTGTATGACTATATGAAATAATTTATTGATTTATTTGCCACTCACACACTTTTGGGTTATTTCCAGTTTTGTGTGTGTGTTTGTCTGTCTTTTGTGAGCTTTCCTTCTTCTTCTTTTTTTTTTTTTTTTGCTATACAAACTGTGCTATTTTTTCTACTGCTGCATAACAAATTTACTGGAAGCTTAGAGGCTTATTAAAAAAGCACAAATTTGTTATTTTATAGTTTGTGGGTCTGGAGTTGAAGCTCAGCCTGGCTCAGCTGGTTTTCTTTGTTTAGCATCTTGTAAGGCCCAAATAAAGATGTCAGTTAGGGCTGCAGCCTCCTCTGAGGTTCAGGGCTCCCTTCCAAGCTCATCTTAGCTGCGGGTGGGATTTAGGTCTTTGAGGTTGTTAGACTGAGGTCTCCACTTGCTTGCTGCCTGCCAGCTGCAGACCTTGCCGCTTCAGGGTCCGCCCTCATTTCCCTGGCATGTGAACCATTCCACACAACATGGTAGTTTGCTTATTCAAGGCCAGCAAAAGAAATAGCTTTAGCTTTGAATCTCTTCAATATATTTTTTCAGTAATCTCTCATTAGTTCAGGACCATCAAGAGTGGTATTCCTTTTGATTAGCTCAAAGTCAACTAATCAGAGATCTTAATTCTGCAAAATTCTTTCTGTCATAATGTGGGGCCAATGCAAGGCTCCCCCACCACCAGGACAAGGGCTGGCCAGAAGGAATGTGTACTGTTTGGGGAATGGATTGTAACTCCTTTCTTATCTCGTTTTGGGAGCGGCTTCTTGTCCTGTGACTACTTCTTGACCTTTTCCCTCTGCACTCACTTACGTACACACTGATGTAATGGAGCTCTGGGCCACACGTAGGTTTGTGCAGCCTGGACCTGTGCTGCCTTTGTCTGGGACTTATACTGAGCCTCAGACTGGAGGGGGTGTGGTCTCTCCCATACCAACCCACCGCTGCCGGTGCACTCCCTTGTAATGCAATACGCAGCATGTCCACATCTGTTAGTCCTCTGGGTGGTTTTCTGGAAGATCACAAACATGTAAGCAGCCTTCCAGTTTGAGTTTGGAGCTCTTGTGCTTCATATAAAATGTACATAATCACTGAGGTGATATCATATTCACAAGTCCTGCCCACACTTAAGGTGAGGGCATTATACGGGGTATGTATACACATGAGGGTAGAAATTTGGGGGGCCATTATAGAAATCTCCCTATCACACAAACAATAAAACAATACTGTAACTGAACATTCTTGAGTTTCTCTTGTTTATTTTCTTGTAATTATAGTTCTTTTTGTGTTTTCAACTCTAAGTTTCATGAACTGTTTCAAAATGTTTTTACCAAACATGATAATTTTTATTTTTAAAGTCTTAATCCATCATTTGTTAGGCTTATTCCTAATTTTCTTAATTTTTATTGATATTGTTATTTTTGAATACTAAAATTTACTAAATTTTTACTAAATTTACTAACATTTACTAAATCTTTGTTGCTGAAAATCTTTGTATTTATATTATATTCAATAAACTCACTAAATCATTTTATTAGTTTTAGTAATGGATTGTAGCTTTTCTTTTTATTTTTCTGTGTGGACATGTCTGTCAATAATGACAACATTTGCCCCCTTTTTACTCATATATTTTGTATTGCATTTTCATGTCTTACTGAACTGCTAGATCCTTTGTACAGTGTTAAGAAGTAGTAGTAAGCATAATCTGTATCTACTTTCTGATGCTTAGCCATTGATTATCTTATTTTACTACATGTTTTGGGTGGATATCCTTGATCAGCTTCTTGTTCTTGTTTTTACAAATTAATGTAAAATTTCAAACAAATTCTAACAAAGATCTCAGTAGGGTCTTTGAGGAACATGAGGAAATGATTTTAAAATGTATATGACAATGCAAATGGCTCAGAATAATCAAGACAGTATTGAAGATAAAGAAACGTGTGAGGATATGACTTATTAGATATCAAAACATTGTCAGAGAGAAACAGGGTCATTTCATAATGATAAAAATCAATTCAATGGGACAACAGATAGAACAATTCTAAAGGTTTATGCAACTAATAACAGACCTTCAAAATGTATGAAGCAAAATCTCATAGAACTAAAATAGACAAATTCTCAATTATAGCTGTAGATTTCAATATTTGCCCTCAATAATTCATAGAACATATAGAAGGCAAATCAGTAATTACATATAGAACACTTGAACAGTACGATCAACCTAAATGAATCTGTAGAACAATTTCCCCCAAACAGCAAGATCTGTAGTACATATGGTACAATAACCAAAATAGATCATATTCTGGGACATAAAACAAATCAATAAATTTAAGAGGACTTTAATTGTACAATGTATATTCTCTCACCACAGTTAAAATAGTTATTAAATTAGAAATAAATAACAGAAGATATTGGAATATACCCAAATATTTGGAAAGTTTAAAGTATATTTTTAAATATCCTTTGAGTCAAAGAAGAAATTACAAATGCAATTAGGCAGTATTAGAACTACATGTGGTAAAACTTAAAAAGTAAGATGTAAATGATCTTTATAATGTCATCAGCAGATTGGGTGATGGGCTTGAAACTGGAAAAGCCAGCATTCCTGCTGCCTGTCACCTACCAGACTCAAAAAGCAGAGACAGGATTGAATTGTTATGGGTGCTTTATTCAGATGGCCAGCAGTCTAAGGTGGTGGGTTTGTGCCTTAACAGATAGTCTTAAATTCCATTTTTAGAAGGAGAACAATGTGTAAGTAAGGGGTTTGGAATTCTGGGAAAAGTTAATTGGATGAAAAAAGCTGCAGCATTCTTGCCCCAGGCAGTGGTCTTCAGCTTTGTCCTGGGCTGCTGCCAGATCCCATCTTGAATTGCTTGCAGTCCTGAGGCAGAAGGTGGAACTGCTTATGGTTTCCTGCAGTCAGGGTGGGTCATACCTTCAGTTCCTGGAACAATAGCTTTTACCCGCATTGATTACTAAGCTTATTAGCTATTAGTTAAACTAAAATTTTCCAACTTTTGAGTACCCCATCAGGTTCACAGGTGTTTGTTTTATTATTATACTTTAAAACTTTAATATATATTATCTATATATATTAGTTTATATTAAAGACATATAATTAAAAGAGAACTAGAAATTTGTCTGAAATAAACATATGGAGACGGCTCCCTTAAGAAAGACTATATGGCATAACCCAAGTTGTTTCGTATATCCATATGATACATTTCAAGTTTAATATAAGAGAACATTAAATTTTAGGCCACAATTCATGAAGTCACTTGGTTAATTGTTACTGTTTTGACTTCTAAAAACACTTGACCACATCCCATGCTTGGTGCAAGTTCAGGTTCTCTGTAGTCTTTGTCAAAGAATAGAAAATGAACGTATGTGCTCCATGCAGTTGCTTGTATCATTAGGCGTAAAAAAATTCTACAGCATCTATAATTCCTTGTTTAACTAGATCCTGAAGCAATGCCTGTAGCTGAGCCATTTATTGCTCTATAAACCAGAGCCAACAGAGGGAAGATGCTTTCCTGACATGACTTCTGAAAGGAAAATATGTTGGCTACAGCACAGGGGGACAACAGAGTGAGGAACTTAGACTGATGTCTGATAAAAACATCTAAAGAGAGCCAGCATGTTCAGCATCAGGAAATGAAGGACATGGTGGGACAGGGGAATGGGGTCCGAAACCTGTGGCATAGCTCAAGATATGGCCCCTTCCACCACCTGAGAGGAGGGCTGGCCATGGGGTCCCTGGCTGGAGGGAATGTGTATTGTTTGGAGAATAGATTGTAACTCCCTCCTATCTTCTTTTGGAAGCGGCTTCTGGTCCTGTGACTACTTCTTGACCTTTCTCTCTGCAGGTGCATACTGAGGTCATGTAGTTTAGAGTCATGCATAGGACATGTGCCTCCTTTGTCTGGGACCCCTTGTAATGAGCCTCAAACTGAAGGAGGTGTGGTCTCTCTCCCACAGCCCCGCTGCCCCACCGCCCCACTGCCGTCGGTTCACTCTCCTGTAATTAGAGTAATAAACAGCGCGTTCACTTCGGCCAGTCCACTGGGTGGTTCTTTTTAAATAGCATGAACACTTAAACAGCTCCCTGGTTGGTGGCTCCTGTGCTATGGCCCCATACTTTACTAGTCCCTAACCAAGGATAATATTAACGTGGTCAGTGATGCAGGCTCTGACAGAATTCACAAAGAGAAGAAAGTGTAGAGAATAAAGTTTATATTTACTCTCGAAAAAAAGGAGAGGGTCAAAGTGTGGAGAGATACACCAGCATTGAGGGGTGGGGGCTTTGAGTTTCACTGGATTACAGTTGGATTAAAAAAGGGTGGAGGGGTTGCTGTTGTGTGGCCCCTGGGCTGTTGGAGCGTTGTAACATGTGACTCAGTTTGTTCCAATGTTATCTTCTGTCTGCTGCTTCAGGGAATGGTTGGTTCTGTTCTTGTTTTCCAGTAATTTTCAGTCCTGGGGACAAAAGCTCAGAAGAGTAAAATGGCAGTCTCCTTTAACAGGGTCATAGGCCTGCTCAGCAAATGCTGCCAAAATAGCAAATGGGGCTGGCTTTGTTCTTTCAGATAATATCAGTAAAATGCTCCTAATTCAGTTTTCTCTTAATAAAATGAGTAAATGCTTTCAGTCTTAAAGCTGGTTTCATGCTGCCTGTCACCTACCAGACCCAACAAGCAGAGACAGGGATTGAATCTTTATGGGCGCTTTTTTTCAGATGGCCAGTGATCTGAGAAGATGGTGGGTTTGTGCCCTAACAGACCACTTTACAATGGCCCTTTTTATAGGGAGAACATAGTGTAGGGAAGGGATTTGGAATTCAGGGAAAAGTTAATGGGATTAAAAAATTGCGGCATTCTTGCCCTGGGTGATGGTCTTTATCTGTGTCCTGGGCGGTGGTCATTTATTGCTTGCAGATTTTCTGAGGCACTGAGGTGGTACTGCTTATGGTTGCCTGCAGTCAGGGTGGGTCATACCTTCAGTCCCTGGAACAATAGCTTTTACCTGCATTGATTACTAAGCTTATTAGCTATTAGTTATCCAACTTTTTTTCCAACTTTTGAGTCCCCCATCAACTTTTAATTTAATATGAGATATTTTTTGGAATTGTGTGCATATAGAAAAGTTTCCTGAGATATATTTTTCAATATACAAATTTATCATTGTTAACTTACTAGATTTTTTGAAATAAATGTTTACATGTTTTCATTATTGATAATTTAAAATTATTATTAGATGAAAAGTATATATAGTCTTCAAATAGCTATAATTTCCCCAGGCAACAATTTACCATCACAAAACACTAATCAGTTTTTTCCTAGTCCTTGGAGATTAAAGTATATATAATCCTTCCTTCATTTTCAATATTGACAAACTTGTTTTTTTAGATTCAAAATTTGCTTTTAAAAAAGATTATTTCATTAAAAGTACATAGAATATTTTTACTGTTGCCTATAAAATATGTTAAAATTTTTAATATTGACTGTAGTTCATAAAAAATGACATTTTCATGTTATTAAATGGGACCAGAAAAGCATGTCAGATTTATAAAACTGTTTGTTCCTGCAAAACTGTAAGAGTGGAAGGCTTCTGAAGAGGGTTGGCTTGCAGCACTTCATTATTTTCAATGCCCGATTAATGTTCATAGTCTTCTGTTGCTCACTTTTATGTGGAGGTTGGTCTGAAGTACAGTATATTATGCAATGGTTTTGTCATGTATCAGTGAAGATATTAACAGTCTAATGCTAAACAGGTTCTGAGGAAATGAAGAGGGAAAAAAATGACTTACTATATTTACTCTGAAACAAGATTCAATCTGCCACAGTATTTAATGCTATATTTTTCATTATCTCACAAGCATATGTTGAAACTGCTACAGATGATGAAGTTAGCTGCTGGGCAGAGTTATCATCAATGCTTTCCATCTTCATTTTAATAAGAGGAGCCAGCAAATTGTTTGTGACCTTTGTCAAGGGCTTCCTGGAAGACAAGGAACCTAACCACCAAATCACTAGCCTGGAGCCCTACTGAATATTCAAAACCACCTTTCCTGGGATGAAATGTCTTATAACAAAACCATTGTTTCTGATAGAGCCTTGTGTTGAACAGAAGGTCCAGAAGCTAAAGGTGAACATTTTTTTTCTTTAAAAATATTATATGTGTAATGATGGTTAGTGGTCATGTTGGGTCTGTAGGGAAAATACATTTCCCTAAGGTCAACACATCCTTAAAAATAATAATGCCTGCTACTACCCCTTAGGACACTGGAATCTGTTAACCTTGACACATTTGTGCAACCAAAGCCCTTGGGGTAGGTGGAATCGCCATATTTAAATAGCAATAGTAGCATCTATTGAGTGCTGAACCACTGTTGCTGTGCTAAGCTCTTTACTTGGTTATCTCATATAATCCTTATTCTGGAGATAAATCCTATGATTATGCCTGTTTTATAAATTGGTAAACTGCACAGGGAAACACTCTTGCAGTTTAGGCAAAGAAGCTTGCCTAAGATTACCCAGTCAGTGCTGGTGCCCAGATGAGGAAGCTCTGATCCAGGAGGTCTGCTTCTGGGTGCCTTGTTATTGCTCAATATGGGAGGGATCCAGATTTCCCAAACTGCTATCTTTTGGAATGATCTTAGTTATTATAGAAATGATGTATTGGTATTTCTGTTAATCAAAAAGATACAACAGTGTAAGAAGTCTTTGGCCTCGATAACACATACCTAATTATCTTACTAAGTTGTAAGAACAATGGATAGTTTATGATTCCTTGTAAGAAGATTGCATTTTTATTGTAGAGTTATCATAACCCATCTGTAGCTTGAAAATATTTTAGACATATATTGGTTCTATCTGGAAGCCAATATATTTTAGATAACATTCACTTTATTGGTATGGGTTAAATGTGTCCCTACAAAACTCATATGTTAAAACCCTTTTAGAAACCAGCCCCTAATATGATGATATTTGGAGGTGGGACCTTTGGGAGCTAATAGGTTTAGATGAGTTCCTGAGGACAGAATCTTCATAATGGGGTTTGTGTTCTTATAAGAGACCAGAGCCCCTCCTCTCCCCCATCAACCCTTCCAGAAAGCAGCCATGGACAAACCAGAAAGAAGACTCTTACTAGACACAATCTGTTAGCACCTTCATCATCCATGGAGTCTCGACCTCCAGAACTGTGAGAAATAAATGTTTGTTGTTTGAGCCACTCCCATGGTATGCTGTGACAGCAGCTTGATCGGAATAAGAAAGATGTCATTCACTTTATTGCCATAACACAAGCCAGGAAGCCCAAGCTAATGAAAGCAGGTACTTGCAAGTTAAAGCTCACCATTCTTAAGAGGAAAATGCCCAACACTACTTGATTTGTGACCCTGGGTGTAGAATTGTTCAATCCACAATAAAAGAGAAAGTGAATATTCCTATGTCCACTGTCCTATGCCTGTCAGTTACAGGGAGATTACTGAAGTTCATACAACTAACACATGATCTTATCTTTTTCTGCGCTCATTTTCTAAATTTTATTTTTGTAGAGTTTTCTGTTAGCAGGAATATAATTGTCTAAAACTCTCCTATAGTTGAAAATAGCATGGGTTAAAGAAAAAGCAATTCCCTATTTTAAAACCTCACTGTTATTCACAAGTGATTTTAAAATCTTGACTAATTTAACAGTGATAACGCATTGAAATAATCTTTTTTTTAGACAAATGCTATGTAAAATGTGGTTAGCCAACTGGTGACAGTATCTAAACAATTTGTTACTAGTCCATCATGCACTGGCAAGTCTATCCCAGAATAGAAATTAACACATTGTTTCCTTTATTGAGAACGTCTCCTAATAATAATAACAAAAAGTGTAGCTGAATGAAGCAGTGACTTCTTACGGAGTTGATTTATATTCCCATGCAGGCACTTTGAGTAGGAATGCCATTGACCACTTTCAAACTAGACTTTCACAATTTAAAACTCTTCCTTACTGGACTGTCTTTGCTAAAAGCATTTATCTATTGCCTTTACTAAGTTTACTAAGTCTCTTATTTCTCAAAAGCTTGATAAGAACATGAAGCAAACCTCATCAATAGTTCTCAATATCATTTTTTTGCATTAAATAATTGCACATAGTCCTAATATTTCTTAATTAGAAAGTACATTATTTTAGGATAAAAAACTCTGAACTGAAAGTTCTAAGACATGATTTGGTTTCTTCATTTGCTGAATAGCCATATATTTCTCACTTAATCTCCCTATGAATTGATTGCTTAAAAAACAAAGAAAATTATGTTTCACTTAAAAATAAATCATACTAATTAAAATGTATATTCACATAAACTATCTTTTTAAAATTCAATAAACACTTCTGTGTCACTATTTCATAGAAATCCCATTCTCTCATTATTAAACAGGCATATTTCAAGAGCTATATTATAAAGCAATGCCTTGAGTTTGCCCAAACTAAAAGACTAAAGCCCATGACACTGAATTTCAATCATATAATTTTATGTACGTTCATCTGTTAGTTGAAAAATTGAATATACACTGTCAAAATTTTTTTAAACTGAAAGCTGTTTTGTAACATATTTTAAATGGAAAAATGGAATACGGTGTTATTCTCTTAGTTTGCTTTATTCTTGTTTGTTTTTTTTTTTAGATTCAGCAAAGAATTTCTGTCACAACATTAAAGAAATATGGACAGTCTTCAGCAATGAAATTGATAGTGAACTAAATTGAAAATAAAGCCATGGTTAATCGTAAAACGCATAGTGAAAAGGGCCAATTAGGGTTTGGAAGTAAGGCAGATATATAAGTAGCTACTTGTGTAAGAGTTAAGTAGTTGGAACTGTGTTGTCCAGTCCAAGCCTTTAAGCAGTGACGTACAAATGACATTTCTTAAAGATAATTATATTGATATCCTTTAGACTTGCATAAACACATTTTTACAGAACAAATGTCACCTGAAGTTGGTTTATTCGTATGTTTTCTTATGTTATCACAGACTTGGCTAACTGTATTTTGCTGTTGGGATTGTAGTCTGTTTACACTAAGGTGGAAATCATTCTTAAAGGAGTAAAAGTGTTAAAAATAGAAAAGAGCAGAATTTGGAGTCAGGAAGACTAATTCTGGAGTATCCATTGGGAGAGCCCAGATAGACCTCTCTGAGACATTTGTGGTTAGACGTCTATAAAACAGGATAATTAATTCCTACCTTAGGAGACTTTTTAAGTATTTGAAGAAAAAAATACATTGAAGACAGCATAGATCCTAATAGGCAATTCAAGTGATCAATTAGTGCTTAAATATTTTTTTCATTTAGAAGCAAACTCATTCGTTCTTGTTTTATAAACATAATACTGACTTTCTATAACATGCTAAAATCATTGCTGGGTCCCAGTATGAAAGTCACATGCATCCATTCATCTTTCGTGTTCAGTGTCTGTGTGTGCACACAGAAGATTTGCATGTGTACATCCACACCCCACTGGCCTTTAAGTTCAGATGGTTTGTGGACTCTCTGAAGCCCATATAGTATTTTCTTTTTATGTCCATGAACCCCAGGATAAGAATTTGATTCTGAGTCTGTATCTCATGAAATTTGTTTGGATGATTTGATATAGCAGCCACTAATAATGCTCTCTGCCAAATATTTCTGCATTCCTTTGTCTTGAGTGTGACCCTGTTGGCTAAAGAATCAGAGAAGAAACTTCTAAAATTTTATTTTCCTTTGTAAGAGCTGGTTGGCTATATTTCAAGCATGCAAAGCCAGATTGTCTTTGGAAATGAAACTAAAACCCTACACTTGTGATCAGAAAACTTACTGCTACCATTTATTAATATTATTTTAATATCCAGCACTTGAAAAATGATCTGTGTGAACAATTGGGGAGTCTAGCAAAATAGTTTTGACATTTTGCTAACATTAGTGCTTCAACACCGAACCATCTGCTGGAGAGTTCTGAGTCTGAATGAAAGGTGTAAACCTGGATTAGCATCGATATGGTTTTCTATCAAGTTTGGCTTATTCTCATCTCACTGGATGTTTTCCAGGTCCCTTTGGAAGCCAAGATTGCCATTGTAGAGTGCAATGCCATATGTTAAGATTCACATGACATATTACCTAAAAGTCATGAGTTGTTATACCAAGTCTCTTTAAGGAGCTGTGATTAGAAATGTTTATGTAAATGCACCTCCAAAGAAAAGTGGTACCCACTGTTAGGCAACACTGTGCATAGTAGCGCTGAAGATACTCCCTGAGTCAAGTGTATGTTGAAAACAGTCTAATCGTGGAATAATGAAAATTCAATGCCTTTTTCTAAGTGTGCAGATCTTAGAGTGGGGAGGACAGATCAGAGGAGTTGTTAGGAATAAGCCGGGCACTTCCTCTCTAAAACAATGGAATCACTAAGAGAAATGGCTCCAAAAGCTGACCAAAATGCTGTATGTTTAAAGCCAGGTCAAAGTGGCAGAAGAACATACTATGTTACTAAAGAAAAAAAAAGATGGATGTTTTGTTCTGTTGAATGTTTTATAATATAATGTATACATACTTATCCACACATACAAACACCCACATGGTATTCTCTAGAGGTTAATTAAAGATTCTGCAGGTTAGAAATGAAGCTTGATACTTTAATGTTATTTATGAAATGGATAAATGAAGCTGATCTTGGGATATAAAAATATTACATAATATTTTGGCTTTTAAAAGGCTTGGGAACTGCTAGCTTTGTATTTCTTTCTGCACAAATAGAAGGTAGGTCTGTTGAGCTACTATTCTAGTAGAACCAATAGCTGGCACAGCTCTAGTTATATTCTGTCATTCTAGTTCTTTGCTATAGAACTTGTTATGGGTTAATGCATGAGGATTAGACTGGTTTTGGGCAGGGTGAGTACTTCTGTATTCTAACCGATGTTCTATAATCTAACTAGTGTTTATAGATACTTACAGGTATACATTAATAGTTCTCTTAGAGTATCTGGAATAAGATCATTTTTTGATTAATGCCAAATGTTAAAAGAAAATACTAATCATTGTGAAAAAAAATAAATCTTTGAGAACAAAACTTCAGTGGGCTGTGTTGTTTAATCTTCTGGGTATGTGACATTTATTTGTTCTATATATGAATTAGTAATGAAAAATTAATCAAGATTGGTAATTCAATACATCATCTGCAGAGACAGATACATTTCTATAGTTGATAAATAATTGGTTTTGTTAGTAACATTTTCTATGTATATTTTAATGACCTAATAAATATGACATTCAAGTGTAAGGAATGTTCCCACATTTAACTAGTTCAAATTATAAAGCTTTCCAAATCCTTAAGAAATTACATGGAAGATTCTTTTTATACATACATACACATAAATATGTACCTTTAATGTAGTTATAAATTGAATAGTTACTCCCAAATTGCTGGCCCATTATTTTCTCCGCTCCAGAGATTTAGTGGGAATATACGCAAGGCTCAGTGTCGCTGTGGGATCAGCCGCACGTGATTATGTGTGGGATCAGCATGATCGGCTGTCACTGGTTTCACTGACATCTGTCCCCACAGTGAGACAAGCTGCAACATGAATTATTGAAGACGTACACATGCAGATCTGTGTCATGATTATGCCAAATAATACATGTTGCCATACTCTTGAGAGCTGAAAGAAGTCGTGGCTGACATGTCTTTAACCCTTTTTGACAGTCTGCTACTGTGTTACAGATCTCAAAAACACTATAACATTTTGTGATTGGCTTTTGTCTCAGGTAAAAAAAAAACCATGTCCCTGCCTCCCCCACCAAAGAGTTTTTATCTGCTCTTGTTAGCTAATATTGGTCAAATGATTTGAACATGTTAATTTTGTTGAGTCTTTGTTTCATCAGATAATTAATATCCTATAGTTAAATGATAGAAATAGAATTTTTCTCTTTTATAAAGTGATTTCAATTTGACAGATTAGTGTGTATTACTTAACTAAAAAAGTGTTTCTAATTGGGGGAGCTTGAAGCTTTTTACAAAAAATAACAAATGCTTGCATCAGTAATCTTTTCTAAAGTTACTGCAGAATTTAAACAAGTTGGTTGTTATTTTTATCAAACAGGAAGTATCCTCCAGAGTAACAACTCCAGGGTCCATCATTTGAATATTTCGAACTACTCTGAAGCAGTGCTGTTACAATACAACCCCATAACCTCACAAAAGTATAACCAACACTCCATTTTACCTGGTATATATATGTTCATCTATTAAATATTGAATGATATATATATACATATTTATATTATATATAAATTATATTGCTATATTACTAATGTTACAATTTAATGGAATGACTCAAATGTAACCCCCAAAGGTTATATTTCAATAACTTGGTTAACCTCTCTGTCTCAGTTTTATTGTGTTATTAAATGGTGTAATATGTACATACTTGCCTGTCATGTAGGGCTGGTTGTGTAGTTACAATAAACCAGTAGATGTAAAAATGCTTAACAAATTCAGAACACTATTATTTAATATGCATAGTAGCACCTTCATTAGCTAATAGTTGTTATAATGACATTCCTTCAAAGAGTTGCATTTTAACAAGAGGATCTTGGACCTTTTCCAGTAATTCTAACTATCCTGTCTTGTTTTCCACTCAATTCCTAATTTCTATTTCTAAGGTGATTGTCAAATACTCAGGGTCTTGAATGGCTTCTGTGGCTCTTAGAAACTTGTTTTTTGTATGGCACTTGTTAGACTAGACTTGGGCTGTCCAGTATAAAAGATTTGGGTTTTCTGGGGTCAAAGTTCTTCTCTGTAATGCAACCAACTACAGGTGCAGGCATCACGTGGCTTTTTGTGCATGGCCTGTGAGAGGTGGGGCTCAGAACCAATGCCCCTTCTCTGACCATTGCTGTGGTAAGTAATAGACTGTCCTTTGGCCCAGGAGTCATGCCTTTTGCTGACATTCATGAGACTGTAGTGGGCTAACTTGTTAGACTGCAGGTATAGGAAAATCTCAGAGCTTTTACAGTTCTTGATAGACATTTCCAGACAAATCCCCCACTGTGTTCCTGTCCCAGAGTGCTTATGGGGAGTGACTTTGAATTACAAGGTAATAAAGAATGAAAGGAGAGGAGTCTAAATTCACTACCCACCCCCTTCATTACCAGGCTGTCAGTAGCAGAAGGTTTAAATGTAGGACAAACCCAATGGTATTGGTAGGAGCAGTTTCTTGTGGACAGATATGGGTAATAAATTCCAGGTCTATACCTTCAACCTGTCCTCACCCACCACACAGCAAATGTTTTGGCCCAGGAATCAAAGCAGCCCCAGTGTGGACAGTAACCATTGCCCAGAAAAGTGCTTGTTTCCCTCCTGACCTGCTCCCCGCTCCCACCAACTCCTAGATCTTGACTGTATTACTCGATTAATGCCCTGTCTCTTCATTGTAAACCTGGTGTTTTTCTCCCTGTAAGCATCAACACACTTAGGTTAAGAAGTGTCCTTTCATTTCTTTCTTGAATAATATGGTTGTAGAAAATTGTATTTGATAGCAAGTATATTTTCTCTCCTTTTTGGTAAAAATACCACAGATTTCCTTTGGACAGATTATTCATTCTTCCCATATTTTCAGCCATATACTTGGATCAGATCATTTTCGTTTCAAGCTCTAGGGCCATGATTGGTTAGGTTAATAAGCATACTTTATACCCCTCTCTGCAACGCTTCTAAGATGGACATGTAACTTAACCAATCCTGAATCTCAGGTATTTTGCTCGTTATGCTGAGTTAGATCTTGATCGATCTGAACAAGGAGGCATCGTTCTCAGTGTTGCAGCAGTCATAAATAGACCTGAGGAGATACAGGAGACAAATAGAGAAACAGAGGAGCGGGTTTCTGGTCGCCTATTTTTTCATGCTGAACTGGGACATATTACCTGATGCCATTGATGGACTTTTCATTCAACCAATAACGTGAACTTCCATTTTTCTTGGGTTTTCTGTTACAAGCAAAGGAAAGTACCCAAATTAATAGAGATAATAGATACTGCCCTAGGTTCAGTCCTTGAGGACTCAGTTCTTGGTATTGGCCCAGTTGTGGTTCTGGCTGAGCCTACAGATCATTGTAAAGTGATGTTTATAGTATTCTGGAAAAAGATTTTTAAAAAAATGGATATAGGAAAAGAGTGTAGGTAAAAACCATTGTTTGGGAGTGCAAGTTGTCCCGGGTAATTTGCATTGCTTCTGGGTGGCTTGAGTAAAATTTTGAAGCCACTAAAGTTGCTTCTATAGATTCAGCAGCATCTTTTGTATGTGTCTTCTTTGTCTGTTGGAATTTTGGAAACTTTGTCTCCTTATATCTTGCTTACTTGCCAGGCACCTTACACTCCTTCTTTCCAGACCGCTGTCCAATCTAGTTCTCAAAAACTTCTTTCATGCTAAAACATTGGTTCTTGATTGTGTGTGTGTGCGTATGTGTGTGAACTCCCTTGAGAATATGTCAAATCTATGAGTTATTTTCCTCCAAATATTTACACAAATGCACTTAAACAAAAATGTTCATATAGTTCAAAAGGGTATATTATTCCCCTAAGTCCTGTCTATGGTTCATGGGCTTCAGGTTAAGAGTCCATTCAGTTAAGTTATAAAAGGTAGATAATAGCTTTATTTACAGTGCTAAGCCCTCCTCGGAATGTTTTTATTTAAACAACAGATGGAGTCTTAAATGAAAGATACAATTCTGCTGTGTAACTTTGTACACTATCCAGTGGTGAATACAAGGTAATTTGGGTGGAGGCCTCTTTTCTGTCTTCCCTGAAACCTCACTGATCAAGGCCTTGCCTATTCTAGTCTCACTGACTTCATGCATGAAACTGGGCATTAGTGGGAATCAGGGAGCCAGTCATTATATTAGAATAATAGTCTTCTGTAATAGCATAGTAATGCATTAACATCTTATGTTAATAATGTGATAATTCTGACTCTATACCAAGCAGATGTGGCAGCTGTCTATATGGAGTAATTGTCCCGTTGTGCACCATTATTCCCCAGGCTAGTGTGAGACCAGAATAAACAATAAAGAACGTAAGTTTCCTTTCAAACTGAGAGTTGAAGGCACACAGTTAACTAAATAAAAAGCAACAACAACATGATGTATACTTGCTGGTACTTGGCGGGGATATGTAACTTACCAACATTATATGAGTATAAAGAGGCTGTGCCAGGATAAGAGAAAAAGATGTAAGATCCACCTTAACCATATGTCTCATAGTCCCGTGTAGGCATATGTTATTGTAACATTTTGTTTAGAACCTATCATACATGTCACACTTTAAATATTATTTGCACACCACACTGGCAGTATATTTTGCTTTTGAATATTGAAGGAACTTGAATTACCTTTGGATTTCTGAGATCAGGGCAGGGAAAATTGGGAAGGCAAAATCTTTATAAAGAATTCATGGTCTCATTTAAAAGGTGATTGAGTGAGGGAAAATCATTTTTCAAACAACCTGTAGTTCTCTCTTCTAAATCAATTATAAAAAGGATATATGGAGAATACTTGCATTGCTTGCACTTAATATACTTGTTCCCCCCATGTTAGCTTATTTATGAGTATGCAAATTTTATGCAAAGTTAGGAGACTCCCCCGGGGTATAGCATTCTACTGTCAGCAAGATATTTCAAAAACAGATGTTTTAATATAGTCTTTAGAATTTGATGAGGGAAATTATGAAGTGCTATGTGAAGTCAGTTTTTTGTAATTTTGAAAATTTTCAAAAGCATATTGATGCAGTCTTCCTTAGAATAGATATAAAACTCTTTTACTACAAAAAGATTTGGTGTGGCAAAAATAATAATAATAATAATAATAATAATAATAATAAAAAATATGTGCCACTTCAAAGGACTTTTCAGAATTTAGGTACTTTCCTTTTACAACTATGATTATAATCCAGACTTTTGGGTTCTCTGTATCAAAAGCCTGCACTAATTTGAGCTTTGTGAGAATGGGTTATTTATTAAAATATACTCCAAATGACAGTACAGATTGTATAAGGAAAGTTAAGAGTATAGATTCTTCATCATTTTCAGAGATTGACAGCCTTTATACCATTACTATAGGTTTATGGAATAAAATTTCTTCAAAATGGAACAGAAAAGCCCACTGATTTGGTATCTCTTCCTACAGATCTCACTTAATTATAAAAATAGAAAGCATTGCTTCTTTTATCGCTCAGAAATGTGTGGATTAGTGGCTTTGTTAGGCGTAAGAGCCAGTAGCCACTTCACCTCTTAATTCCATTTCCCACCTATCTGTCCTCTACTTACCAGATAATTTCTTTTTAAAAATTTTTTAACTTTTCAAAAGAGATTTTGTTTATTTATTTTTAGAGAAACAGGAAGGGCGGGAGAAAGAGAGGGAGAGAAACATCAATATGTGGTTGCCTCTTGCATGCCCCCTACTGGGGACCTGGCCTGCACCTCAGGCATGTGCCCTGACTGAGAATCAAACCCGGGACCCTTTGGTTCGCAGGCTGGCGCTTAATCCATGGAACCACACCAATCAGGTGCTTACTGGCTAATTTCGTAAAGCTACAGAAATGTTTGTTCCATAACGAGAATTAGGTAAATATACCTAAGTTGCTATTTTTGTGAGCTTTTCCAATATTAAATATTGTATAAGCTTGCATTCATATCATTTGTAACCATAAATGAGATTAAACTATCTCATAGTTTAATCTTCTAAACAGCTAGGACACAGTAGGCCTGCAAGAAGAACCTATTTTTCCAATGATATATTCCTGTGTTTTTTTTAAAGGTGGGTTTTGGCTTTCAATACCAATTTGTGTGCTGTTTTGCATGTATTTACATATGACATTCCTGAGTCTCTAATTCCAAATATGCAAAACAAAATAAAATTAATTAAATATAGTAAATGACTACAATTGAATTTCAACTTGATGGAAAGGGCATGGTACACACAAAATACCTAACACATTTAAAAACCAATCACTCTAATTGCATCCTGGGTAAAGAGCCAGTAACCCTGAAGCTGAAGATGGCTGTGCATTAATGTTGCTAGGCAGAGGGCTTGCCAGGGACTCCTTTGGCATGTTCTGCCCTTCTGGCCCTCCTACTCCAATCTACTAGAGGTGACATCATCATCATCATCATCATCAGTGTACATCTTTACATTTGTATGTCTTATGTACATGATATGATTTGATTTTCACATTAACCCTCTGAGGGAAGCAAGAGGAAATTATTTTTTTAAATTCAGAAATGCAGAAACTAGAGGGCAAGAGAGGTTAAGTGATTTCCCCAGAATTATATTTATAGTAAACAGTAAAGTTGCAGGTGGGGGTGGGGAGGGGAGCTGAGATAATCTGATCCACATTGAATGTTCTTTACTCCAAGGTGCTTCCCATCTCCTTTACCCTAGCCTTGTAAGTATGATGATAGCTGACCAGTTTTGTGTTTTTAGTATCCCTGTACCCAAGCTCTTTTGGGTTTCCCTTCTGTAGCCTCTTTTCTCCACTACTTCAGATTTTTAATGTTTAAATTTTTTCTTCATGTCACTTCTTTGACTTGTTTTAAGGAAAATACAAACTCATTTGTGCTCCACTGTTTATGATTCACTGTATTACAAAATACTCTTACTTCAGGAAACCTAGTGAAGATGTATTAATGAATGTACTGAGAATCTATTGTATGCCAAGTGCTTCTCTAGATTGTGGGTACAACAGCACAGAACAGAGCAGTTAAAAAATACTGACTTCATGGAATTTAAATAGTAGGGTTGGGGGAAGTGGAGATAGGCAATTCATAAATTATAAAGTATATGGCATGTTTATAAATGTTATGAAAGAAGAAAGAGGGTAGAGAGCACCAGACTGTTGTTGGAAAGGATTGGTTCCATTTTAAATATGGTTTTCAGGAAAGGTCTTAATGAGAGAGTGACTTGTGAGCAATGATATTGGAAGATAGGAAGCTTCACAGACATCTTGGGGAAGAGTATTTCAGTCTGATGGAAGAGCAAGCATAAAGTTTCTGAGACAGGAGGAGAGCTAGCCTATTCCAAGAGCAGCAAGGAGGCCATTATGTCCATTGAGAGGACCTGAGCCTTCACGCCAAATGAGATGGAAAGCCATTGGAGAGTGGAAGAAAGGAGTGTCATGGATGTCTGAACAACCTGGCCACAGCATGTTCTAGGTCTTTCTGGCAAGGTGTGGAATCATGTCAGTCAGGGTATAGTCAGGGGACAGAAACCACAGTCGTTACTTGAGAGAATTGTATATAAACAAATGCTCATACTTAAGTGTAAAAGTGTAAGCTAGGTCACTGACTTGGTGACCTAAACAATTCTGAGTGATCACTGAAAAAGAAGCAGCTGCATCCAGTAGGACAGGAGGAAAGGGAGAAGGTTGGGTAGGTAGCAGTTTCTCCTTTCACATGGAATCTAGATCTGACTTATGTTTTTATTCCTTTTGTCCCAGTGGGATAAGTAGGGAGATAAGAAGAAGAATGAATGGATGATTAGAAAGATAAATGAATATAAATGAATGACAGTCAATTTCATGCCTTTGAACTAATTTATACCCTTTATCCATGTTTTCCATGTTCCTAAGGGAATTTTTTCTACAAAACTGTTTTTCTGTTGTACTAAGAGAAATTAATGGAGAGTTACGGAAACATATCATAGAACTGCGCAGGTAGGAGCGATATGCCGTATTGTTTGGCCTGATTGCCTTTCCTTCTACAGTAACCACCTCATAGTCATTCTCTTCCATCCCAGAGTCCTCATTACTTATCCCAGTAATATGT
The DNA here is from genome assembly GCA_028533065.1 of Trachops cirrhosus. Classification (NCBI taxonomy): domain Eukaryota; kingdom Metazoa; phylum Chordata; class Mammalia; order Chiroptera; family Phyllostomidae; genus Trachops; species Trachops cirrhosus. The sequence continues at coordinate 44,726,726 of CM052538.1, forward strand.
TATTTTATTAGTTCTTTTTGGTGCATAATTGAGTGTTCATATGTAAGGCACTGTTTTGCTGAACTGCTAGGCCTTTCTTAATTCTAAGCAAAGTTTATTGAAATATAAGCTTATATTTATTCATACATATATTCTTGATTTCTTAACATGGAGACTCCCTCAGGTACTTCAAATAGGTCGAGGAGTTACCCAGGACTGTGGCATAACTGCAGTGCCCAGTGCAGAATGATATTGTGAAGCCCTGTTCAAAAAGTTATTAAGCATTTCATGGTAGTGACAGCAGAGCATTAAACCAAGAGCAGGGCCCTTCTCGGCACAGAAGCCTGTGTGAACGCATGAAATGCCCACCCATGAAGTGGGCCCTGCAGTAACCTGCAGCCTTTTTATTTGTAGCCTCAACAAGTAGCTCTTTTACCATGTAGGCAGAGTAAGAGACCTACTTACTCCACTTTCCAGTGAGAAAAGCATTTGGTAATAACCAGAAAGTGTCACTGAACATGCGTATCAGGAGTCATTAGGTTATATATATTTCTGCCCTGGTTGTTGAGATATTAGGACTTTACCAAAGTACAATTTAATTCAGATAAGTGCATATGTTAGAGGTATACAGCTTGATGAATCTTCACAAATTCAACACTCACAAGTAACCAGAAACAAATAAAAAACCAAGAAAATTATACACATCTAGGATCTTTCTCATGTCTTCTTTGGTAACTTACATGCTGCCACCCCAAGTCAAGTATTATCTGACTTCTAACAGCATAGATTAGTTTTGTGTGTCTTTGTATACACATAATATGGACTATGCTTTTTTATGTCCAGCTTTTATTCTCTTAAAATAATGTTTGCGAGAATTATATCTGTTGCATTCAATTGTAGTCCACTCATTCTGGTTGCTCTATAGAATTGTATTGTGTGAATATACCATAATGTTTACATCTGTTCCATTGTTGAGGGATATTTGAACAGTCTCCAGTGTTTTGGGTAATAGAAACAGTGCTGCTATGAAATACTGGGGCTGTGAACATTCTATTAGTCTATTTTTGTGAGTACCTGTATGAATCTATTTTTGCTGGGTGTATACCTAGGAGTGAAATTGCTAAATCTTGAGTATGCCTATGTTCAACTTTAATGGAAACAGTGTTTCAAAGTTGTTATGCAAATTTACACTCACCTACAATGTATAGAATTCTGATCTGCCACATCCTGGCCAACACTTGATACTAAAGCCTTTTTCATTTTAGCCATTCCAGTGTGTGTGCAGTGGTATCACACTGTGGATTTCATGTTTATCTCCCTGATGAGTAATAACACTGAACACTCTTTATTGGGCTTTTGGATATCCTTTTTGTGTAGTGTTTGTGCAAGTCTTTTGACCATTTTTCTGTTGTGTTGTTGTTTTATTTACAGAAATTCTTTATGTATTCTGAATATTGGTCCATTGCTGGGTATATGTGTTAAGAATATCTTCTCCCTGTCTGTAGGTTGTCTTTTTATTCTCTTAATGTTGTTTTTTGATGAACACTAGTTCATAGTTTTAAAACATATCTCTTAATGGAACATTATAGGAAAAAAGAACTTGAAAGAATAAAAAGCCTATAAAAATATGCATCACCATTTGTGCAAATAATACTAAATTGAAAATGACGAAACTTAAGGTAATAGAAATTTATAGTTAAAGAGTAAGGATAACAGTGATGATGCATGAAAAGCAAAATCAAAGAATTCTTCATGGAAACAGTGGGAACTCTGCCTGCGTGGGTATGCACAGTAGGAGCTTCGCAATGTTGCCAAATGTTGTGCTGCAGCCAGACTTCCTAGCAGAACACTAAGCGTTCAGTAAATTCTAATAACACACTAATTTTAACTCATAAATGCTTAAGTTTAATAACACCTCTTAATTAAGTGGGTTATATTGGTATTTAGTAGTTAGACCTTTTTCATACTTAAAATAAGGCTCTCTAACACAGGTCTGATTAATTCTGAATAATGAATAATAAATGCAAATTAGTTTCTGACTTTAATTTATATTCAAATATGCCTATGATTAACTATAACTTTCAGACCTTTTTCTTTTAGAAAAACTTATGTGAACCAGTCTTCCCAAAATATATTTGTATTATTGCTTTTTCTAACAGCACAAAATCCCCCTTGTGATATACATCTTTCATAGACATTCATATTTTGTCATCGGAGTATAATTTTGTTTGCTGCCTGTTTATGTTTATTTAATCATTTGTTTATACACCCAATAAATATTAACCATGCATCTGTTAGACACTAGGAAAATAGCACCAGACAGACAGAAGTCCCTTCCTACATGAAGCTTACATTCCAGTTGTGGAGACAAATAACAAACAAGATGTATTAAAAACACATAAAATATCAGACAATGAGAAAACGTGGATAATGTGGATGGGGAGTAGGAGATGTTTGCAATTTTTATTGCTGTGGCCAGGAAAGGCCTCATGGAGGAGGCAGTATTTGAGCAGAGACATGACGAGGCGGGAGAGGAGCCCTGGCTCTCTGGGAAGGGCGCTCCGGGCCGGGGGAGCCCAGAGAGTGCGCATCTGGAGGCAGCAGGGTGTTCAGACTGAGCTGACTGCACTGTTGTTTTGATTACTTCAGTTTGACCTTTACTCAGATATAATAACCCTGTCATCGAAGTCACAATTTGGGAATTAGCAGGCTTGACCCGCAAACTTAAGCTGGAAATGGATCTGAAACAAAAGTACTTACCTAAAAGATATATTGTACTGCTTTGATATTTAGAAATTAGAAACACTACATTCATCAGACCTTGAGAGAATTCTATGGTGACTTTGAGGCAATTTGCCATCACAGGCAAAGTGGTGACCTGTAATTTTTATGATCAGGAATGAGAGATAAATTGTTTCTGCTTTTTCACCAAAAAGAGTAAATAAAATTGGGGGATTACTTTATTTCTTGGACAGTGAATTATTCGTAGTTTAAAATTAAGACAGAGTAATTGCATGGAAGTCTGTTAGGCATTCAGTGTGTTAGTATTCCAAAGGTCACAAAGAGTGAGGCAGAAAGCCACGCGCTGCTTGTGGTGGCCTACACAGACAGATGGTGATTACCATGCACATCAGATTCCGGGGCTCTCCTCCTTGCGGTGTTCTTTTCCACATCTCTGTTATTTGGGTAAATGGACAAACCGTTAGCAAAAATAGGTATTTATTCAACTTAAACAATTGTTAATAAATGTGATATTAATAAGAAAGAAACAAGACTATTGATCAGAACTCTATACATCACTCTTATCACCTTAAAGGTGGGATTTTAAAAAATTATCTTGTCTATGAAATTGATTTTGATCTAGCTTGGACCAACTTTTCACTATCATTCTAAAAGAGTATAATTTTCTGAGAATTTAAATGAAAATATTTTCATAAAGATTTGCAAGGAGTGATTATGAAAAATGTCAAAAGAGCTGCAGTGAATAGTTAAATATACTGTGATTAAAGATGATTAGCCAGAATTACTAGAAGAGTTAAAAAATAATAATCCATGTACCTAACCAGTGCATCAGATTCATTGAAATCATAATTCTTTTTGTTGAATTCACAGAATATTGAATTCTTAGTTTAATAATTCTCAACAAATTATAGATTATATCATTTATTTATGAATGTATTTTTCCTACTGCATTAATACCTTTTTAGAGCCTTCCTTCCTTCCTCCTCTCTTCCTTTCTTCTTTCCTTCCTTCTTCTCTTGTCTCTCTCCCTCTCCTCTTTCTTCCTTTTTTGCCTTTTCTCTTTCTTTTATGGGCTTTATACATATATATATATATATATATATATTTTAGTAAAAAACAGATGGCTGCTGGCACTTTCACTTGTTCAACCTGCATACTGCTATTTCTTCTGTGGATCCTGGAAGGTCTCTAGTACTAAACATCACTGGGACATTTATGGAAAATAAACTGGGGAGTATAAACTTGCCTTGAATGCTATTCACCATCTCACTCTCTGAAAGTACTGAGGCTGCAGAGAAAATATGGATCTGTGAAAATACTTATTATGCATACTTTTAATTTTTATATATTTTTAGCAATATTATTGATGCATGATGTTCCTAGGGTGGTCAGTACCCTTTAACCAACAGATAATTGTGTAGGCAATAGACTTACATAATTATGCATGCTTTTAATTTTTATATTTTTGTTATACTATTACATCACAATTTCAGTACTAAACAGATTTTAAAAGCATAAAATGTTTTGAAATATTTTTAATACCTTAGGATATTGTATATTTTGTATGCAGTGTAAAATATTTTTGAGCTTCTATGGTATTGATAGCTTCAAAGTTATTTTTTATTTCTACCATTATTATTATCACCCCTTTATACCCTAGAGATTATATTTCTGTGATTCTGCCATAAACATGTAGGGAGCTATTCAAGTGTAGATTATTGGATTTCATTTTATTAAACTGATACCAACTGAACCAGAATCTTTGGGAATCTGCAGTTTTAATAATCATCATAGGTGATTCTTATGTACCTTAGGGTTTGAGAAAAACTGCTCGAACCAGATAAATCATAGATAAGTGTATTCTGGCCTTTGTTTGTTGTTGTTCATTTTAAGCACTTCTGTTGTGCAGGTAAAGATGAAATACAATAGCACTGTCAGGGGACAGCAAAAAGCTTCCCTTACCACTTCAAAATGCAAAGATATAAATTAATGGATCAAAAACTATGGTACATTTACACAATGGAATACTACATAGAAGAAAGAAAGAAGGAGCTCCTACCCTTTGTGAGAGCATGGATGGAACTGGAGAGCATTATGCTAAGTGAAATAAGCCAGGAGGTAAAAGACAAATACCATATGATCTCACCTTTAACTGGAACCTAATCAACAAAACAAAAATGCAATATGTGGCCAAGCAAGCAAAATATAACCAGAGACACTGAAATTAAGAACAAACTGATAGTAACCAGAGGGGAGGTAGAAGGGAATAATGAGGGGGAAGGGGGAAGGGTTTCAGGAACAAGTATAAAGGACTCCTGGACAAAGCCAAGGAGGGGTGGGATTAGGGGAGGGAGGTAGGGATGGCTGGGGTGGGGGAGCAAGTGAGGGGGTAAATGCAGACAACTGTACTTGAACAACAATAAAACAATAAAAAATGCAAAGGTGTATGTGTGTATGTTTGCACTTATAAAAATAAGATGTAATATAGAATGTATATTTCTGAAAAGTGCCTGAAAGGTGAAGTTCTCAAAAACAGGAATAATTCTTCTTAAATGTGGAGAAAGTCTCTGTGGTTAATTTAATTGTTGTATAACACTAATTTAAAAAAACTGCAATATAATTCAGCAATAATTAGTAGTTTGTAGTGCATGCACTTTGCAAAGTACTTTCATGTACATTAGAGGATTTTTTCATTACTTGTATTTGATCTAATTTCTTAAAAAATCATTTATGTCTTTGTTATATTTGTACATCTATCAAATCTCTTTGGGTAACTTAATTCATCTATGACCAAATCTTCCCGGACACCATAAGCTTTGAGTTCAAGTGGGTAAAGTTCACCATGATTTCTGCCTCTGCCTACTTTGGACACTTTACCTTTATTTATGATATCAGTTTGTCTGGAGAAAGCCCCCCTCCAAAAAAAATGTGCAGAAATTACCTAAAACTAATGCGCAGAAAGCTGGAAAAGTGTAACTTTGGACTGCTATGGCCACATACTGCATTTCTCTAGCCAATTAAACACAATAGCCAAGCTTTTTATAATGATTTGGAAAGACAGAAACCCATCATTATATCTCCTTTCAGGAAGTCCTGGTGGCAATACATGAATCCTGGTATAGGCCTCGTCAGTCCTCTGACAACACACTAACAGGCGATTTGACCGCACCAACTTTTTCTTGACAGTATCGTTCCTTCTTTCCTTTCATTTAGGGGGCTGTTTTTAGTGATAGTTGAATCAGCTATGCAAGTCAGTCTTTTTTTCCCCTTTTTATCATTATTATTATTATTTTTTAATTGTCGTTCAAGTACAGTTGTCTCCATTTTCACCCCCCTGGGCCCCCTTACTCCACCCAACCCTGCCTCCCACCCTCGAACCCTTTGGCTTTGTCCATGTGTCCTTTATACATGTTCCTTGATGCCCCACCCCCATTATCCCCTATTATCCTTCTCCCTCCTTTTCTCTGATTACTGTCAGATTGTTCTTTATTTCAGTGTCTCTGGTTGTATGGACTTAGTTGATTCTGCAGCACTGAGATTTTATTTGCGAGATCCTCAAGACTTTCATTGGCTTCCCCTTCTTTTATTTCCTCCCACTGTGGGCTCAGTGAAAATGTCTTTTCCTTGTAGTAGCTATTCACTTAAAAAACCTTCAAAATATTAACCAGTCACTGAAGTTTCTTTGAAGAAAAATATGACTGCTCGTGTAAACAATTAATGGTTGTTAAGCATGGCAGTGTATATTATGACAAACAACACATGCTACATTATGCCAGCTGGTGTAATGATGTGATAATGGCTGACTCATTAACTCTGGCACACAGTTTAGATGCCCTTCTATGACAGGATTAATTGATTCGCACATACATTAAAACAAAAATAACTACACTGAAATTCAGCTGGAAGCCTGGCTCCTCATTTGTCATAAGCCTTGCTGTTGGTGATGACTGACGAAGACCCTAATGCTGAATGGGGTGAGGTTCCCTGACTGACTTCGCCTTTGTTTCTGATGGAGAACAAGAGTCTTGGAAACACCCCAGAAGGCTTTAAGGTCAAGGCTCTCTCTGGAGAAGAACTCATACAGGAACAAAATCTATACATGCATAGAGTTTTCACAGTGAAATGGCTCAATATACTTCTTAAAAACCACCCACAAACAAAACAATGATTACTAAAGGGTGTCTTATCCACTAGAAATTTAGTTTAGATGTTTTTCCAAAATAATTAGCTATTTAAAGAATTCCTTTCAGACAACTTATCAAATACGTCTCACATAGCTTTTTGGAACTGTAACCAATTCTGACTTATATTAGGCACAGTAATAAACAGCACTCGCCAGGGGGCTAACTTCTCTCCTTTGCCTCAGCTGCAGTTTTATCTTGCTACTGAATTGTGAGAATGGCTGAAGCTTAAAATTTGGGCCTAGGCAATTCTTCTTCATTTAAACCTGGAAATGTAATAATATACTTATTAAATTAGAAGACTCATTTTAATATAAAATCTATATTTATTGTTATTCTATGGCATTTTCAACTGAGAACTAAATTATTTATTAAATGTCCTTTGTTTTACTTTAGGCTGCATATATTGTATTTAACAATCTCTAGTGTTTCATTAAATAACTGAAAAGTATTATATGATTTTCATTTCAGAAGTGCTTTAGACATCATATATTTACTATTATTATTAGTAGTAGTATTACCACTAGAAATTGTGGCTCAAATGTTGGAGGATATAGAAAACCCAGGAGTTTCCCTGAGGATATTCTGTTCAACATACTGAAAGATAAAATGTGCTAGAGGAAAAAATACTAACTTAAAAAAGCTAATGAATAGCTAATTTTTTGTAAAATGAATAAAAAATCATATTTATTCATTTTGCCATTTTTGTTTTCAGAATCCAAGGGGTCAGTTTACATCTCTTCTTTGTGCTGAGACTGTAGATTCTTCTATGCTGTTCTTGTGACCAAATGGTCAGTTATGGTTATTAACAGTTAAAGCCTAGAGAGAGGCTCAGAAGTCATCTTGGAAGAAAAAAATGGGAAAATTGATTTACTTTTCTTTTTACCTTGCTAATTTTCATTATGGTATTAGGCAGTTATTTGTTAGCAACTTCTCATTAGCAAAGGCTATTTTTCCATTTTTCTTCTACAGATCATTTTTTATAAAGTTTTATTTGTATAATGGAGAAAACAGAATATTCAATGAAAACATAAAGAAGAAAATTAGAAATTATCCATAATTTCATAAGCCAGATTTAATCACAAGGAACAGACTAACATATTTCTGTCAGAGTTACTTTATGTATGTATAATATTTTTCTAAAATTTAGATAATGTAAATATGATTTTATATACCTATTTCTTTCTTATGTTGATTATATCATAAACTTCTCATATTTTATTAAATGTTTCAAAAACATTATTTTTAATGGTTATTTGACATTTTCTTCTATATCTCAATATTATAGGACATTTACATTGATTTTAAACTTCCATTTATTTATTTATTTACTTTAAAGATTTTATTTCTTTATTTTTAGAGAGAGGGGAGGGAGGGAGAAAGAGAGGGAAAGAAGCATCAATGTGTGGTTGCCTCTCACATGGCCCCCAACTCAGGGGACCTGGCCTGCAACCCAGGCATGTGTCCTAACTGGGGATCTAACTGGCAACCCTTTGGTTCACAGCCCATGCTCAATCCACTGAGCTACACTAGCCAGGTCCTGATTTCAAACTTTCATTTATTATAATAAGATATGGTATAATGAATATGGGTCCCCTGTTTTGAAAAGCATGGTCTATAAAGTAAATTAAATTTGTCAACAAATAATCCAGATGCCACACCATTTAAAAGTTAATCAAAATCATAGCAAGTGCCATCCAGATTTCAGATCAACATTAGCAAACAGTGTTGTCACCCTGAATTGGTAACAGTTCGTCCAAAGTGGAAAGGAAAGGTTGTGTTTGTTTCTGTGCAATTTGTCAGAGAAGCTCATGATCTACCTTAGGTTCTGTTGACATATGAGAACATCCCTGAGACCCCACATTGACAACCACTACTCTAACAGATAACACTTCATCACACTTGTCACACTTCACAAGGGTAAGCAGGACCGATGGATGATATCACTTATTCTCCCTACCTTAAGTACAAGGAAATATGTTTTTCTAAAGAAGTGAGTGTGACTGTGTAAACCCTAGCAATAAGAGCCCTGACCATTTAAAAAGAACAGATAGATGATAGATAGGTAGGTAGATAGGTAGATAAATATGCAGATAATTGGACAGGATGGGGACATTATTTTGTGGGGACAATTGTGTCCTGCTCGAGGTGAGAAGTGAGATGTGTTGCTGCTTGGCGTGCTGCCTCTGCTCCCTGAAGCCTCCTCAGTGTTTGGTTGGCGTGCGTCATAGTTCGTGCTTTAGCACTGAGGGAGGTTCCTTATTGCGTGTAAATCAGTGCATTGTCTCTATTCTTCACACTTTAATTTTTTTATTTTGTGTGTATGTATGTGTGTATAGGATATATCTTTTTCTTTGTAACTTGTTTTTAATGGAGTTTGACTAAAGAAACTGAGAAAATTGTCAGCATATAATATTTAAAAGACTACTTTTTAATGTAAAGTACAGACTGACTTATCAAAGCTGGTATATATCTGGTTCTTGTAGGCAGTTGGGTTTGAAGTTTTTGTTCTAAGATTGACTTGGTTGTGGCAAAAAAAGGCAAGTGGTGAATTGCCACAGCTGGAAGTGCAGTAGAGTGAGGAGGGAAGAAGAAATAGTAAGGGACATGTTCCAGTGGATATAAAGTGCTCTTTTATGAGCAAAACTGGCTGTAAGAATACTGAGGGAAAATATTCCAACAGTATATGAAAGGAATGCATTTTGGGGGCAACAGCCCAATAGTCTGTTGACCATTTCAGCTCACTCTTCAATTCCCTCATAGACACACTGCTAATGTCCAGTAAGTAACCCATCCTATTCCTTCCAACTTGACTAATAATAGAAAGAAATGTGCAAAACAAAAAAAGTAAAGTTGCATATGCAAAGCAAATGAAGTACTTACATTAAATGAGATAATTAGCATAAAGTGCTTAGAATTGTGTCTGCAAATAGCAAGCCCTCAATAAGTGTTAGACATACATCACAAAAGTAATCATTCGAGGAGATGGAGACAGTTGGCTGACAAATAATTGTCCATACTTTCAAAGAAATTATAGTTGTCTTTCTCTATTTATCTATCTCTCTCTCTATATATATATACACACACTATGTATAGTGCATATGTGTTTGTGGATATATAGATATAAATATAGATATAGATAGATGTATAAAACTATAGTGTGAATGTGTCCCCTCAAAATTTATATGTTTTAATCCTTATGCCTGAAGTGATAGTATTAGGAGGCAGGGCTTTTGGGAGGTGCTTGGGTCATCAGGGTAAAGCTCTTCTGAATAGGATAACGCTGTTTATGTAAAAGTAACTCTAGAGAGCTCTCTTGGTCCCTTTTCGGCCACATGAAAATGTAAAGGAAAGCTGCCAGTCAGCAACCAGAAATAGGGCCCTCTCCTGACCATGCTGCCACCCTGATCCAGGACCTGCAGCCTCTGGAACTGAGAGAATTCAATTTATGTCTAATAAGCTATCTCACCTGCAGTATTTTTTATTGCAGCCCAGACTGATATATATTTGTGTGTGTGTGTATGCATACATATAGGTATACATATATGTGTGTGCATATATAGATATATAGCGAGAGAGAGAGTGCTAAAAAACTGATACAAAGGAGATTATAAAGCAACAAAAAGATTAAAAGTTATGAGGCAAGCTTACAATACAAATTTAAGACAAAAATAAACATGAGTAGAAACCTGACAATATGTTGGAAAAATCAAAACCAGAATAAATATAAATTAAAGTTAAGGACACAAAGCATGGGTAAACATGAAAAAATTATTCACAACAAAATTGAGACATGACAGCAGAATTATGCATGAGCTATATCAGAACCACTCAAAACTGGAATAAACACAAGTAAAATAAAGTCAAGGACACAAATTATAAATAGGTATGAAGAAATCACTAAAAACAAAATAGAAAAGGACAAGAAAACGAGTTTACACTTGATAATAGAAAAAAAATCCATACATAGGAATCCAACAAACAAATGTATGGATGGTACATCAAAAGGAAGAGAACAAAAGATTAAATAAAAATAATTTTTAAATTAATCTTTATTGTATATTTTTCCATTACCATTTTGTCCCCTTACACCTCCCTCTAGCAATCACCACACTGTTGTCCATGTCCATGTCCATGAATAAATTTCTTTTAAAAAATAATTTAATTTGCAGATCAAGATAGGATTCAGTGCCCCTAGGAAAAACTGATATCTAGTGTTTTATACCAAATTATGGAGAGTCTGGCAGAAGTAATGCCTGCTTCAGTGTGGTTGGTAGGGTAATAATATGGATGTAATAATTTATAGTTTAATTTGAACATTTCACCTAAAATGTTATATGGTGTGCTTGAATGTGATTTTGTTATGTTATGGAAATATGTGATTATGATTTTGTAATAAAATATTTTGTAATAAAAAGTGTCATTACTTGTGCCGGACATGGTATTTGGGTGAATTTGGTAATGTGAGAGAATAAAGTAAAAAGTCATCAGGCCATCCTGAAAGATGGGAAGTTACAGACTGGAGGAGTAAATGTGGTGGGTCTGAGACTTCACTCAGTGCCATGTTCAGGGCGGGAAAGCAAAGAAGCAGTATACACAAAGTTCTGAGGAAAAGAAAGTATGACTCAAGAACTTTATACTTAGTCAAATTGTCCTACAACTTTAAATGACAAGAGTTATTATCAATAATGTAAAAACTTAGAACAAGGAGTCTGTTATTATTGCAAAAATTTGTTAAAGGCTTTGTGCCAAAATTCAGCTAGCCAAAAAATGACCAAAAGAAATATTTCAGGAACAGAAGCCCTGTGATGGACTGATGAAAAATTGTGGGAATTATGTATATATCATACACTTCAACAATGCAAAACTAATAATACATCTAACAAACAGTCGAGCTGAGATTCTGGGTAAAAAGCACTGCACCTATTAAATGTGCTAAATCCCATTTCTCCTAGCATGCAGTTAACTGATACTGTTTAAAATTTAATTCTTTAGTTAAACAGAACAAAACAAAACATGAACCCTGAACTTTTACATAATAGTCTTTACCTTAGAGAAATCTTTTGGAAATCATTGTGTTTTATTGTAAAGAAATAGCTGAATTTCATTAATCTCTTCAATTTCACTTATTTTCTCATTATTTCAATATAAGTTCAAATAATTAATTTCACATTGACCAATATTCACAACTGCCCATTTTTTGCCCTGTGCTTTGTCTTGATTCTCTCTTTCCTGTGAATTCTGCTTCTCTCTGAGCCTGTGCAAAGACCCAAGTGCAGGATGAGCCTTTTATTAGCTTACCCCAAGAACAAGCCGACTACTGCAGGGCCCTTTTCCTATAAGGCCCCACTGGTTATTTCCCCTTACTTGCCCAAATTCCTCTTAAAAGTTTCTGCTAATCTTTGCTCACCCCTTGTATTAGTTCCTTAGGCCTGCTGTAACAAACCATCATAAACTAGGTGGCTTAAAACAACAGGGATGTATTCTCTTACAGTTGTGCAGGTTAGAAACCAGAAACGTCTTCAAGATATCAGCAAGGCCACGTTCCCTCTGGCACTCTGGGTACAATCTTTCCTTGCCTTTTCCGGGCTTCTGGCCATGGTTGTTAGTCATTGGCATTCCTTGGTTTACAGTTACATCCTCCAGTATCTGGCTCTATCTTCGCCTGCCATTCTCATTGGTTGAGTTAAAGGCCCACCCAACTCCAGTATGACTCCTCTTAACTAACTCCCTGCAATGACCCTATTTCCAAATAAGGTCATGTTCTGAAGTACTGGGAAATAGGACTTCAAATATCTTTTTGGGAGATAATTGAATCCATAACACCTCTCCTCACCTTGCAAAAGAAAACACTATTTTCTGTTTGATTTCGAGAAACCTAAAGATTTCCAAAATTGGAAGGTTTTTCCCTTTTACAAGTCTTTCTTCTGAACAAGGTCTCTCCTTTTCTAAGTCTGGAGTTGTTTTTGTTTGACAATCAGTATTCTACATTAGTATCGATTTGATATTAAAGTAAAATTGATTTTTATTACTTTTCTGTTAATCTATATAGAATTAATGCTTAAAAAGAATAGTTGGAAGATATTTTTGCTTTCAATTATGACATGTATCATTTTTATAAAACCATAAAAGTTAGTTTTGGGGGTAAAACTTTCATGAAAATAAACTATTTTTTTCTCGTGTAAATGACAAGAAGAATGACAACTGGTGGTGAAATGCTTATTGGCAATATAAAACTGGAGTCTACATCTTAATTGGTTAATTAAAAACAAAGCTGCCTTTAAATTAGGGACTATTTATTTGGAAATTAAAAATGTAGCCAATGATTTCTGCAATTGCCTTGGGTTTAATAATGTTAAACCAAAATCTATGAGTCTAATAATTTACACTATATAAAAGACATCAGACTGTTTTACTCTTTTTGTAAACTTTTAAATTGTGATCATCAGTTTTGAAATGATTGTGTTTGGAATTTATAATATAATGTAGAGGTCAAGTTAGAAAACAGGAAAGTTGGTGGGTAGCCCAGAAAGGAGCCTTTAACACACATAGTCTTTTTATCGACATTGTATTAAACATATAATTAAAAGATAGATCATCAAAGATGTATGAGAATAGTTTTATAGCAGATGTTTTTGATAAAAACAAATTTTTAAATTTCAACATATTATATTTAGATAAATGAAAATAAATTTCAAAAGAGAAAAAGAGTCTTAAGTCAGTGATTGATCTTGGATGAATCATCTCAGTCAAAGAGTAGTAGATACAGAGATAATGAGGCCATCTAGACGCCACTAAAGTAAATTCCACAACTGGAGTTAGGAGTAACTTGGGGTAACAAGAGTAACTGTTGGAGTAACAAGAGTCCAGTAACTCTGGAAATCTATACAGGAAAATAATTTCAGACGATAAGAAGGATCTACGATTGTTATTGAGAAGAAGTAATAAGGGGAGCTCTACAGTTAATCTGAGGAACTTAAGAGATGCCCTTAGAGCCACACAAGTACTATGGCAGCTCCTTAATATTAGCGTAACCTCCCAGGCACTGTTTCTGGACAGTAAAGTGGAAATATAGTAGTCCCCATTATCTGTAGTTTGTCTCCACAGTTTCAGTTACCTGTGGTTAAGCATAGTTTCAAAATATGAAGTGAAAAATTTGAGAAATAGACAACCCATAAGTTTTAACTTGCACACTGTTCTGAGTATTGAGATGATAGCTCATGACATCCCACTCCATCTCCCCCAGGATGTGAATCATCCCTTTCTTTGCCCAGTGTATGTACATTGTACATACTCGCTGCCTGTTAGTCACTTAGTAACCAAATAGTCACTTGGTTATCAGATCCACTGCTGTGATATAACAGTGTTTATGTTCAAGTATCCTTACTTTGCTTCTAAATGGCCCCAAAGTACCAGAGTAATGATGCTGGCTATTCAGATATGCCAGCGAGAAGTGGTAAAGTGCTCTCTCTTAATGAAAAGGTAGGTATGTATAAGACAAAAGTAGTATATAGGGTTCACTACTATCTGTGGTTTCTGACATTCACCTAGGGTTCTTTCTTGGCATCCCTGGGGATAAGGGAGAACTAATGTAATAGCAGAGAACCCTCCAGGTTGTTGTAAGGATTAAGAGATATTAAATCCTTATTACATTGTGTAGTTTATAGTAGATTTTAATCTTCCCCTAATTTCCCTTCCTCCACATAATTTTCTATCCACAGCGTCATAGGAGTGATTGATTAGATTACACTGCATCACCCAGTTCAGAATCAATTCAGCAATCTAATTTAGAAAACAGCACAAACCACACATTTATTTTAAAACTGTATTCTTTCAAAGAAATGGCTATCAAAGCTATTTTTACTTTCAAATAGATCTGTGCCTTTCTCAGTCAAAATGTAAGTTTTTCTGTATGTATAAATTTATTATTTAACATCTTCAAGATATTTCCTATGGATGAAAGTTATGAATGGATGATATTTAAATTAATGCATTTGATAAATAAAGGGGTCTTCATACTCCTAATAGTAGTACACATGACTTTGTACTGTAATGGAAATCAAGAATCACTCATGCTTTGAGTTGTAACTTGAGTTTAAATATCATGCAGTGGTGCTGACTAGTGGCTTATTTATGAAGAAAACAAGTTAAAATATATATTTTGCATGACAGCAAGAGTTCTGGTACTACATATCCACCTAATATGACATTATTCTGAAACATCATACTTTATTTTCTTATGCATTCACTCATTTATCTGCACATTCATCAAGATATTTACTGCTTACTACTCTGTGCCCCATGCTGTGGTAGACATGGGTTCAAGCACATAATTAAACACTAGAGACAAATGCCATGTTCTAGAAATTAAAGGAAGATGGTATATCTAGAACACAGAGAAATTAGGGGATTCTAGGAGAGAGATGAGGCAGGACCAGACCATGTGTAGCCCTGAAGGTCATGTTGAAGGTTTTGCTATTTATCCTAAGAACTGTGAGAAAGAATACAAGAGACACGATTAAGTTTGCATTTTAATGTGTGAATCAGTCTGGTTTTAAAGCTGAGAATAGTCTAGAGAAGACCTGGAAGGATGAGAGAACTGTAGTTAGGATGCTATTAAAGTAAAATTTCCAGTGAGAAATAGTGGTAGTTCCAACCAGGGTATTGGTAGCGGAGCTAGAAAAATGTGAATGGATTTAAGAAATGTTTGTGAATTAAGATCAGCAGGATTTTGTGGAAATATGGAGGTGGTCTAGGCAGCAATGTGATCTGTGGTGAGAGGGAGGGAGATGTCAAACAGGATGGTCAGATTTCTGGGTGCCCAGACAGGATAGTGACACCAGTGACTGAGGCAGCTGGAGAGCCCCGAAACAGGGTCATGTTTAGGGTCATGTCATGTCAAATCTATTGGGGCAGTTCTAGTGTAATTTCTGTCTTTCGCCCATACCCAAAGTTTGTGATACTTCATTGCTTCCATCACTTTTTTCTAGTTTTTTTCCTAATTATAAAAGTAATCCAGTGCAATGCTTTAAAAAAAAAACCTACAGAAAAAGAATAAAAAAAAAAAACCCAAAACCCATGTTATTCTATCGTTTTAATAAAACAATCCTGACAAAAATATTGGCTAGCTGGTATATGCATATTTAACCTGAGATTAAAGTCATTACAAGAGTATTTTGTTTTCAGTCTAATGTTTTGAGAAGAGTCTAAAGTGTAAGTCCAGAATAAATTTAAGGTGTAATTGCTCAAAGCTAGCTGTTCTAGTTAACCTTAAAGTTGACAATACTATTAGAATTTTCTAGTCAATTGGAGCAAACTTGAGTTGTCTTAAGAGCTCTCCTGTTTTTTCAAATTCATTGTTCACATCACATATTACTGCAGCTGGTATTCTGGGAGCTTGTCACAGTTGCCTCAGGAGAGTGATGACATATTCAGACACGTGAAAATTTTCTATTAGTTTATATAATGAGAGGATTTATACTTGGGATTTCAAATTGCAGGCAAGACCCTTGCTAATGTCCCACTGTTCAGTAGCTCCAGCTCTGTGAGGCAATATGGATTTTTCCAAATGTGACATTTTATACGCAGTGGTTCTTTAGTATAATCACAAAGTATGTCATTAAGGAAATGTGCTACATCCTGAATGAAAGAAATTCAGACAAAAATAAGTACAGATGAAATAATTTATATCATTAACTTTCTTCTGTTTTACAACTGGCCATAGTTGAGTAATTTTATTGACTCTCTAGCTTTAAATCAAGAAAGACAAATAGAAAACTTATTCAGTGAAAGGTACAATTCTTCCAAACATGCTCAGTATTTACAGTCGATAAAATGTAATACCTTCAGAATTGTAGGCCTAGACTCTTTTTAACTTAACTATGCTTTATATCTGACTTAAAATACTGCCAACTCTTTGACAGACATACGGTTCCAGACTGTGGTAAGAAGGGCTGTAAGGAGATGGAACTGCCAAGTGGTGTTTAAGATCCACAGTTGATATGCTGGGCAATATTAACATTATTTAAATTTTTTTATTAAAACAAGATTTCTTTGGAGCCATTTTAGAGTTCTGGATATTATTTCTGTTGAAGGAAGAATAAAGAAAGTCTATAAAAATTTAAATACGAGGAAAATATCCTATTTTTTTTACTCATTCATCCCTCATGATAGTTTGTTTTGTATTGTTTTTTTAGTTGAAAAGCTATTTCCTGCCAAATTCTACTACAAGAAAACAAAAAGGAAAGAAGGAAGAAGAGAGTGCCTACCTTAAAGAAGCATATAATCTAGTAGACAAAAGAGACAAACACACAATTAAGATGTTACTTATTAATTACTGCTAGAGGGGTGTGAAATATTTTATGGAAATGCTGAACAAGTAGCCCAAATTTCAGCCTAGTCAGGAGCTCTGTTGACTAGGAGGATTTCCAAATGTGTATGATAGAATTCAAACTCAGATTTAGCCAAACCTGAATTTGCTCACATAACTGAGCAATTACTCTTACATCTCATCGGAATGGAATGTTCTTATCTAGTCTTAGAAATTGTAACAAGCTAGAGATAATGCCCTTCATTTTAGTAGACATGAAAGACTGTCAAGATTCTAGCACCAGTCTCCTTCTTGACCTGCTGAGAAGTAATTTCAGAACCAAAAAGTGAGGGATGAAAATGTTAAGCAAAACTCAGAAGTCCTTTCATTGATTCGAAGCTCAAAAAGTTGTGTTATTTGTACTCTGGCTTGGTTGGTTGAATCGAGGAACTCATTGTAGTGGAGAGTCACTGAGGATAGCAGTTCTCAAACCTGGCTTTCATATATTTTTTTAAAAGGTTGGCAGGGGAGGTGGCCAAAGAATTAAATCAGAATTTATGGTGATGGGGCTCTCATATGGATATTTTAAAATGTTATTTTTGCATGTGGAAAGACAAAGAAACCTGGTGGTTGTTCTAGTTCCAGATGGTGCAGAGGAAAGGATACAAACAAGATTGTGTAAAGAACGATGAGCAAAGCAAATGATGGTCTTGTGACTAGAGTTCTCCTCATTGTTTTACTCTAAGGCAGTGACCTCAGTGTGAAGGTTGGAGCAATGCCACAGTAGCCAGAGACTAAGGGCTTGGGGAGATGGCATTGTACAAGACACCTTCAAGAAAACACATTTATTATTATCTTACCTTTGGTGTTATCCCCAGTGTGATGTAGCCTGGGGGTGTGGGGTACAGCTATCATATTTTTACTACATTTGCTTATACCACAAAGCAATATATTCTTCAAAAGTAAGGTACTTATTTATCTTTGTATTCCTACTGCCAAGCTGACACATACCTGGTACATACTGGCTACTCAGTAAACGACAACTGAATGAATGGATTCGGTGAGACTGTAACATTACTTCAACTTTCCTATCCTTTAGTTATTTGGATTTATTGGAAAAACTGTAGAATATTCTATTTTTGAAATTAGAAATACTTATAAAAAATGTACTTCTATAATATTTTGGCTTTGAAAGGTAGCAACTCAGAAGTGAGTTATAATTCAAAATAGAACAGAAAATTT
>CM052538.1:44745278-44779252 GCA_028533065.1 Trachops cirrhosus
CTGCTGGGATTATATCCTAAAACCCCTGAAACATCAGTCCAAAAGAACCTATGCACCCCAATGTTCATAGCAGCACAATTTACAATAGCCAAGTGCTGGAAGCAACATAGGGTGCCCATCAGTGAATGAATGCATCAAAAAACTATGGTACATTTACACAATGGAATTCTATGCAGCAGAAAGAAAGAAGGGGCTCTTACCCTTTGCAACAGCATGGATGGAACTGGAAAGCATTATGCTGAGTGAAATAAGCCAGGCGGTGAAAGACAAACACCATATGATCTCACCTTTAACAGGAACCTAAACAACAAAACAAACAAACAACCAAAGACACTGAAATAGAGAACAGGCTGACTGTGACCAGAGGGGAGAGGGGAGGGAATTTCAGGGGAAAAGGGGAAGGGTTTACAGGAACAAATATAAAGGACACATGGACCAAAACTAGGAGGGGTGGAAATGGGAGGGAAGTGGGGAGCACTGAGGGGGTGGGCTTGGATGGGAGTAAAAGACAGAAAACTGTACTTGAACAACAATTTAAAATAAAAATAATAAAATTAATGTCTCTGTTTATTTATGTAAAACAAACCAACAAAAAAACCCTTCAGCTCAACAAATTTTTCTGTTGCATTGTTTTTAAATAGGCCCGTGATTACACGCTAGAGGAGAATGACTGTAATTATGTATTTTCATATAGTTTACATATTCTGTTTAAAACACTCATGAAAAATAACAGCCTCTGAAATACCATCCCATTAGGAAAAGTCAAGTTTAAAATGCCACATTCGTTGACCTTTGAAATGTTTAGTTTTCTGTTGCCTAGTATTCATCTTTAAAATTTATTTTGATAGCAGGTCAAATACCAAATACATTTTTTTTTTCCTGCTGAATAGTCCACATTTTCTCTAGTAATAAAGGTTCTGAATCCAGGCAAGGGCAATTCTTTTGAGGACACATAAGGCAATAGCTTATAATGCAGTTTACTTGTCCAAAGAGTTCTTGGCTCCATAGTGTTGACAGTTAACAGAAATGTGTTTGGACATCCCAAGCCCAGTCAGATATGACTAGAAAGACAATAAAAGGAACAGATGGATATCTTTACAAGGCAACAATTTCAGAGGCACACTTGGGGTCATGCCCATTTTTTCAGGAGATGTGAGGAAAGGAACAGACAAATGTCAGAGAGAAGGATTTAACACTCTCTGTCAGGAAAAAAATCTCTTTTCATAGTCCTAAAGATTCTGGAAACTTGAATGTATATTATTTCAAGTTTATTATGCAAGGAATACTGAAACTTGAAACTATTACTTTATGGATAATATACCATATTTAAAGGCAAACTAACTAGCTTTAGACAATATATTTTATTAGCACACAAATTGCAAGTTCTTTATTATTAGGATATGTTTTCCTAGAAAAGATGATCAGAATGATTGAGTTAGTAAGATGAACCTATGTCATAAGATTTCTTTTGGGACATTCTGATGAGAATCTTACCATAGATCATACAATCTCTCTTTTTCATTATCTGATTGTTCATAATCAGCCATACTTTCATATTAATGCAATTAAACTGGCATGCCAAAGTAATGTAGGAATGGTAAGAGAATTTCACTTGGACTGAAGTGTGTTTTTATTGTGGTCAATATACATAACATAAAATTGACCATTTTAACCCTTTTTAAGTGGATGATTCTGTGCCAGGAAGTACATTCAGATTGTTGAACAACTGTCACTACTGTTGTGACATCTCCAGAGCTTTTGCATCATCTCAAACCGAAACTCTCTGACCATGCAACAATAACTCTTTGTTACTCTCTTTCCCCAGCCTCTGGTCAAAACAATATTTGACCTTTGTCTCTATGAATTTCACTATTCTAAGCACTTCATAACAGTGGAATCATACAATATTTATGATTTTCAGGGCTTAATAATATTTGGTAGTATGTACCTATCACATTTGTTTATCTACTCATCTGTCAATGGACATTTGGGTCGCTTCCACCTTTGAGCTCTTGTGAATGATGCTGCTATGAACATAGGTGAATACATATCTGCTTGAGTCCCTGCTTTCAATTCTTGTGGGTATGTACCTATGAGTGGTATTATTGTACCATATGGTAATTTTACGTTTAATTTTTTGAGGAACTCTCATACTGTCTTCCACAGTGCCTGCCTCCACCATTTTGCATGCTCACCAGTAATGCAGAAGTCCAAATTTTTCCACATCCTTATTAACAATCACTCTTTTTTCTTTTGTTTTTGATACTAGCCATCCTATTGGGTATGAAATGGTATTTGTTTTTTTGGTTCTTATTTTCATTTCACTAATGACTAGTGATGTTGAGCATCTTTTCATGTGCTTTTTGACCAATTTGTATATCTTCTCTGGAGAAATGTCTGTTAAAACCATTTTTAAAATTGGGTTGGTGTTTTCGTTTTTTGTGTTTTTTGTTATTGAGTAGTAGGATTTTAAAACATACTCTGGAAATTAATCTTTTATCAGATATGTTATTCATAAATATTTTCTTCCATTCTGTGTATTGACTTTTCACTCTCTTGATAGTGCTTTCTCATGCACAAGTTTTTAACCTTGATAAAGCCCAATTGATCTATTTTTTTTCTTTTGTTGCCTGTGCTTCTGGTGTTACCTGCAAGAAATCTTTGCCAAATCCAATGTAAGAATTTTTAAAAATATATGTTTCCATAGTCATAAAGCAAGCTGATTACATTAACTTCTCTTTTGCTCTTTTAAGTTATACTCTACATATCTTCTTAAGCACATAGAGGATAAAAAGAATGATCATCAAGGTTTCCAAATAAGGCCTTAGTTTTATATAAATCTATGGTTATAATATATTAATATATATTAATACAATTAATCATATCAACACAATATAATCAACATAATAAATCATATATTGATATTGTTATAATAATTATAAATTATATTAATATTAATATAATTATCTATAAACAATATAATTAATTATATTAATACTATATATAATTAAACATGTACTGGTCTATGTCTATCGCTTTTTTAAGGACACTTCTGATATTCAATTTAAAAACTATAGAAACCAAAGAATCACCAACTCCTTCTGTTTTGGTAATGACAGTAATAATACCAAACTCTTACATAAAGCTTACTCACTTCTAGGAATTGAGCTAAGTACTTTACATGAGTTAACTCATTTACTCCTCAAATAGTCCAGTTACTCCTTACAACTATCATTACCATCATTATCACTATCCTTATGCTCATCTTCATTTTAGAGTTGAAGAAGCTGAAGTACCGTGAGGACACATAACTTAACGAAGGGCACACGATACGTGGCAGGGCCCAGGCTGAGGCCAGCAGTCCATGCTCTGCTACTCTGTGCTCTGTCTCAATAATGAAAGTGAGCAGCCAAGGAAGCATAAACGTGGGATTTTTATTGTTATTCACCTCAGTGTAAAACTTTCATGGATCTCCTGTCTTTATAGGAAAAAAATAAGACCTATGTTCTTTTTTTTAGTTTTAATTTTTTTTAAACTTTATTTTATTTTAATTGCTGTTCAAGTACAGTTTTCTGCCTTTTATGCCCCCAGCCCTCCCTACCCTCCTCCCGTTTCCACCCCTCCTTGTTTTTGTCCATGTGTCCTTTATACTTGTTCCTGCAAACCCTTCCCCTTTTCCCCTGAACCAGAGGGGAGAGGGGAGGGAATTTCAGGGGAAAAGACCTATGTTCTTAGCTTGACATTTAAGTCTTCAAAATCTGACTCCAACTTTATTACCCACTTCTTTCCAACATTACCTGCTCTGTTTAAACTGATAAATGAACTCTAGAACTTGTCTCTGGTGCTGTTGCTCACAACTAAGCGTATTTTTGTCTCTCCACCTTTATTGATATTCTATTTACTCTAGAAGTTTGCTTCATATCTTAGAAGTCTGCTTCTGCTATTATAATATTTCTATTCTAATTCCTGTCCTTTCCCTTCTGTATCACTTAGTGTATATGCAGTCTACTCATTTGCACATTCGCTCACTCATTCATTTATTCATTCTCTCATTAGTACTTTCCAAATACTGCCTTGCTTCATGGTCATTTGTGTATATATTATTGCTACTATTAGATTATAAAATCTGGAAAGGCAGTCACCATGCAGTTTCTTTTTTTCATCTTAACAGTTTTTAATGAAAGATGTACATAAGATTACTTTATTTCTGCTTCTTCCCAATTGTTTCTTTCTTGTATTTGCCCTTTTCCTTTCCTACTTGGCATGTTCTGGCTTTACATTCCAGAATCTTTTTGCAGACTTGGTCTAGCTTCAGTCTGGTGATGACCACCTTGCTGGGAAGAATGCCCGCATGGACAGTTGTCGCATTAGCTTCCTCCTGCTGCACTCGTTCAGCGCAGATGACGTTTCTTCCTGTAAACCTGGGCTACTTTGCCAATTTGTTGCCCTTTGCAGCATTCTCACACGACCTGAACTTCATGCATCATCCTTTCAGATGGCCATGGATGGAACATCGTACTTTTATCTCAGCTCATTGGAAACAGGAGAAGACACTTTTTTTTTGCAAATGTGGGAAGATGTATTGAAATACTTTTATGATTCTTCTTCTAGTCAGAAGTCACGAAGGGATTGGACTTCATTTTGGCCACTAAAGCTTCAGCAGTGGCTACAAGAAGGAAGAGGCACCATATAGTTTCCACTTTTATATTTCCTAGGAAAAAGGGAACCTAATGAATTATTGGTTGGTAATCTGAGTTGTATGTCCAAACTTAGGCTGGAAATTTGATTTTTATGAGAAATTATTAGCATGAGGATAAACTCTCTTTCTACAGAAGCTTCTGTCATGATTAGTGATAAATGAAGGACTAGAAAAAGAAACTCACATGTGAACTGACTTCTCTGTACTGAAATAAGCATCAAATTAGTCAAAAGAGAAAAAGAAAAAATCTTGACTTTAGAATAAATCGTGGGCATTGTGAAGTAGATACAAGTACTCTTTTTTAGATAAAGAAATTTGATTAAGTTGACTGGTGATTAGAGTTATCTTTAGAATAATGTAGTAGGGCTAAGTGAAAAGAATTAATAAAAAATCAACAGGAATGAGTGGTATTAAAAACTGAAATAACTTGGTATTGAGAAGAGTTTTGAAAAATTATAATGCAGTAACTAGTTTCTAAGATACGTTAATACCCAAACTTCTCAAACCTTTAAATTTTACCAAGAATCCCATTTATCTCTCCCTAAATAATGAAGATAATCTCTACTTTTTAAGATGAGAGAATGAAATCCATCCTGTGGAAGGAAAAGCACATACACAGACTCTTATTTTATGTTCCTAATTTTGGTTACCTAGGAAACGGGCTGAGACTCTCTTTAATTTGGCAGCTCACTGGAAGACCTAGCTGCTTGGTAAATGCAACAACCACAAGCCTCACAGTCACAGGACCCCAGTTGCAATGACAGATAATCAGGAATTCAGTTGTTTTCCTAGAGGACCAGGATACCTGGGGGTGCAGGGGAGGCCAGGTTGCTGGTAGTGATGGTTGATGAAGTTAACCTAGAAGAATAGGTCAAAGGAAGATTATATTATTCATATCTTAAATAGCATGCTGATTAGCTTATCTGGGGAATGGTGGAATTAGCACAAGCTTTAAAGTGGCAGGGTGAAATGACCAGATTTCTGGTGTTAAAAGATAGGTGGGGCTGTGGAGGGCCTGAACTGTCAGCGAGGTGCCTGAGGAACCCTGTTGGCAGCAGAGGTTGCCATGTGGGCCCTGTGGGCCCAGAGCCACTGGCTGCACTGAGCAGAGACCTGAGAGTTCTAGTCTGACTCACCCACTGCCCCAGGATTGGGTCTGTCCACATGTGCAGCCAGGAGAATGACTCTCGTCTTTCCACGCCACTCCAAGGCCACCAGAACATCTCTGGAATGAGAAGTTGAAATGTCAGAATAGACTCTTATCTTTGGAGATGCCAAAAGGGAAACATAGCTGAAAATCAGGCATGAGTAGCAGATGAACAATGTCGCAGCAGACCCTGAGGACACTAGTTCCCAGGAGGTTCCAAGTGTTGCCTTGACCATGCATATCTGCAGTTATTAAGGACCCACGTGCCAGCATCAAAAGGTCAGCATCCATAAACACTCTCTGATGATGAAAAACAACTAGAGGAAGAAGATAAGAAATGTTCATATGAATAACCAGGAGAGTTTTGAGAATGAGGAGCTGGAGAGTGGCAACTCCTTTTGCTCAGTGGCTCTGAATAGCTCCTGCAGCTGAGAGACCTAGGGGTGTTCCTACTGGGGCTTGGGGTGGGGGGAGGGGTTCCATGCCAGATCTAGGGCACTAAAAAACCCCCAAATTATGTTAGAATCAGAGAAACAAAGATGGAAGGGGGACATAATGGCAAGACAGGGACAGCCATGATAGAAATGCACAGGATAAAGACATGGGACAGGAAAAGCTAGGTTATGATAGTGTATCAGGCACTATCATATCATCAGGAGACAATGGTGATGCCTGAACTAAAGGAGTGTGAATTCAGAGAAAGAAGCAAAGAGAGGAAACCTTTTAAATTCAGTTCCCCTAAGATAATTTTCCAGTACTTAAAACAATTTTGAATGTTTAGGAGAAAATTCTATACAATAACCACAACATTTCTAATTACCTATAAATCTGATTTTAGAGAAAAACATCAGTTTTTATTCTTAAATTGAAATCTTCAAAGAAAAATTGGGATATGAAAGAGAAGAAAGTTCTCTTAGGTTCTAATCCTAGTATTTATAGGCACAAGATAGCCCTCAGACCTTGTGCCATCACCTCCCCTGGACCTCATTTTCTAAATGTTTAAAATAAGGGCCCAGACTTCCTGCCAAGATGGAGGCATAGATAGATATGCTTTGCTTCCTTGCACAATCAAGAGAAGGACAACAAAAAATTTTAAAACAAAAAACAACCAGAATTGCCAGAAAATTGAACTGTATGGGAGTCCAACATCAAAGGAGTTAAAGAAGAAACATTTATCCAGACAGGTAGGAGGGATGGAGATGGGCAGCCCATTGGAGAGGACATGCAGCAATGCAGCAGACTGGGCATTCTAACATTCAAGTGTGGATAAACCAAGAGGAAGAAATGGGGAACAAGACAGACTATGCAACCCAGGGATCCAATGTGGGAGACTAGAACCTCAAAACCTCTGGCTATAAATACCTGCGGGGTTTGCAGGGGCAGGAGAAACTCTGGCCTCACAGGAGAGTTCATTGGAGAGACCCATGGTGTCCTAGAATGTACACAAACCCATCCACCTGGGAATCAGCACCAAAAAGTACCAATTTGCTTGTGGATAGTAGGGGAAGTGGTTGAAAGCTGGACAAGAACCGAGCAAGTTGTATTGTTCCCTGTCTGACCCCTCTCCCATGTAAAGCACCACAATGCAGTGAAATGGGTTGCCACACCCAAGGCTCCACCCCTTACAATTTAACACATTTGCTAAGACAAAGAAATATGGCTCAAATGAAAGAACAGATGAAAATTCCAGGAAAGGAGCTAAGCAACAAGGAGATAGCCAACCTATCTGATGCAGAGTTCAAAACACTGGTAATCAGGATGCTCACAGAAATGATTGAGTACAGACACAAAATAGAGGAAGAAGTGAAGGCTACTCAAAGTGAAATAAAGAAAAAATATACAGGGAATCAACACTGAAGGGAAGGAAACTGGGACTCATATAAATGATTTGGAAGAGAAGAAAGAAAGAAACATTGAACAGGAACGGAATGAAGAAAACTAGAAAAATGAGGAGACGCTTAGGAACCTCCAGGACAACTTTAAAAGTTCTAATATCCAAATTATAGTGGTGTCAGAATGAGAAGAGGAAGAGCAAGAAATTGAAAAATTAATTGAAAAAAATAATGAAGGAAAACTTTCCCAATATGATGAAGGAAATAGACTTCTAGGAAATCCAGGAAGCTCAGAGAGTCTCAAAGAAGTTAGACCCAAGGAGAAACAGACCAAGACATGTCAAAATTAAATTACCCAAGATTAAAGATAAGGAGAGAATCTTAAAAGCAGCAAGAGAAATGGAGAAATTTACCTACAAAGGAATTCCTATAAGACTAGCAGCTGATTTCTCAAAAGAATCCTTGCAGGCAAGAAGGGGCTGGAAAGAAATATTCAAAGTCGTGAAAGTCAAGGACCTACATCCAAGATTCTTCTATCTAGCAAAGCTATAATTTAGAATGGGAAGGCAGATAAAATGCTTCCCAGATAAGGTCAAGTTCAAGGAGTTCATCACCCAGCCCTTATTATATGAAAAGTTAAAGGGAATTATCTAAGGAAAATGATAAAAAATATTAACAGTAAAGTGACAACAAACTCAGAACTGTCAATACCTGAACCTAAAACAAAAACAAAAACTAAGCAAACAACTAGAACAGGAATAGAATCACAGAAATGTAGATCACTAGAGGGTTATCAGTGGGTAGGAGAGGGGAGAGAATGGGGTAAAAGGTACAGGGATTTGAAGCATAATTGGTAGGTACAAAATAGGAGGAGGATAAGAATAGTATAGGAAATGGAGAAGCCAAAGAACTTATATGTATGACCCAGGGACATGAACTAAGTGAGATGGGGAATGCTGGTAAGAGGTGGGGTGCTAGGTGGAGGAGGATAAATGGTTGAAGAAAAAATGGGACAACTATAATAGCATAATCAATAAAATATACTTTAAAATAAAATAGGGGACCTGATGTATAAGATCTCTAATTTCTAGGTAAAATTCATTAGGAATCTGTTTTAGATTTAAGGTTTTATTTTTTAAAATCTTAGCTTCTCTTCTTATAGCAGTCTCTAACATCTAGAACATGAAGGTATTGTAAATGTCTCAGTTCTCCAATGCCAACTACCAATTAATTCCATGACAAAGATGAGACACCATGAGATACTGTAGAATCTATATACTTTTTTCCCATGTTCCTCTTATTTGTAGGCATGGCATTATCCTCATAATATACCCTGGGGCTGGTGTAAGGAGGTGAAACTGCAGTGAACCCACAGAAACAAATGGGAGAGGAACATACAGATAAGCAGTCAAAGTATTGACAGCAGTAGAGCTGAAGGCTGTGAGGGGTTGAATGAAAGAGATATAAATGATGGTCAAAGTACTTACCAAGGCAAGCGTTTAGTACAGAATTCATTTTTGATACAATTGTGATGAAAATCATTCTTCCCTATAGAACAACATGCCAGATCTTCAGCATGCCCCTGCTTGGTGTCCAGTAGGTGGTGAGTGCCCAATTGTCAATCCACTTAGTGCATGCTCATCTGCAGGATATTAAACAGATTGTCTTCCTTTTGATGTTGGTGAATATGAGTAGTAAATACCATGTGATATGACTCACTTGATTTGTTTCAGGGAAAAGAAAAAGGCAAAGAGGAGGATGAGGAAGGGAAGGAGGAAGGGGAAGAAATTTGCCTCTCTTCTTGATATGAAGAGATGAGGTAGCTAAGTCTCAAAAGATATCGATGTTATGGAGGTGAGTGGCAAGCTTTGTGTCTAGAAAAGAATGGCACATCTACCAGTTTACCTCCAAATTTCCTGCATCTTTCATCTCTAAGGAAATGGCTCCTCAAAGCATGCATAAACATTTTTTTCAGGAATAAAAAAAGAAAAAGCACTGGAAAATAGAGAATGATTGATTGTGTTATAGTTAAGAATCTTCCAGAATGTGTCTGACTTAAGCGGCCATAAAAATTATATGTATATGAGTTTATTAGTGTGTACCAAATATTTGTTGGCCAAGACATAACTCTAACTTTCATAAGAAATTCATAAGTTATGATCACCTTTATTTTCACCTTGTAAAAGTCATAACAGTTATTTGAGGTAGACAAAGTCCAAGAAAAGCCCTGTCAGTTGGGTGAAGCTAAAGAAACATTAAAATATAAATCCTTTGATTTTCATCTTGCTTCTAACATATCTTTATGACCTCTGGTAAGTGATTTAAATTTTTCACTTCTTTGAAGATGTGGAGCTAGATGATCTCTTAAGCCCTATTCAACTCCCGGCTCTCCTGGCATGGGGGAAGTGGTCTTGGAGTTTTCTCTCAGAACATTGTTTTCTGACCAGACTGAATTTTATGCAAATAATATTCCCCAGATGAATCATCTCTGAAATTCTAAAACTATGCCCTTTTTGGATTGGAAGGTGATTTTCTTGTTCTTTTTCTTAGTGTTTTCAACTGTGAAACAGAGATAGATATCCATGGTCTATTTAAAATAGAGTTGGGAAGTAATCAGATTAGTCAGTGAAATAGACTTGAGGACAGACAGACCTTATCTTACAATGGGAGAGAGAGAGAGACTGACTGACTCTAATCAAATCTTTGTGCTCCAGGGTGTCCACCCACCCCCTCCTCTGGTCACTTGTCTAAGGCTATATACAAAGGTGGGAAAAGGGAGGTGCAGTTAAACAGGTTGCCTGCTTTAGTTCAGAGAAAAAACTAGGCAATCATAGCTATCCTTGTTTGCAATAACGAGCACATTTTTTAAAATTTTATTGGATTTACTGGGTTGACATAGGTTAATAAATTTACATAGGTTTCAGGTGTGCAATTCTATAACATGTCATCTGTATTTGTAATATTGTGTGTTCACCACCCCAAATCAAGTCTCCTTCCAACACCGTTCATTCCCATTTACATCTTCTACCTCCCCCTACCCACCTTTCCTTCTGCTAATCACCATACTATTGTCTGTATCCATGAGTTTGTTGTTGTTGTTGTTGTTTCCTTAATCCCTCCACCTTTTTCACCTGGTCCCCCAACACCTCTCCCCTCTGACTGCTGTCATTCTGTTCTTCTGCATCTATGAGTTTGTTTCTATTTTGTTTGCCAGTTTATTTTGTTCATTATGCTAAGTGAAATAAGCCAGTCAGAGAAAGACAAGTACCATATGATTTTACTTATATATGGAATTTAATGAATGCTAGAATATTTTTGTCCTGCTTTTTGCCTAGCTCTCTTTCAAAGATACTAGTATAGATACATACTAAGTAAATGTCTCTTTACTGTTTTTGCCTTTGTAAACATTTTCAAAGCTTGGATTTGTCATGACACTAAGAAAAAACATTAATAACTGAACATAAGAAAGATTTGTGAATTGTATACAAAGAACTGAATTTCATAGATAGTTTAACATAAGATTATTTACACAGTCTTGTCACTTTCTAATTTTTTAGCCACCAAAGGTCAGGTCCTCCTTTTCTTTCTTTTTATAAAATAAACTAGTTTGTCGAAGGCTGATATGATAATGAACAGTAATGTATGCTAAACACAGAGAGGACTATGGTAACATGCAATTTCTCCAAGCTCAAATAAACAGGGCTGTAAAGGTTGTTGATGGAAACTATGGGGGAATAGTTAAATATTAAGTTTATTCATTTTGTTTTGATGGAAACAATCAGAATAGACTGTAGAGCTCTCATTTCAGTGGGACATTAAAGTAGGTGACTAAGATGATATTGTATTTACTCTTGACTTTGCTAGAAGATTACCCTAGGGGATCTTATTAGTTCACATGATTTTTAAAAAGGCATGGAAACAAATTTTCCATATCTGTCATAGAATTGGTGCATAATGTTCCACCTTAATAGGGATTGTTTGATGTAACATTTATACTTATGCATTGAGAACACAGGCTTACCAGTGAGTGAAACAATAGCTTTCCTGTGAGAATATGGCTATTAACATAAAAATAATGTGAGCACTAGAAGTCAGGCACAAACATAATAATTTAGAATTCTTTATGGGGAGAGGAGGGGACGATGCTTCCCCTCTGAGTCTGATGTGTACGGTTGCCACTCCTAGAGCTGAGCCCGAGGGAGGTGTTTAGTGCTGGCTGTGCACAACACCTTACAGGGTGCCTTTAATTAGATTTAATAGTGCAGCTTGTTTCTCTTTGGATGCCTTTAGCATTCCTTTCCTTCCATGGCTTTCTTTGTTCTTCTCCCTCTTTCCTTACTCATCCTGTCCCCTCCTAGATATGACTGACTTGTTTTAATTGACAAACAGCATCTTTGGAAAGTAGTATGTGAATTAGATGCTTTCATTCTCCCAATTAGCGTTCGAGCTCATGCTCTCTCACTCACACATGTGCCTGACAGTGAATGATGACTTGCTGTTTTATAATATACATGCAATGAGACCCCATCATCATAATTTAACCATGTAGTTCTGCTTGTTGGCAATATAGAGAAATTATTAATTAGCTAATTTTATAATAGAATATATAGAAGCTTCTTTGGTAGCCTTCGGGCAAAGTTCTGTAATTTACCAATATCATATCATTTAAATTATGAAAATGAGACATAAAAGCAAAGATATAAAAAAGTAAAGCTGATAATCACAGGAATATAATATTGAAGGTATGAGAATGAGATACTGAGTTCGAGGAATTTTTGCCTGATTTTCTTAGTATAGCTTTGTTTGTTACTCTTCCTAAGGTCATTTGCAGCAGGTCCCAGACTGAGAATTATGGCCAAATAAATGAAATGGGAAATTAATTTGTTTTAAATGATACTAGACATTATCATGTATTTCTCCAGCCTAATCATACAAATGACTTCAAATAAAGCTCACAGACCTTCTAGAGATAGGAACAGACACATTCCATATTAGCAGGCAGTAGAACCAGTGAGAAAACATCACTATGCATAAAAGAGAAAAGCAAGGATTAACCTATTCAAAGAAACTTTGGTTACATTCCTTCAGAGTTTGAAGATAATTTTTTTCTTTTTTAGAAAAAGTTTTATTGAGGTATAATTGACTTTATAATAGACTGCACATTTTTAAAGCATTCAATTTGATTAATTTTGATATACATATTCACCCTTGCAACCACACTATAATTAATATAACGGACATATTCATCACACCCCAAATTTTTTTGTGCCCTTTTGTAATCATGCCTCCTACTCCTTTCTGCTCACTCCTTGACCCTGTGCCCCTGCCACCCCAGTTCCCAGGCAGCCACTGATCTGCTTTCTGTCATTATACAATAGTTTACATTTTCTAGAAACATATATGAATGGCATCAAACATTACATATATAATCTGGCTTATTTCACTTGGCTTAATTATTTGGAAATCCGTCTGTATTGTAGTGTACATTGATAGTTGTTGAGTAGTCTTCCCTTGGATATACCATGAATATACCAGTTTGTTTATCCATTCACCTACTGGTGGGCATTTGTGATGTGTCCAGTTTTTGACTATAACAAAGTAAAGTGCTATAAACAGTCTTTGCAAAGACATGTTTTCATTTCTCTTGGGTAAACACCTAGAATGTTTATTTTCATATTTTTATTTCTCGCTTTTATTTCTTTTTTTCCACCCACTTTGTATTTAATTTATTTTGAGTTTCCTGATTTGAAACATTTTCTCTCTTAAAATATAGGCCTTTAGTTATATAAATTTTTTGCAATGTATGGCTTTAGTAATATCTTATACATTTTCACATGTTGTGTTCATTTTCAGTGTATTCCAAATACTTTCTGTTTTCCTTCTTTATCTCTTTAACACATGGATTATTTAAAAGTTTACTTAGTTTACCAATATTTGGAGATTTTCCAGAAATCTTAGTGATGTATAATTAAACTGTGATCAGAAAATACATTTTCTATGAAATCTTTTAAATTTATTGAGTCTTGTTAATGGCCTGAATGAGGCCATTATAGAAATTATTTGGTTAATGTTTCATATGCACTTGAAAATAATGTATTCTACTGTCGGGTGGTATGTTCTACGAATGTCAACTAATGTATTTTTCCTGAGTATAATGCACACTTTTTCCCCAAATTTTTGAGGGTAAAAAAAGATGTGCATTATACATGGGTATAATGAATACATACCATGAGTATAGTAATGGGTATAATAATAACATATATAGCATGCACAAAACATAGGTATGCATTATACATTGGAGCACATTATACACAGCAAAATACAGTAAGTTATTTTATAGTATTGTTCAAATCTTCTACATCTTATTAAATTCATCTACTTGTTCCATTAGGTGTTGAGGAAGAGATTTTGAAATCTCTGTTATTACAGATTTATCTATTTTTTCTTTAAGTTCTCTCAAATTTTCCTTTATGTATTTTGAAACTCCATTTTAGGTACATAAATATTTAGGATTGTTATATCCCCTAGATGAATCGATCCTTTTATTATTACACAATGTCCTTGTTAATCACTGATAATATTTTTTTGCTCTGAAATTTGCTTTCTGATACTAATATAGTCACTTCTGCCTTCTCTTATTAGCATGTTATATTTTTTTCTCTTTTTAACTATTTTTTCTTTATATCTGAAATGTTTCTTAGAGGTAGTATATATTTGAGTCTTCTTTTTTTATCTGACATGACAATCTTGCTTTTTTTAAATTTAAATTATTTTATTGTTGTTCAGTTACAGTTGTCTCTATTTTCTACCCACCCCTCCCCGACCCCCTCCCAACCCACCTCCCTCCCTTGCTTCCACCCTCCCCCTTGGTTTTATCTTGTGTCCTTTATAGTAGTTCCTGGAAACCCTTCCCCACATTGTCCCCTCCCCACTCCCCTCTAGTTACTGTTAGATTGTTCTTAATTTCAATGACTCTGGTTATATTTTGTTTGCTTTTTTCTTTTGTTATGTTCCAATTAAAGGTGAGATCATATGGCATTTGTTTTAATTGAGGTAATTAGATAACATAGTTAAGGTGCTTATTTATATGGTTAGGTTTAAATATATTTTCCTGCTGTTTTTTTATGTTGCTGTCCTCCTTTTCCTTTTTTCATCTTTTGTCAGACTTATTTTGGATCAACTGCATATTTTTATGGTTCTAGCTTATGTGTTTAATTTGCTTATTATATTTTGCTTTTTTATTTTAGAATTTAGAGTACACATTTTTAATCATCACTGTAACTTCAAATTGTTTTATGGCACTTCCCATATAGTGTGTGAACTTTACATTATTGCACTTCCATTTATCCACTTTCAACTTTCTTGCTATGTTTGTTTTTATTTACTTATGCTTAAACTGCATACTAGGTTATTTTTATTTGGATAGTTAATTCCTTTTTCTGCTTAAAAATAATGTTTACTGTAATATTCTGAATTTTTTCAGCATACACTCACCTAAATTAATTAAATAAAAAGGTAAAATGTAAGAAATGTAGTGGAAATTAAATACTCTTTTTAAAATAACATCATCAGACTTAAATTTTAAATATTGCCTATTTGAGAAAAAGTTTCTCCTGGTAAGTAATATGCATACATATTACCCTAATACATATATAAATGTTTATACTAAAATATTTATGTCTATTATAGTCTACTTAAAACTACTCTTTGTATAAGCTTATTTTATAAATAGGCGACTTTATATGATGTATACAGGCATATATGTTATACATACCAGGCAAAGGACAAAAAGAGGAAAGATAAAAAGAAAAAAAAACGGAGGAAAAAAATGTTCTTCTCCCTATTGTATCTACACAGCAAATCAGTGCAATTAGGGAGACCATGTAAAGTATTTTAAGAATTTTAATTTGGCAAATATTTTCCAGGAAACTATCTAAGCTATGAAATACTAAATTTTTATTATAAAAATTCATGTTTCCACTAAACATTCAGTAAAGATATTGTGGCCTCCCTAATGTGTGCAAAATAGGACCTTCGGGATGTATTGAAAACAATCACAAGTCCGTCAGTGTTGGAGGTTAGTTATACCTCTTAATCAAGTGTGTGTAGCACAAAGAACCAAGTCCTTCCCCACAGAGCTAGAAAATGTTGATGAAAGATTCCACATATTCAGGAAGACTGAATGTTCTATATTCTAGACTGCATGGAGCAGAATTTTATGACAATGGATGGTTAAGGTTAACCCCTAAAGTAGGTGACCCAAACTTAACTTTCATTGTTAAAAAACACACCAAATGTTTCTACAGTGATTTTGCTGTTATTTATTTACTTCAAGCCATAGGTCTACTTGTAGGGTTCTTTGAAGTCATGCAGCAAGTGGTTTATAAACCAATGCAGAGTCTATGATGTTGTCATGGCATTAAAAGACAAGAGTTCTTTCATTATGTAAAAAGCTCATGCTTGATGTTATTACGGTATACCCGAGATGTATCTTGCTCCAATTAATATTATCATGCTACTCACTATAAAAAATCCCAAGGGCAGACTAGAGAAGGCAGGAGAATCATCACTTTCAGGAGACTGAGTTGTAACCCAGCCCATTGACTTCATCGTAGCTTTCTTCCATGTAGAATAACGATTTTCACTTTCTGTGGCTTTGACCCGTGGCTCAATCCGTTCCATCATAACAGTTGACAAATCCTCCGGTTTAAGACTCCAAACATTCACCCCTTCTGCAGCTCCTGCTGCCATGGCGACTCCCAGGGCAGTCGTTTCAGGCATAGTGGGCTTTATGACAGGGATATGCAGAATATCTGCTTGTAGTTGCATAAGAATTTTGTTGTTGGTCATTTTTCCATCTACCTGCAAAAGACTGAGTGGAATTCCACAGTCACGGTTCATGGCATCTAAAATCTCTCGGGTTTGAAAACAAACAGCTTCCAATGCAGCAAAAGCAATGTGAGTTTTATTGGTGAACTGAGTGAGCCCACAAATGATCCCTCGTGCACTGGGATCCCAGTAAGGTGCATACAACCCTGAAAAGGCTGGGATGAAATAACAGCCATAAGAAGTACCTGCTTCTTTAGCAAGTATTTCAATTTCTTCTGAGGTCTGTATAATTCCAAGATTATCTCTTAGCCAGCGAATAACAGCACCGGCTATAGCAACAGAACCTTCCAGTGCATAGCACACGGGCTTATCTCTGCCTAATTTGTAAGCCACTGTGGTCAGAAGACCATGATCTGAAAATACACACTTACGACCGGTATTACACAGTAAGAAACAACCAGTTCCATAGGTGTTTTTGGCTTGTCCTTCCTGGAAGCACATTTGTCCCACTAATGCAGCAGACTGGTCGCCCAAACAACCAGATATTGGTATACCTTCTAAGGCCCCAACTTTCATTTTGCCATAGATCTCAGAAGAACTGCAGACCTTTGGAAGAATGTTCATTGGAATTTCAAAAAAGTCACAGAGCTCTTTATCCCATTCCAAAGAATGAATGTTGAAAAGCATCGTCCTACTTGCATTAGTTACATCTGTACAATGGACACCTCCATTAACTCCTCCTGTCAAATTCCAGATAAGCCATGAATCAATAGTACCAAAAAGTCCTCTACCTTCTTCCACAGCCTTTTGAACTGCTTGCACATTGTCAAGAATCCAACGAAGTTTCACTGCACTGAAGTAAGTGCTAAGTGGAAGTCCTGTCTTGGACTTCACAAAGTTGTTATTTCCTGGAATTTGTTTACTAAGTTTCTCAACGGTAGACTGGGCTCTCAGATCAAGCCACGCCACAGCATTGTAGAGCGGCTCTCCAGTTAACTTGTCCCAGACTAGGGTGGTTTCCCTCTGATTGCAGACACCTATTGCTTTTATGTTGGATAGATCAATATTCAGTTCGTTAAGTTTCTCACACGTTCTCTCTATACACTCATAGGAACACTGAATAATTTCCTTAGGGTCTTGTTCCACCCATCCTTCTTTTGGAAACTCTTGTGTTAATTCCACTTGATGGTGAGTAAGTGGCTCTGCTGTTTTTGCATTGAAAACCAGAAAGCGAGAGGAGTTAGTCGTCTGGACCATTGCCCCCACCAACGGTTCCACAACTGACTTCTTTGGGGCCTCCATGAAGCCAGTCTGGTAGGCTCAGCGGCTCTGGCGCGGTTTCCACGGTGATGGAGGCGTTGTTGGGGGGAGGGGCACGCAGTGCCTCCTGAGCCTAAGGCCTGCGCAGGCGCAGTGGCCACCTGGGCTGACCCTGAGCAGCTCGAGGCAACTTTTGCCCTTTAACTGGTGCTACCTCTCCTTACCCTGCCCCCAGCCCCCCCAACTACTCAATTATCTTTTAAGAAAGGTTGAGTTTTTTTTTAAACAATCATATGTCTAGCCACATAATTACTGTTACCAGTGCTGTTCATTCTACATGTAGATCCACATTTCTGTTATCTCTTTCGTTCTGGTTTGTAGGATCTTCCCTCAATATTCCTTGTAGTGAGGGCCACCTGGAAATGAATTCTTCCCACTTTTGAATGAGAAGTATTTCCTTTTAATATTTAAAGATATTTTCTCTGATATAGAATTCTAATTAAGTTTTATTTATTTATTTAAATTTTAGGGCCCTGCAAACTGTTGCTCCACCGTCCTCTCCTGTGTGGTTTGAGGTGTGAACATCGCTGTCATCCTTCTGTTTAACATGTCTGTTTTCTTTCACTGCCTTCAAGTTTCTTCTCTTTGCAAATGGTTTTGGTTAGCTTTATAAGGATGTTTCTTCATGTAATTTCCTATTTTCTGTGCTTGGGGCTGATGAAACTACTTGGATTTGTAAATTTCATCAGTTTTGGAAAACTTCTGGCCATTATTTCTATAAATATATTTTATCTTCTTTTCTGCCTTAGGGAATCCAGTCACACACGTTGGAATTCTACAGGTCACTGATGTTCTACTCATTATTATAATTATCTTTTCTTCCTCTGGTTCATTTTAGATAGTTTCCATTGCTATGCCTTCAAGTTTACTAATTTTTTATTTTCCAATGTCTAATTTGCTAATTCATCCAGTATATTTTTCACCTCACACATTGTAGTTTCTTTCCAAGAAGTTCAATTGGAGTTTTTTAAAATATTTACTTAATTTATGGAACACATGGACTACAGTTAGAATGCTTTTAATTTTACTTTCTGCTAATTGTAACATCTATGTTAGTTATGGTTCAATTTTGATTGGTTAATTTATCTCTTTATTATAGCTTATATTTCTCTGCTTTTTTTTGCATGCCTGATAATTTTTGATTAGATGCCAAACATTATGAATTTTACCTGGTTGGGTTATTGGATATTTTTGTAGTCCTATAAATTAAGTAACTTGGAAAACAATTTGATTCTTTTGGATCTTGCACTTAAGATTTGTTTGGAACAGGACAGTGCTCAGCTTGGATCTAATTATTATTCCCTTTTACTGGATTAAGATCCCTCAGTGTATTCTACTCAAGGCCTATGAAAAGTGAGCTTTTCATGGCTGGTGGGAATAGTCCCTGTTCCCAATCCTGAGTTAACACTGGATACTGTTATCTTCAATCTGGTTACATGTATCTTTCCCCAGCTGCACCATAGTTTCCTCTCACACCTGCACTAATCAGTACTCAACAAAACAGTCACAGGGTGCCTTCTGAAGATCTTCCAGAGCCCCCTTCCTATGTAACACTTTTCAGCACCATATCCTGCACATTCTGACTGTCTTCATCACTCTGGGTACTCAGCTCCATCTAGTTACCACAGGGTTTCCACAAACTTCCCCTCCGAGTGCTGTGGCCTCACAGCTCCCTCAAGACAATAAGCTGGAAAGTCATAGTATTCACACCAGTTGTTTCTTGCTGCTTAGGGATCACCGCCCTTCATTCCCTGGTATCTAGTATCTTGTGAAATGTGGCTATTTTTTTAAATTATATAAACTTTTATATATTTTACTCATTTTTATTGTTTCAGATAAGTGAGGATAAGTCTAAAATGTTACTTCATATTTGCCAGAGTAGAAGTCCCCTTAAAATTTCAATGAATGGTGATTTTCTACATGAGGCCATAGATTATATTTTTGAGTTGGCTCAAGGATGTAGCTCATTTATTCTTAGTGAAACCAACAGAACAAGATAGACAATAGCATAAAAATCAATAATATTGTTACTTTACTATTTTAACTTGGTCAGATTTTCAACTTAGGTAAAAACCATCTGAGGAATTTTATGAAGTCAGAAAAGTAAAATTAACAACCAGACTTAATTTGCATGAAGTCAGTGGTAGATGGTATAGATTTTCCTGATAATTTCTTTGTTTAGTTTAAACAATTCTATCAGAAATTCTCTAAGCAAAAATTTAGAGGCAGTTACTATCAGTATGTCGGTTTACCATATTATGTTTGAATTTGCATGGCACAGATTGTGTTTAAATATTTTAAGTGTTTTTTTTTTATTTCCACATATTTGGCAGTAGTGAACATTATATGTATATATTAATCTACACAATAAAAAGATTTGACCCAAAATTTCATCTTTACACCTCCTATCCCTTGCCATACTACTATATATACACAAATATTCCCAATTCCATTCATTTTTGAACTTAAAAATATTTAAAATAATTTTTTATTAATTCAAGTAACATTTGTAAAATTATCAGTTCTAAGTATTAGTTTACATTTAGTTTCACTGTTAATAAATTGTAGACACTGAATAACCAGATAATAAGTGTCTCAATTTAGTTAAAGAAAAGTTGACCTGATTTAATGGCTACAAATCAGTTGATTTAACTTTCTTAGAGTAATTACAAATTAAACGATGGCTTTAACCAAAGCTGACTAACAATGTCTTCTTTTTAAACTAAGAAACTTAAACAAACTCCTGTATTTTTTCACTTCAAAAAAATTAAAACACAAAAACTTCTGCTTGTTAGTCTATGATAGCTTTCCTAAATTCTAATTTAATTACCTCTGTAATAATCATTGGCATGACCTTATTTGTGAAGACATTCAACTCTAAAAGGAAATTGTTATTTTATTTGCGTTATATTCCATACAAACACAAATGCTTTAATGGAGAGCATACTGTTCAGAATAGTCCCTCCCCCATCAGATATTTCTTCAACAAGTCTTTTGTTAAAATTAGAGTTGTTAAACCAATTGACTTTCTATTATTATTATTTATGTACCTTTATGGCTACTCTTTTAGAGTGCTGTTCTTTTTTAATACACAGTTGTTTAAATGATGTTCACACTGTAAATTTTAAAGTATATTCACGTATTCAGTAATTTGACAAATATGTTTTAAGAGGTTGCTCTATATGGGCTTTATTTGGGCAATTGTGTTGCATAAACATTCTTCTTGCCCTGTTACGACAACTAAACTTACTTGTCTATATTAACATATCTTTCTTTGCACATCATGTTTTAGAGAGCCATTCACTTAATTATTGTTTTTCCCCTGTCAAGCCCACTAATTATAAATTTGACGAGGGCAGGTATCTTGGCTGTTTTATTGAATTTTGTGTCTTTGGCACTTAGAACAGTTTCTGGCCTGAAGCAGAAACTCAAGAAATATTTGTTGAGTGAGTTAATGAACGCCATTATATGTGATCCTCACTTTATTAATTATAATAAAGTCAAAATAATTTTAATTTTGATTGCTGAATGAGCTATTGGTTATTCATTTTATAATCTAATATAATAATGTAGATTGAGGAATAGGTAAAGGGATAGAGAAATGAAGAGATATATTATAAAATTAACATGGTAAAATATTAATTGTAGGATTGATGCGGTCAATACAGTGGTGATGGTGGTAAAGTTCTTTTTTTTTTTTTTTTTTAAGATTTTATTTATTTATCTTCAGAGGGGAAGGAGAGAGGGAGAGAAATATCAATGTATGGTTGCTTCCTGTGCATTCCCTGCTGGGAACTGGCCTGCAACCCAGGCATGTGCCCTGACTGGGAATCGAACCGTGATCTCTTGGTTCACAGGCCCGCGCTTAATCCACTAAGCTACACCAGCCAGGGCGGTGGTAAAGTTCTTTCAACTTTTTTATATGTTTGCAAATTTTTATGACAAAATATGGGGGAAATGTAATGCAAATCAAAGACTGGTTGAGCTGCAAAACACAAGTAAAAAATTTCACACAGGTTTTTGCTTTGTTTGGAAGGACAG
This sequence comes from Trachops cirrhosus, assembly GCA_028533065.1. Classification (NCBI taxonomy): domain Eukaryota; kingdom Metazoa; phylum Chordata; class Mammalia; order Chiroptera; family Phyllostomidae; genus Trachops; species Trachops cirrhosus. The sequence continues at coordinate 44,767,147 of CM052538.1, forward strand.
TTGATTGGAATAGAGGAGTCCCTCCCATGTTTATGTTAATTTGAGAGAGTCTGTGAGGGAATAATCTAGTTATAGTTGTTCATCTCAAGAAAACTATTAATTGTGAATCCTTTTTATTAAGATATTTGCCCTTTCCTTGTAGGAATTTTCTTCTGCCATTATAAATGCTGTAAATCCAAGGATGCCAGGTGCATGTTTAACTCCTTGGCTTTTAATAAGAAATATCAGGCATTCAAAAAAGCTACTACTCTTTTCAGTATCTAAAGAGTGGAAATCAGTATTGAAAGGTACAATTTTACCAAATTTGGACATATCTTAGTCTTGAATTTGAGAGTGTGTGCCTTGATAGTAAAGACATTAAATTATATGGTTTGTGGCTAGGAAATTTAACTTTTTTTAAGATTGTGTCATAACCCATGCATCATCACAGTTGGTAATCTTTAAAACACTGATGCATTTTTCTGCATGCTGTTCCCAAATGTGCTGGACCAGCTGTTGAGAGCCATGCCATCCAATCGCCTGGAAGACCTCTTCTTGGACCACAAATCACCTCTGGTACTGTCCCTCTTTGTTCTAATAAAGAATGGAAAAATTAAAGCAAGTTACCGTGGTTTATTACTCATGTTTTCTCTGTTAAGCATGGGCTGTGGGAGTCACAGCATCCGCATTAGGAGGCCTTGGCATTCTAGGTAAACACTCACGACAGACAAGCCAATGAGTTTAATATTCATGACTATGAAAGTGATTTTATGAATATGTGAACTCTGAAATTTTCGATTGTGTATGTGTGTGCATGCGTGTGCTTGTGTGTGTTCTTTGTCATTTTCCCAGTGAAAATTGCCCTGACACTGATCTCAATGTTAATGTATTCCTGCTTACATTTGACTTTGGAATATGTTACGGCTAATTATCATTACACAGGATGAAAGATCAGAGCCCTGAGTGAGGTGCTTGGGTTTGGGAACAAAGAGAGGCCAATTCGGCATCTTGGCTCCAGGCCCAACTATTGTAATCGAACATCTTGAATCTGGTGGGGTCTCTGCCTCTATTTCTTTTACTTTTTCTCCCTCAATTTTTGAAGGGGGGTAGGGGGAAAAGGTTAAGGGTTTGAAGGGGCTGAAATTTCCCCTTGAACATGATGTCAATATGTTGGCATGTCTCCTTTTATTAAGATGCCATCCAACTGATAACAAGTCCTGCTGTGTTTTACCAACATAAAAAATTAGACTGGAGACCGAGGAGCGGCAGGTGGCTTTTGGCACCAAGAAATAATCACACTTGATGTGGAAAGTAAAGTAAAAGGAGCCATCTGTTCACTGCAGGAGGACGTGAAAAATCACATTAACATATTGTCACTAACATCATGAAATACACAGTTAATAATAAATTTAGTTATCATGGCAAGTCGTGTTGGATACTTACTCTGAAAATGCAGAATGTGAAAGATGCTCTTTCTTGCCCACCCTGGTTTTTTTTTTTTTTTTTTTTGAAAAAGAAATATCTTAAATCTTTCCTTGGTGTGTGTGGCATGGCTGGGGGGAGGAAAGTGTTCCATTTTAAAGCCTTGCTGTGTTTCATTGTTGCTGAGTGAGCAAAAGAGCCTTTTGTGCAGATGCAATGAATGACTTCTTTGATTCCACCCACTTATTATCCACCATGTTACTCTGTAGTTTCTTACCTGGATGGAGAAAAAAAAGATGTAGGAGAGGGGAAGGTTGTTTGGATAATGTCCCTGCACGAGATCCAGAGCACGTGAGCCCTTCTAGGAAAGGCATGGGGTGGCAGAACCCTGTCGTGGAGGAGAATCAGTGTCTATAGCTTTGCTTGGATGTCGAATGGGCATTTGAGTCCGCCTTTAGTCAGTCATGTTCCTGCTGCATGTTCTCCTAGTAGATTCTGTGGGAGATACCTGCACATACTTTACAAGTGAACAAGCGTGTTAAAACAATGTGATGGGAAGGTTTTCTGCACTTTTTGTGCATGTGCTCTTTGCACATGTCCACAAAATAAAGAGGCTACAGAGGCTGGAAGTCAAACTGATGTTGGAAACATTGGAATTGTTATTTCTGAGTCATTACCATGTTTACACACTATTAAAATATTTTTTATTTTCCAATTATAGTCGACATAAAATATATTAGTTTTAGGTGTACAACATAGTGATTAGACATGTACATAACTTACAAAGTGATCACCCTCATAAATCCAGTACTCATCTGGCACCGTATATTTTTGCTCTACCAGTTTCTTACCGTCATTGCTCACTGCCACTACAAATTTGTGACTCAAACCCACATTGTTGTCAGTATAATTAATATCTAGGTCTCAGTCTCACTATTTACAAAATTACAGTTGTCATGTAATACAATCTTTGTAAATAACTGAACCAACAGTTATTTCCCATTTCTGATTGTTGGTGTTTATCCAGTCATTATCCCATTTGCTATGTAGCAGCAATATATAAATAACCTTTAAAATATCTGTATACAATCAGATAAAGAACATTAGAATAAGAATCAAGATTTTAGTTCCAACTCTGATTCTAATTAGCTTTATGCTCTTTAGAAAGTGAAAGTGCCTCTCAGGTCTTTTTTTTCTCTGGGATAAAATTTAGGTGACCTCTAAAGAAACTTTTCTTCTCTAAAATTTAAGGATTAAAAAAATTGTCCAGTTAAACCTGATTTTTGTTTTAAGTTAATGGAAGAAAAATGTCATGTAAGGGGTACTTCTGTTGCATGTATAGCTTTCGATCACTAAGGGTGAATGTCACCATGTATTCCTGACTTAGATGTAGACTCTGTCACCTCAGTGCAGTCATCACAGTGTCTTATGAACACAGACTTACACTTTAATTTTCTTCCATTTTTAAAAAAATTATACAATTTTCACAATTTTTATTCTCTCATTGAGATGATCTCACAGAATCCACTCTTAATGAAGAAGAGCTGTAGACCTGATGATTTTCACCAGTGGTCTTGGATCATATGAGAGGGGATATACTCCAAAAACCAGAATTATCTTCTGGAGGGCAGGCCCCTTGTAGTGGAGGCTTCCCCCACTAGGTGAGTGTTCTAGAAATGCATCTGTATTTGTGTACCAGTTGGCATTGTTGTCAGAGGCTGCACTCAGCTTCAGTGAATTTGTCATGAAGACTTTCAACGCATTTGCCCAATTTCATGCGGGGTGACTTACAAGCACACCTGCCCACACCATGCTGAGTGTTCAGCAGTTTTTGACCAAAAACAGCATGACTCTCATTTCTTACCCTACCTATTCATCCAATCTTGCCCAAAGCAACTTTTTTTTTTGTTTTCTAGATGAAAAACTCCTCAAAGGGAAATGTTTTTGCCGACATAGAGGAAGTGAAACAAAAAATGGCAGAAGTACTAAAAGGCATCAAAATTGACAAGTTCAAAAACTGTTTCCACAGTGGAAAAAATGTCTCAACAGGTGTATTGCAACAAATGGAGAGTACTTTGAAGGTGGCTGAAGTTTAAGCATGCAAAAATAAATACAAAATTTTTTATAAATAAATTCCTGGCAATTTTGGGGTTCCCCTTGTATGCTGATTCACTTTCATGAACAGCCTTCCTTCTCTCCTATAACATCTCTTTTCTTAAGTAACCTCAGACCACTTTCTTCATGGAAACCTTTTCTGACCACTTAACCTTAGTTAAATCACTTTGCTGTACTTTCCCATTTTTCCTTGTACTTCCTTTTTTCTAAAAGTCATTGCACATCAGTTAATTATTAAGTGTGTGCCATCTCTGTGGAATTGTAAGACCTGTGAAGGCAGTCCACTGTTTGTCATGGTCACCAATGATGCCAGGCAGATAGAGCCATTTAATAAATATCATTTACCCTGGCTGGTGTGGCTCAGTGGATTGAGTGCCATCCTATGAACCAAAGGATTGCCAGTTCAATTCCCAGTCAGGGCACATGCCTGGGTTGTGGGCCAGGTCCCAGGTCAGGGGTTGTGCAAGGGGCAACCACACATTAATGTTTCTCTCCCTCTGTTTCTCCCTCCCTTCCCCTCTCTCTAAAAATAAATAAATAAAATCTTTTAAAAATAAATAAATATCATTTTATTGATTGACAGTTGGTTACACCAGCCAACATTGGGTTTTATGAGGTTTCAGGGGACATAGAATTGGTCTCTGATATTGGCATCATCTTACAGTCATCCAGAAAGCCTCAGGTAAAATTTAGAGGACTGTTCCAGAGGTTATTACTCCTATGGCAAGCACAGTTAGAACTAGACTCTGTGTTAGGGTTTCTCTGGAGCAATTAGAATATTTAAGAGGTGGACTAGCATGGACCTCAAAATAGTTATGGCTCTTGTAAGGCTCTTGTATTCATTTTTAATAATAGCCTGAAAATATATTATTGAACAGGTGAATAATGAACTTAATAAAGTCTTAGCTGGTCCTGGGAACAATCCAAAATTTTGAGTCTCCCAATGTCTTTAAGTCATACTTGGATAAACTATTCTTCAGTAGACAAGAGTACATCATTTTACCAAAATTTTTTTAAAGATTTTATTTATTTATTTTTAGAGGGAAGGGAAGGGAGGGAGAGAGAGAGAGAGAAACATTAATGTGTGGTTGACTCTCATGCATCTCCAACTGGGGATCTAGCCCACAACCCATGTGCCCTGACTGGGAATCGACCTGGCAACCCTTTTGTTCATAGGTTGGCACACTGGCACTCAATCCACTGAACCACACTAGCCAGGGCTTTTTTACCATATTTTTTTAGCTTGAGAAAAACTTATAAGTTTAATTTTGCTGAGATAAAAACTGGCAGAAAAATATGTTCTATAATATCAAGTAAGAAATTTTATATATATAAAATTTGTGTGTGTGTGTGTATATATATATATATATATATATATATATATATATATGAAATCTGTCCAGAAGGTATCCAGCCTTGTAATATGGAAAATAGAGACATTTGATCAAGGAGATATAAGATACAGGAAACATTGTACATAGGACAATGACACCTCAGTCCCCTTTAAAGTAGGCAACTTGGGACCTCACATAGTTCTCTAATTGCTGTCAGCTACCCTGTCATATTTTTCTGAATCTCACTGATAGTCTGAAATATCTTCCCTTTCAAAGGTGATTTTGCTTTTGGAAAAACCCAGAATTCACAAGGGCACCAAATCTGGCTGTAGGGGGGCTGAGTCACCTGGGTGATTTGATGTTTCTCAAAAAAACTCTGAATGAGACATGATGCATGAGTGGGTGCATTGTTGTGTTGAAGCTGCCAATCACCTGTTGCCCACAGCTGTGGCCTTCTGAATCACCTGAATAATTTCCAGGGAGGAATATTCAAGCTTAATGCAAAATTTGGTGCAGATTAGTTGCTCTACTCGCTCAGTCATTTTGAGTGGGACGGCCACACAGTACATATGCTCACTCAATGGCATCTACTGCCCCTGCAATAGTACAGTGAATAGTACAGTGAAGTCGTCATTGTTCACATCTGCACATTCTAGTCCAGTCTCTTTGGCTGCCAGGTTGCTTCAATGTTGCGCAAACCATTCTTGTTATCTTAACAATGGCTGGACTTTTTCCAAACAGACATATCTTTACTTGTGACCTTGCTATAATGTTCAGAATGAAATAGTCAAGTGATTATGATTTGAAATGAAGAAATGAGTTACTGGTGCCCTCCCAAAAGCTATTCTTACATAGATGGAGTCATATATATTATACATAATATACATGCTTAACTCATTGTACATTTAATATTTTAATACATTATTTATTTTTAAATGTTTATTAATAATAAATAGATACCAGGTAATATACTTATTGCTCTTTTGTTTTATAAACTGAAAATCCAGTAAAAAACAGTCATCAGAACTGAAAATATCCGTAATGATCATCCAAAAAGGTTGCTAAAACCAGGAAATCATCATAATGAATGATACTCAGTTATACTCTGTAGGAAGTTGCCAAATGTTTAGGCTTAGGTTGGGAAGATTTTGCCACATGCATAAAAATTTCCTCAGACCCTTAGAGGTAGTTATACAAACTGACAAGCGTTTTTAGAATTGACAGTCCTTCTTACCCAGTAGATATTTCATTCCATGCATGCTGGGCTTCTTTGCAGTTGTTGAAAAGCAAGGCAGATGGGCACTCCAGTCCGCCTGAGGGGACAGGAGTAACACACATCAGAGCACTGGGGGCTGTGAGATTTCTTCTTTTCATCAGACAGGCTAATAGACCCAGGGAGGCCAGGAATTCAGTGATATCCTAGAGGGTCTTGCAGGTGGCCATCACTGAAGTGCCTGGTAGACTTCCTGCTGACCCCTGGTTTCACAGAAAGTGTAACTCTTTCACTGTGACATGCCAGGCTCTGACATAAAACAACATATTGGAGAAACTCTGATGGTGTGCAGTATGGAAAACACTCAGAGGCTGATGTTGGTGAAGCATCATAGTGTTTTTATTTTCTTTCTTTCAAAACAATTGTGATAAGAACATTTAATATGAGATCTACCTTCAAAACAGATTTTTAAGTGTGTAATACAGTATTGTTATCTGTAGGCACAGTTGTATAGCACATCTTTAGAATTTACTCATCTGGCATAACTGAAATTTTATACATATTAGGTTAGCAACTCCCCATTTCCCTCTCCCCCCAATAAAATGGCAATAACCATTTTACTCTTTGCTGTGTAAGTTTGACTATATTTGATAGCGCATATAAGTAGAACCATGCAGTATTTCTCCTTCTGTGACTGGCTTTTTTTCTCTTTTAGTTGGCTATTTCTACATATCCTCAGTAAATCCATCTATCAGTAAATACTCTTTGCTCTTTTTCCTCTGAACTTCTGAAGCATGCAATGGCTTTTTGTGTGGCACTATGAATTCCTCTTTGATGTCCAGTATTCTTCGATTTCAGTGTAAGATGCCTGAGGGGAGAAGATTGTCTTAGGTGTTTTGTTGTCTCAGTTGTGCCTTGCACACAGGAATAATAGTCTATATTTTTGCTCTTCTTTTCCCTTCCTTCTTTCATTTAAAAAATATTTACCCAGCATCAACTGTTTAATAGTTTCTGGGATGGCCTCTAGTAGGCAAATAGACACAATCCTTGTCCTTGTGAGAGCCTAGTGAGTAAATCAGACAAAATTGAGTAAATAATGGCAACTCATTATAAATTGTAATACATGTTAAAGGGGAATAAATGGCTAAGACTGAGTATAACTGGGGATGGAAAAATGATTGGTTTTTCTAGCTTTTTTCAAAACCATTTTTATCTTGGCTATCTCCTCATCCAAGTCATAGATTCCAAATCTCTTCTTTCAGTTGGGTGTATGTCCACAGAAGAAGAACTCTTAAAGGCTAATGACTATTGTTATTTTTCTCTTTCCACTACACCTTTTGTGGGTGTAGAAGCAGATAGCTGCTAGTAAAGAAAGGCCATGGCTTTTCAGTGGCCAGATGCAGTGTGCCTTATAGATAGCACACATTCAAGAGATGATGTATAGAATAATTGTGATTAAATTAGAATGCAGAAAATATACTTTGGTAACACTGAAAAGTTAGACACATTTCGACATACAGTTTTTATAAGCCATGAGCCACACTCATAAAGCTCATAGAAGGTTCATGAAGCGAGAAAGGCAGAATGATAGATCTGGTTGAAAATTATTATTATTCATTAATTGATTCTTCTAGTTCAAAACTGGTTATATGTGCTATTAGTCACATCCTAGGTTTCTAGTTGTAGTCCCTATATATCTTCAAATTGGACTTCTGGCCAAGATGGAGGCATAGATAGATACACTTTGTCTCCCTGCACAATGAAAAGAAAGACAATAACAAATTTATAAACCAGAACTGCCAGAAAATCTAACTGTATGGACATTTGACAACCAAGGAGTTAAAAAAGAAACATTCACTCTGATTAGTAGAAGGGGTCAAGATGGGCAGCTGGGGTGGTAGGATGCACAGCAAGGCAGTGGCTGGAAGACCAGACCATCCCTCTTTCGCATGCAGATAAACTGGAAGGAACAACCAGAGAGTGAGATAGACTTTTCAACCCAGGGTTCCAGCACAGGGAAAGCCTCAATACCTCTGTAAAAACCTGTGGGGGTTGAAGGGGCAGGAGAAACTCCCAGCTTCACAGGAGAGTTCATTTGAGAGACCCACAGGGTACTAGAACATACACAAACCCACCCACTCAGGAATCAGTACCAGAAGGGCTTAATTTGCTTTTGGGTAGTGGGGGAAGTGACTGAAAGCCAGCTGAGAGCCAAGGAAAAGGCATTGTTCCCTCTCTGACCTCTTCCCCACATATAGCAACATGGGTTACCCCACCCTGCTGAATACCTAAGGCTCTGCACATTACAACATAAGAGGTGCACCAAGACAAAGACATATGGCCCAAATGAAAGAACAGATCAAAGCTCTAAAAATAGAACTAAGTGATGAAGTGATAGCCACCCTATCAGATGCAGAGTTCAAAACACTGGTAATCAGAATGCTCACAGAAATGGTTGAGTATTGTTGCAATATAGAGGGAAAAAGGGAAGGCTATGAGAAGTGAAATAAAGGAAAATATACAGGTAACCAACAGTGAAAGGAAGGAAACCATGATTCAAATCAACAGTTTGGACCATAGGCAAGAAATAAACATTTGACCAGAACAGAATGAAGAAATAAGAAATAAAAAAAAATGAGGAGAGGCTTAGGAACCTCCAGGACAACTTTAAAAGTTCCAATATCCAAATCATAGGGGTGCCAGGATGAGAAGAGGGAGAGAAAGAAATTGAAAACTTAATTGAAAAAATAATGAAGGAAAACTTCCCCAATCTGGCAAAGGAAATAGACTTCTAGGAAATCCAGGAAGCTCAGAGAATCTCAAAGAAGTTGGACCGAAGGAGGAACACACCAAGGCATGTCATAATTATATTGTTTGAGATTAAAGATAAGGAGAGAATCTTAAAAGCAGCAAGAAAAATGGAGAAATTTACCTACAAAGGAATTCCTATAAGACTAGCAGCTGATTTCTCAAAAGAATCCTTGCAGGCAAGAAGGGGCTGGAAAGAAATATTCAAAGTCATGAAAGTCAAGGACCTTCATCCAAGATTCCTCTCTCCAGCAAGCTATCATTTTGAATGGGAGATAAAGTGCTTCCTAGATAAAATCAAGTTCAAGGAGTTCATCATCACCCAGCCCTTATTATATGAAAAGTTAAAGGGACTTATCTAAGGAAGAGAAGATGATCAAAAATATTAACAGTAAAATGACATCAAACTCTGGACTATCAACACCTGAACCTAAAAAAAAAAAAAAACAAACTAAGCAAAGAACTAGAACAGGAACAGAATCACAGAAATGGAGATCACATGGAGGGTTATCAGTGGGGAGGGGGAGGGGGGAGAATGGGTGGGAAAAGGTACAGGGAATAAGAAGCATAAATGGTAGGTACAAAATAGACAAGGGGAAATTAAAAATAGTATGGGAAATGGAGAAGCCAAAAAACTTATGCGTACGACCCATGGACATGAACTGAGCAGGCGGCAGAGGGGGTAAATGCTTGTGGGAGGGGAGATGCAGGGCAGAGGGTAATAAAGGGAAGAAAAAATTGGGACAACTGTAATGGCATAATCAATAAAATATAGTTAAAACTATATATCTTCAAATATAGTTTTAAAGTAGGAATAAACAGATACACAGGCTTACTATGTGAATTAAGTTGAAAACTATAAATACATTACAGCTAATAAGAAATCAATACGGAATATGAGCTCATGAATAATAAAGGAAATTGATTCTTGATTACACATAAATACCAGTAGATCCATCAAAAAATCTGCTTTTACATTCTGCAAAAGGTAGACCCTCAAGAGAGCATTGTGGGATCATGAACTTTTAAAGAAATCATAGCTATAAATTTAGGGAATAGAATTTCTGTAGAGATACCATATTAGCTTGCAGAGTTGCCATAACAAAGGACTGAGTGGTTTAAACAACAGAAATTTATTGTCTCACAGTTCTGGAGGTGAGAAGTCTGAGATAGAGGTATCCTTAGGGTTGTGTGTCCTTGGTTTATTGGTGCCCTGTGTTCTCTGCTTTGTCTTCAGATGGGCTTCCCTCTGAGTGTGTCTGTGTCTTAATCTCAGAGTCACACCAGTCAGACTGGATTAGGCCCCATGCATATAACTCCATTTTACCTTATTTACCTCTTAAAAGATCCCATTCCAAATACAGTCATATTCTGATGTACTTCAACATAGAAATTGGGAGGGGGCATGGATTAAACACATAAGAGATAATAAAATAAGGATTACTGAATAAATCAGTCAGAATCTAACTGAGGAAATATAAACCACTTCAATTATTTACAACAGGAGGAATTTAAAACAAACAAAAAATTGATTTCATGAGGGATAGAAGAGTTGTAAGTCCGAATGTGATAGTGAGAGAACCCAAGGATTAAAACATAGGAAACTCTTTATAAACCTAGATTAGAGAGACCAAGTAGTAGCAGAGACAGGGATGGGATTACCTGGTAGAAGCTGGAACTGCACAGACCCATCTGAAGGTCCTGGAAACACTGAAGACAAGAAAAGGAAACACAGCTGCTATCAGAGATTTTGCTCAAGGCAGCAACAGAAGGGAGAATACCCTCTTTTCTCCCTTCCTCCTACTCTTTATTTTTCTGCCAGCACTCCTTAATGGCCAAACCTGGACAGGCGTCAGCTGCCACAGGAGCCTGATGATTGCAGCCCCTAGTCCTGTCTCCCTGAGTTACATACAGACAGAACAGGAGGGCAAGGTGTGCATTTGAGGACAAACAAACCCAAGACTGGCACAAGTACTAAACAAAAGAGAATATTGTCAAGTGCTTCAAAAGGGTCCTTCAAATAAGTGAAGGGAGAGTTACATATTTGTATTTATGATTAGTGACTTATATAAATCTACTCACAACTGGCCCAACAAAACCTACTTTATTTTATTCTTGTAATTAAAAAAAATGTTTCTCCTCTCCTTTGCCTGGAAGATCCATTCTCCCTCCCACCCTCCAATCTGTGCATTTCTAAATTCTAAAAATTGTTTAAAGCCTTGCTTAAATTCTCCTTGAAGTTTCTCAAACTCTTATTTCCTCCACTTTCTTCTTAATTCCCATTGCACCCTGTCTATATTGGTCTCAAGGCACTAAGAACTTTCCCATTAGTAACTATTCATAAACACAATTATGTGCTTTTTAAGCAACTATTCATGTGCACAGTTATGTACTTTTCAAGGTCAAGGCCAGGGTTTTTATATTTCACACAGTTTTTAATCTTTAAAGCCTGTACAGTATTGATGAGCAGTAAGTATGTCTAGTAAATAATTATACTTAACAAAACTCCTAGTATTGGCATAATCCCATTTAATATTTGTAATCTTATTACCCTTTCTACAATTTTCCATCATCTTTACCATTCTGTATAAAAACTAATAGAACACAAGGTTTTTTAATTTTTATTTCTTTTTAAAGGAATATGTATTTCATTTTATGGTTATGTAGATGAGACTCCTTAGCTTGGAATTCAAAGAAATACCCTCTTATCTAAATGTCAAAACACATGAAATATTGAATGAGTATTTTCTTTTTGTTTTTTTGTTTTATCAAGAAGTTTTATTTGGAAACTTCATAGCATTTAGCAAGTCAGATGTTAGTGACAATGATCTTTTTGGAAGAGGATTCAGAGTTGCGTGAAAACATTTTTCCTTTCAGTTGCTTTTGTCCACTGGCTTTTTAGCTTTGTTTTGTTTTTCCTTTTCCTTTCCTTGCATCATCCCTTGTAGTTCTTTTTTTTAAAATATATTTTATTGATTATGCTATTACAGTTGCCCTGTTATGCCCCTTTCATTCCCCTCCACCCTGAACACCCTCTCCCACCCACATTCCCCCTTTTTACTTCAGTCCATGTGTCATAAGTTGTTTAGCTTCTACATTTCCCCTACTATTCTTGCCCTCCCCCTGTCTATTTTCTGTCTACCTTCATTGCTACTTATTCTTCATATCTTTCCCCTACTCTCCTCCTCCCACTTCCCTGTTGCTAACCCTCCATGTGTTCTCCATTTCTGTGGTT
>CM052538.1:44779752-44825489 GCA_028533065.1 Trachops cirrhosus
CTCTTCTCCTTCTGGTACCCCTATAATTCGGATGTTGGAACGTTTAAAGATGTCCTGGAGGTTCCAAAGCCTCTCCTCATTTTTTTGAATTCTTATTTCTTCATTCTTTTCTGGTTGTATGTTTTTTTCTTCCTTCTGCTCCACTCCACTGATGTGAGACCCATCTTTCATTCCATCACCATTGGTTCCCTGTGCATCTTTCTTCATTAAACTTACTGTAGCCTGCATTTTTTCAGCTACTTTGTGACCAAAATCAGCCAATTCTGTGAGTATCTTGATAGCCAGTGCTTCGAACTGTGCATCTGATAGGTTGGCTATTTCTTGGTCGCTTAAAAGGATGGGTTCTGAGGCTTTCAATTCTTCTTCTGTTTGAGCCATCTTTTTGCTGCTTTATGTTTTGTTTTGTTTTTTGGTCTTGTCGAGCTCCTGTAGTGAGGGGCTGGGCCTTAGGAATTCACCAGGGAGGGGCACCCCAGTCACTGGGTTATGATGCTGTATGTGGGGGCGGGGTCCGAGAAGGAACAATGGCGCTTGCTCTGCTCTCTGTAGGACCCCAGACCCTTCCGCCACTTTCCAAGAGCCAACCGGGCCCCTCTGGCACCAATTCCGGTGTGGGTGGGCCTGTGCACCCTGTGGGATCTTCCTTCTCAGTCAGTGACCCAAAGCTCTATTTCCCGGTGCTGGTACCCCGAGTTGCGTGCAGTGCCTTGCTTCACAATGTCCGCCTTGCTGGGTCTGCTGGTCACCACCCCCTGGCCAGGGCCCACCAGCCACCGCTACTTGTGCACCCAGGGTCTGCCTGCTGCGGGCCTGCGCACCGCCCCGGGTGCTCAGCTCTCTGCTCCGTGTCCCTTGCCTGGCTGCCCGACTCTGCCCCTCCTACTGGTCTGGATGAAAGTGTCTATTTTTAAATCCTTGGTTGTCCGACTTCCATACACTTCAATTTTCTGTTAGTTCTGGTTGTTATTTTGTTTCTATATTGTTGTTGTCCCTATCTTGGTTGTGCGAGTAGGCACAGTGCGTCTACCTATGCCTCCATCTTGGCCAGAAGTCCCTGAATGAGTATTTTAAGCAAATATATCTCTTCTATTCTTTTCCTCCTTTTTATGGCCACTTTTGTAGTTGTTGAAATACATCTATTTCTTCCACTAACGTTTATTGAATACTATAAACCAGGCATGCCGTAGGCATTTGATATGCATTAGGAAACAAAACAGACCCCTTTTCCTTTGTATCATAGCAAGATAGCAATAATTATAAAACATAAATTTTAAGTTTATTTGAGGTGATATATAATATGAGGGGGAAAAAAGAGAATTAGGTTAGTAATATCAGAAATGCCAGGATGAAGGTAGGGGCTAGTGGCCATTTAAATAGGCTGGTCAGAGTGAGCCTCATCATGAAGGTGACCTTTGAGCAGACTTAAAAGGAGGTAACACAATTAACAATACTGGTGTCTGGAAGAAGATTTCTAGGCAGAGACAGCAAAATATAAAGACTCTAAGGTGGTAGAATCCCCAAAACAGACGTGCCCAAACCTTTTAGTTCATGGAACTCAGTGTCTGATTTATTTTTCACAGTGTCTCTACACCAAAAGAAATACTGAACAGATTGGTTCATTAAGTAGTTTGTTACAAACAACTTAAAAATTTTTGTCCAAATAACTTAGTAGTCATTTGTAAAACTAACACACATATATTACACAAAACTAATATTTTTTCACTCTTAATAACCACAATTACTTCAAAATAGATTGTGTGTACCTACTGAGGATGTGATCAAATTTTAGATATATTTTGAAGGTGGACCTAGTGTGATGCTGATAGACTAGCTGTGAAATATGAGGAAAAGAGAAGAGTCAAGGATGACTCTGAGGCTTTCGGGTCTGAGGAGCTGGAAGGAAGGAGTTGTTGCCATTAAGGGAGGTGGGGTAGACTTCAGGGAAGCAGGTGTGGGAGCTCCATTCTGGGCAGGTGCAATTTCAGACCTCAGTTGGACCCGAAAGTGGAAATGTTAACTAGGCAGCTGAGCATATGAGTGTGTTGTCAGTAGGGAGCCATGGGCTGGAGATGTACTTTGGGGTGGTGAGTGGTACATAGATGGTATGTAAAGCCCTAGAGCTAAATGAGACCCTCTAGAGAAGAAGTGTCGATAAGGGAGAGAAAAGGTCCAAAGACTGAATGAACCTTGGGACATGTCAATATGAATGAGTCTGGGAAAAAAGAAGGAATTAGAAAGCAGATTTAAAAAGAGGAAGAATCCAAGAGAGTATGATATCCTAGAAGCTCAGTGAACAGCAGGTCATCTACTTTGTCTAATACTCTGAGGTCAATGAAGACAAAATGCTGTTGGTCAGATACTTGACTAACTCAAAAATAAGATACCCCTTTTTAACAAAAGAGTGACACTGTGTCACCTCCCAATCAATGTGAAATGGCTATTCGTTTTTCTTTTTAAAGAATGAGAAAACCAGGAGATCTGTAATTCTGATTTTATAGTTTATTAGCAATATCTGGTGATACCCTACAATGAGTTTGAAAACAAAATAGTTAATTGTTAAACCTTAAGAAAGTTAAGTAAAGTAATCATAGTAATCTTGATAGTCTGTTTTCAATTTTAAAAAATGGCAAGGGAAATATGTTTGAGTTCTAGTGCTGCTTCTGCATAATGACTTAATACATATCAAGTGATGCTGAGTATTTGCAGAACATCTGGTAAGAGCAGGTAGCAGTTTTCTTTTCAATATGTTTTATATGGCAATTTGATAAAGCTGGAAAATAACATTTTTCATCTTCATTTAAAATAGACTTGCAAAGGTGCAATTTTATTCCTACTTGCTCTAACTGCTTAAGTTGGTTTCCGCACTTCAAAATAAAATTTACTTAAATATTTTAAAAGAAAATATATTAAATTATATCTTATCATTCTAACACAAAACTTCCACTATCTAACTTTCTTATTGAAACCTATTGTCAACAGCTTACTTAATCTTTGTTCCCAAGGTTCCGCCTTTTGGCCCCATGAACACTGTTATTATTTTGGTTTCTGAGTGTTCTCATAGCCAAATGGACCTCCTTTTGTCTCTCTTTTCCTACACAGCCTGAATCTCATGACTCATATCTGAACTATACTTTCCACTGGCTGTATCAGTCTTGGTTCAGTTAAAAAGAAAAGAAAAGAAAAGAAAACAAAACAAAACAAAACAAAACAAAAAAAGAGCCACACTAGATATTTAAAACATATGGAATTAATATAAAGAATTAATGATGTGATGAATGAGCTGAAAAACTTAGTAGTGGATAGTGAGAAAATTCAGAAATTTTCTGAACAAATAAGAAATTGCTACCATCCCCAGGGCTGAAGAGAAAGCCTGAAATGGTAGCATTCCCATAGTACAGACGCAGGGGTGACCTGAAGGGGACTAGAACTATGGTGAGGGTCACCTGGCAGGAGCTGGTTTCATAGAGGGAGAGTATGTGCAAAGAGATTTGGAGGAGATACAGCTATTTCCAGAAAGAGCAGTCAAAGCAGAACAAGCGGGCTTAACTAGACCTAGTGTGTCTGTCATTGAATCCACTCAAAAAAGAGAAACCACACATTATTTTTTTTCCAGGTACACAGTATTTATTGATTGAATGAGCAGGGCATGGCAAGACAAGGAATTCAACATAATGAATTCAGTGAGACAGTACACTCAGCCACAGACAGAGCTGTGAGTGAGGGATCTGAAAATCTTCAAATTTCCATGCTGCATGAGAATAAAATCAATAAAAGCCCATGAGGCAAGGGGATGATCCCTTACAGGTGGGTCAGACACAGGCCCATCAGACAACTGGTCCCACTTGTGAATGAATAGACCACCAGCTTTCTTGAGTGAATAATGTATCATTCCAAAGCCACTGTCCCTTTTTAAAGAAAACTTTTGTGGGCTTTTGATACAAGATGGTGGAGGAGTAAGTGGAAGCTCCACTACTTCCTCCCAGGACCAATCTAGAATTACAACCAAAATGAAGAGAAATCGGTCTGAATACCAACTGAACACTAGCTGGAGAGAAGCCTTGTAACCACAAACAGGCAGAAGAAACCCCTTCACCACAACAAGACTGGTAGGGAGTGTGGAGGAGGAGTGAGAGGACTGGCTGGTCTCCCATGGGTAGCAGCTGAAGTTCTGGAAGGATATTTCAGGGGCTGGAGGGTTCCCCCTGAGAAGTGTGGGGTCTAAACCCCAATAAGCATTCTCCAACCTACAGCACCAGAGCCAGAAAGGAACCCAGATAATATCCAGCTGTGGAAAACAGCAGGGTTTCTGTCTGCCAGAGAGAGACAGATAGAGATACAGAGATCCTCTTACAGGGCCAATGCACAAAATTTCATTTGTGTCCACTTACCCTTGGTCTGGCAGAGGGAGGGCAGAGTGACTAGAGATGCTTGAGGAGAGTCTTGGGTTGGTGACTTGGGAGAAAGAACTGAAGGAACAGCTGCCAGGATCCCTGTGCCAAGTCATTTCCCATACTGCAGAAGGCATCTTTCTCAGGCTGAGCACTCCTCTCCAAGTGGCATCAACCTGACAGGAAGTAATAACTCCACTTGCAGGAATTACTCTTTCCAACCCTGTGCTGCTTAATCTATGCTGCTTATTACAGACTGAGGCTATAACACTGAATAGTTTAACAGCTAAGGCAGAAAATATAAAGAAGCGGCCAAAATGGGAAGACAAAGAAATAGACCCCAAAGAAAGAACAAGAGAATTCTCCAGAAGAAATAGATGAAATGGATCTATTATGAATCCAACATATCCTAATTCCAAAACCAGATAAAGACATTACAAAGAAAGAAAATTATAGGCCAATATCTCTGATGAACATAGATGCTAAAATCCTCAGCAAAATGTTAGCAAACCAAATACAGCAATGCATCAAAAAGATCATAGAGCATGATCAAGTGGGATTTATTGCAAGAATGCAAGTTTGGCACAACATTTGCAAATCAATAAATGTAATTTACCAAATAAAATAAAGGAAAAACTCAACATGATCATATCGATAGATGCAGAAAAAGCATTTGATAAAACCCAGCACTCATTTATGATTAAAAAAACAGTTAGCAAAGTGGGAATAGAGGGAACATACCTAAATGTAATAAAGGCCGTATATGGCAAACCCACTGCCAGCATCATACTCAATGGGAAAACCACATGTAATTCCCTTAAGATTGGGAAAAAGACAGTGTCATCCACTTATACCTCTCTTATTCTACATAGTACTGGAAGTCTTAGCCACAGCAATCAGATAAAAAGAAATAAAAGGCATCCATGTTGGAAAGGAATAAGTAAAACTGTCTTTATTTGAAGATGACATGATATCATACATAGAGGACCCCAAAGATTCCACCAAGAAACTATAAGAACTGATAAATGAATTCAGCAAAATTGCAGTATACCAAATTAATATCCACAAATCAGTTGCATTTTTTATATGCCAATAGCAAACTAATAGAAAGGGAAATTAAGAAAAAAATCCCATTCACAATTGCTACAAAAATAATAAAATACCAAGGAATAAACCTAACCAAGGATGTAAAAGATCTGTACTCAGAAAATTATAAGACACTGAAGAAAGAAATAGAAGAAGATACAAATAAGTGGAAGCACATACCATGTTGATGGATAGGACAAATTAACATCATTAATATGTCCATACTATCCAAAGCAGTCTATAGATTTAACACAATTCCTATCAAGATTCCAATGATGTGTTTCATAGAAATAGAACAAATATTTGAAAAATTTATATGGAACCACAAAAAGCTCCACATAGCAATAGCAATCCTGAGAAAGAAGAACAAAGTTGGAGGAATCATGCTACATAATATGAAACTATACTGAAAGGCCATAGTGATCAAAATAGCATGGGACTGGCATAAAAACAGACACATAGATCAACAGAACAGAATAGAGATCCCAGAAATAAACCCATGCCTTTATTGTCAATTAATAATTGACAAAGGAAGCAATCACATACAATGGGCTAAAGATAGTCTATTCAATAAATGGTGCTGAGAAAATTAGATACATGCAGAAAAATGAAACTAGACCACCTTCTTACACCACCCACAAGAATAAATTCAAAGTGGATTAAAGACTTAAATGTTAGACCCCAAACCATAAAAATCCTAGAAGAAAATGTAAGCGGGAAAATCTTGGACATTACTTCTAGCAATATTTTATCAGATATATCTCCCCTGGCAAGGGAAACAAGGAAAAATAAACAAATGGGACTGCATCAAACTAAAAAGTTTTTTGCACCACAAAGGGAATCATCAACAAAATAAAAAGACAACCCACAGAATGGGAGAACATATTTTTTGATACATCTGATAAGGTCTTAATATCCAGAATTTATAAAGAACTTACAAAACTAAACACCAAGAAAACAAACAACCCAATTGAAAAATGAGCAAAGGACTTGAATAGACACTTCTCCAAAGAGGACATACAGACGGCCAAAAGACATATGAAAAGATGCTCAACATCAGTAATCATCAGAGAAATGCACAATGAGGTATTATCTCACAGCTGTCAGAATGACTATCATCAATAAATCAACAAACAAGTGGTGGTGAAGATGTGGAGAAAGGGAACCCTTTTGCACTTTTGGTTGGAATTCAAACTAGTGCAACCACTGTGGAAAGCAGTATGGAGATATCTCAAAAAATTAAAAATGAATCTGCCTTTTGACCCAGCAGTCCCACTTCTGGGAATATATCCAAAGGAACCCAAAACACTAAGTTGAAAGAACATAGGCACCCCCATGTTCATTGCAGTGTTAACTACAATTGCCAAGATAAGGAAGCAGCCCAAGTGACCATCAGTATATAAGTGGATAAACAACTATGGAACATTTACACAATGGAATATTACTTGGCCTTAAAAAAGAAGAAAATTTTACCCTTTGTGACAGTGTGGATGGAACTGGAGAACATTATGGTAAGTGAAATAAGCCAGTTAGAGAAAGACAAATACCATATGCTTTCACTCATACCACTCATATCTAATGAACAAACTGAATGAATAAGGAAAATGGGGACAGACTCATAGGTGGAGAGCAGTATGACAGCTAGATGGGTGGGTGAGCAGGTGGAGGGATTGAGCAAAAAGGAAAAAGAACTCATGGACATGGACAGTGGTGTGGTGATTGCTGGGGGCATATAAGAAAACTAAATAGTTATGGAAAAATACAAAAAGAGTGAATAAAACAAAAAGGAACAATTTTGCTTTGGTCAAGAGACAAAATTTCACACAACCAGTAATTCTGCTGGAGGGAAGAGCAGACCGCTCAATGTACCTTGCAATGCCTGTGACAATTGTGTGCATGTCCTCAAAATTTGTGTCATAGTTAGCCTGGCACATGGTAGAGGAAGGTGGAGGCTGTTGCATGGCTTCTGGTCAGGAGTGGCAGGTCTTTGAGCAGGTCCACATTGGACAGGGCAACTTCCAGGGTGACGTGAGTGGTCCTGGCATTGGTTTCTGTGTTTGCACTGGGTCTGTGGCAGGTCCATGTAAAGGGCCTGAGGCCATCTGCTGGGGCTAATGGTGCTCTACCTGGGCTCTGCATCTACATCCACCATGCTCAGGCTAGCCTTCTGCCTCACCCATCCTCCTACCAGGCATTCTCCCTCACCAATTATTTTAAACAAGTAATTTAATATAGACTTTTACCATGTGCTTACTAGAGTACTGAAATATTGAAAGGGGAACACTGAGGTAGCACAAAGATAGTACCTGAAGAAAGTAACCATTAATCCTAGGGCTGGAGGAACAAAGGGAAGGGGCTGGGAATATTGGAACCCAGATGCTTGAAGACAGGCCATGCAGAACTAGGACCCAAGCCCCTGCAGAGAGGCAGCTGCCCTGCTGGTGCCAGAATCTCAGGATCTGGGAAGGCAGTCCCTGGGTACCGGGACTCTGATCTCTGCGGAGAGGATTTGGGCCAGCTGGTACTGGATCTTCTGAGGAGGTGTGGTGGGGCTGTTTCTGGAAGTCTGGAAAAAGCTGAAAACTGGAATCAATTGTAATCTAAAGTAATTACCATTGAGGGGATGAAATACCATTGCTAAAGAAAGCAAACAGGAAGAAGCTCAGCTTCCCTCCCTTCTTTGGCTTTCCATTCTCCTCTTATAGTTCCCTACTTATTAAGTCCAATAGATGTCAGCTGGCAAAAGTGAAAAGAGTTTGTAGAATTCTAACCTGAGCAACACAGAACAGAGTATACAAAGGTGGGTTTGGAGCTGAGAGATGATAGCTTGGTTATGCAACCATTTCACCCTATTCCGCCACCATCTTCCACTAGTGCTTCCTGTTGACTGTACCTAGAACCAGTTGGCAAGGTACATAGAAAATGTAATTCCATGCAGATCAAGGGAAGGGCAGGAAGTGGTGTGAGAACAACAGGCAAATGACTGCCACACCAGTCTACTCCTTAAATGAGCACAGCCCAACCCCGAGATTAAACACATAGCCTAGCTTCTGTGCTCTATGGCCAGATCAAGCTCACCACTTTTTTGATAACCGGTAAAATCAAAATGTATTTTACCTTTTTTAATGGTTGAAAAGAACTCAAAACAATTTTTTAAAATATTTTATTTATTTATTTTTAGAGAAAGGGGAAGGGAAGGAGAAAGAAAGAGAAACATCAATGGGCGGTTGCCTTTCATGCTCCCTACCAGGGACCTGGCCTGCAACCCACGCATGTGTCCTGACTGGGAATTGAACCATTGACCCTTTGGTTCACAGTGGACCCTTTGGTTCCACTGGTTCACAGTGGACCCTTTGGCCCACACTCAGTCCACTGAGCGATACCAGCCAGGGCTGAAAAAATATTTTATTACACACAAACATCACAGGAAATTCAATTTTCAGTGCCAATATATAACTTTTATTGAAACACAGCCATGGTTTTTAACTTACATGTTGTCTATGGCTTCTTCCACTCTACAAAAACAGAGTCAAGTAGTTGTAAGAGAGACAGTATAGACCACCCAACCTGTATTGTTTACTATTTCAGCTCATTACAAAAAAGGTTCCTGGTATAAATCATATAGCCGGGCTGATTAATATTCACTTCCAAAGCCACCTGTTATTCTTACACTTGAATTTAGTCAATTCCTTCTTTCCTTCCTTCAACATCTATTATAGTCTTCATCACTTTCTTCAAATGTGTACTCACTAATCACCCCTTTAAGCCATGGAAGATGTTCCACACTTCTTTGACAAAATTGGGGTAAAGGGACTTTTTTTACTTTCACTTTGAAAGCTACAAACATATACATTTAAACCCTGCAATTTCTTTTTCCTTCCAGTCTCAAAATGTATATTAAGATGTATATCTCATTTTAAGAGTACCCACTTCACCTGTGCTCTTGACCTCATCCCATCCCACTGCTCCTTCACCATCATTCCATGCCATACCTTCAATCTCAGTCCTCCTTATAGAGGCATTACAGGAATATAGACTTTTACTTTTGGCCAAGTATTCTGTGGTTCTGCCTTTACTACTTATTAATTCTATAGCCATAAGAGTTTCTCTTAATATCTATTACCCTTAGCATCTGTCTTTATAAAAATTGTTCATAGAATTATTGTTAGCATTAAATAGAATAACACATGTAAACATTTAGTACAGTGTCTGGCATATAAAATGTTAAATGTAGTTTAGCTATTTTCAGGTACCACTAAATTTTTTTCTACCAGCACTCCAATCTTTAAAAATATCCAATACTTTGTCAACCTAAAGAGTAAAATAAATCCCTTCAGTTCCATGCCATTTTCTGTTACCACTGCCTTTAACTTCCCCTTTTCATTTACATCCCCAACCAAGTAGACTTATTTTAATGCCTTACCATTTCACTCTTTCATTCACTCTTTAACACATTGCAATTTGATTTTCTTTTTTAAACTAATTTGAAAATGTTCTTGAAAAGACCAACAATAATACCCCAATTCCAAAATTCACTCAGACTTCCCAGTCTTTATATTATTTTACCTCTCTGAAGCATTCAGTCTTGTTAATCACATTCTTTTTGAAATTTTCCAAAACCTTTCATTTTCTGATTTCTCAGCTGTGTTTTCTCTCTTTCTTGAACGTGTCTTCATCTGTCCATGGTGTAGGCCTTATATGTTCACTGTTATGTCATGTCATGTGTTCACTGGATGGTTTTTTCCAGCCCAGGGTTTCAAATTGATATCTATATGCATATAAAACTATAACTGCAATCCAGATCTTTCCCATGCTCAAGTATAATATAGCTAACTGCCTATTGTACATTCATATGAGTGTGACCTACTTTTAAGTTTAATACACTCAAATATTATGTTCTTTATAAACCTGATTCCCTTCATTATTTTTTAACACAATTCTAAGCTATAATCACTCAACCAGAGAGCTATGTCTCATTCTTGACTTTCCCCTTTCCCATACACTGCAAATTCAATGTATTTCCAAGTCCAGCCAATTTTCACTCTTAAAAATCTCACACTATTTTGTAGTGTGAGGACAGACTTCCACACTAGACCTCTCCATTTTAACCCTCACCATCTCCAAATTACATTACAATAATGTCTTCAACTGAAGACCTCTCTATCTTCAAGTCTGTCTATGACAAATCCAAATTCCATGTCATAGCCAACTCAGTTTCTGTGTATATCTGATTATGCTGCCCTTCTGCATGAGTATATGTTAAACTCTAAGCTTTTTCATGTGCCATATAACATCCTCTGAATTGGAGAAACTGTCTTTCTTTCTAGCCTCATTTCCTGCTGCTCTAAAATATTCCATATTTTTGCGAAACTGAACTGACAGTTCAGAAATAATGATTATCCATCTCTTTTTCCTCCCTGAGCTTTGCTTGTGCTATCTTGTACAACATCCTTCCTCCAGCCCTTACTTATCCAAGTGCTCCTGCATCTGTTGGAACTCAGCTAAGGAGCTTTCTCCCCTGTAGGCCTCCCAAGTCTAGATTAGGCTCTTTTCTTCTGTTTCCTTTTGTTATAACATTGCGTTTTTTTGTTGTATTATAATTATATACCATATTATTTGGAAATGAGTTGGCATTTCACGTCCCTTAAAATTGTGTGTGTGCGTGAAAAGAATTATCCAAGGGTTTATTCAACACCTAATTTGTGTTATGCTATTTGTGTTACTTATGAGGTAAAGTGCTAAGTGTTAAGATTTACAAGCATAAATAAAACATAAATCTGTCTTTCAAGGGCAGATGGCCATGTGGGAGTGATGTGGCAAACAGAGAGTCAACTAGTTTACAAGGTAGAGCAAGGTACAAAGTATTAAGTGCAGAACAAGAGTGAAGATTAAGTACTGAAAGAGTTAATGTGAAATAGAGATTACTTCCATATGGCAGATTTTGCTGGGTATTCAAAGCACTAACTTGAATATTTTGGCATTGTATCAATTTGATCCAAGAATTATGATTTTTAATCATATCACAGCTAAAACTTCAGGGCATATATGGCTCACATTGCACAGCCCAAAACCATTGCTGCACTAGTTGTATTTCTGTCTGAATTTCTTTGGAATTACTAGTTTCTTCCTACTCCACAAGCCCTTGCCCAGTACTCATCCACAAATCTTAAAAAAAATATTTCTTTATTTTTATAGTTTTCTCCAAGAATTTCAGAAAAACAATAAAAAGCCCAAAACACAAATGTCATTTTCAAGAAGGAAGTGTAAGTGACAGAATGAGAAAAGTGATGACAACTGGCAGTAGAAAAGGTGCCCAAATGAACAAATAGCAATATTAACACAGCTCCCTGAAATTTGTAATGTAGACGTGATTGCCTCCGTCTTATGGGAGAGAAAATTGAGGCTTATGGTTGTAAAATAACTTATCTAAGTTCACACATCTATTATCTTCAGAGCTGAACTCAGGGCCACAGGGGGAAAACAAAGAAAAGAAAAAAAGAAGGAGAAGAAGGAAAAGAACAAATATATAGCAAAAGTTATATCACTGTCTGTAGTCTTGAGAAATACTTATGCAAATGTCAAGAATGTTTATAGTGTTGTTTAAAATAATTAACTTTATACTTGATGTGTGTGTGTGTTCATATAAAATCAGAAACTGAAAATATGAAGTCTATCTTGATTTAGTTAGAGCTTGGTCATATTTCTGAGATTGGTACTGAACACTCTCCCTTCACATGCCCAGAGCCCCATACCTCCTACCCCAACCTTGGCCCAGTTCACCTTGTCATAAATTGCACTACCTTGAGCCAAAGCTTTCCAACTCAGGTAGTCTGAGCTGCTCCCTGTTTGTGGAACATGTAGAACATGCAGTAATTTCTTGTCTTTGTGCCTTGGTTCCTACCACTCCTTTGACCTGAAATTCGGTCTCATGCACAGTTCACATTTTGAACTCTCAATACCATTTCTATTTTTGAAATCTAGATTACATGCCAACTTTTATATAGGGACTTCCCTGATATCTAGCTGGAAATAATTTCTCTTTCCTTTATACCCGATCCACAGTAACAACTAACATTTGAATACTGTAAATACTGGAAGCTTAGATAGTGTTTTCAGAAACACCACCCTATTTTAGGCTCACAGACCATCTTGTGAAGAGGCATTGCAAGATTATAGCGAAGAACTGAGGGTCAAACTGATTGACCTATTGGCCAAAACACTACCTTCTTGGATGTGAACTAGAGGTGTGCCTGTCATGGGCTCTGTATTCAGTCTGTCCTTGTTCTGGCTGTGTTCTTCCCAAAGGGTGAGGAAATTACCAGGCAAGAGGAGCCTGTGCCACATCCTTTTCTGTTCCAGGGACTCTGGAATTCATTACCTGTGTAACCCTGAACCCACTCTCAAGGCCTACTTGGACCTTCTTCCCTGGCTCTGTCCTCCTTAGGGCAGACACAACAGCTGGTATGTGTACTCCTAAGCTAGTAGTGGCCAACAGACAGCTGTTTTCAAATCATATGGACTAAACTTGGACATGGTTCATGAATCATACCTGTGACTTGAGGCCTCTCACACTAAACAGGAACTAGGGAAGCAAAGAGGAGGGGTTGTGGGCTGGGATCCAGAGGTTAATTTTTCCCATATGTCCATGCTCCAGAGAAAAATATGAGGAGTTTGAGAATCTAAATTGGAACCTGGCCTTCCAGGTTATTATAATGTGATTTTGTCAAGGTGGAATAGGGTAGATCATGTTTTATTTAATAATTTTAAGGTTTATTTCTAATTTTTATTATTAGCACATATGGTACAGGCATCCACGTGTTCTTTTGCCCTTGGCTCCATGATCTTAAGGTCAGACCTGTGCCTCAGTTCACCAAGTCAGCCAGAGACAGAACCAAGACTCTCTCCAGGTGTCTTATGTTTTCACTACAGCACTGTTTCCCAAACTCAACTGGCCATAAGAATCATTTAGGGTGCTTGGAAGGTGGCTAAAGTGTAGACTCTTTGTTTCTTCTTCAGGAGCTCAGTAGTTTGGGTTAGTGCTTAAGAGTTCCACAGAGACTCGAGAATTTTATGCTCAGGCAAGTCTGGGAATCACCACACTGCTGAATCAAGAATTGGCCATTGATTACTATACTATTTAGATGGTATAATAAGCAACATGTACAATAATCAGCAATTGTACCACTTAGATGACACTTGTAATAAAACCCTGCATTGAAAACATGTGGATATATGTATTATTTTGCCTAATACATCTTCATCTCCCTGACTACAGGAACAATTTCATGTACAACTTTTTATCTTGCATAGCAACCCCCATAGTACTCTTTTACATTGGAGAGGTAGTAAACATTTATTAGATAAAAACATAATACTTGGAATTTTTGGATAGTATCTATTAATAGTGTACATAGAAGTGGTATAATTTTATGTCTTCTCATCATATGGAAGCTAAGAAATTAAAAAGGTTGCCTTTATTTGTATTATGAATTCTTATACATATTTCTATCAAAGTTTAATATTAAGTATTGAATGGCTGTTCAAGTGGCTATGAATAATTTGAAGTCAAATGTCCCATTTGAGTTTTCCATGACCTAGTGTAGTGGACATGGAAATGCACTATCTTAAATTAAAGACTCTTTCCTCATTTATTGACTGGGCACTGCTGAGGCATAAAAGTCTGACCATTTCAGCTCAAGTGAAACAATTTTCATGGGCTGCATATACTTCAAAGCTCCCTGGGACTCTGGGCAAGGCTTTGCTGGGCCTGGACTGAAGTTCAACTTCCCTTCTGCCCGGTTCTGTTTTCCTCCTTCTTTCCAGCTATGTTGAGTCCTAGTAAATACCTTATATACTGAACACTGTCTCAGCATCCATCTCCAGAGAATCCTGCCTGTGACATGTAGCCTACTGGAGATTCAGTAAATATTTATTGAATAATTGGAAGGTACATAATAACAGCAATAATAGCCAACATGTAAAGTGATTACTATATGCCAGGCACTAAGTACTTTTACCTATTATACACATAATAACAACATATATTAATTATCTATTTATACCTAATACTTTTTATATATAATTATATTGTTACAGTAGAATCTTGGTCTCAAATTTAATTAGTTCTGGAAGGCTGTTCAAGAAGCAATTTTCTTGAAAACAATCATTTTTTTCCAGTAGAAATACAGTATCAGCATGAAAGGGATGTCAGATCAAGAACCAAGTTTTGTTCGACAACTGAGACACTGTTTTTAGGAACAAGTTGGCCAAGAAACGGATTGTTTGAGATGGGAGACATTTGGGAACCAAGGTTGGACTGTATAGCAATAACAATGTAATAACATTATTGCCATAAGTATTATTGTTATTCCTAGTTTACGGATGAGGAAAACAAGGTGCAGAGAGGGTATATTGCTTGTTCAGGTTCACACAGTCAGTAAGCGGAGCTTCAATCAGAGCCAAGGCAATCTGGTTCCAAAGCCTGTGTCTTAGTCATCTGACTAAAGTGACTCTCCAAAGACATTAATATTCACTGGATGGATAAACAAAAATGTATTACTGTGGTATAAGTAGTCAGTTAATAAGCTATTGATTGATTAGCATGGTTAGGTAGCAGAGCCTATAACTAAATCACCACCAGCTACCTATGCTTCTTGATAGATTTTCTATCTAGTTTTTTTTCTGTGTTTCGGAGTTTTTTCTAAAGGTACTCAACAGACTGCCTTTTGCTCCTCTGTCTCTGAACTTATCTCCTAGTTCTCATTTCTCTTTTATATTTTCATCTGCCTGACACTAAAATAATTTATCTCGGTCTTACTTCTTTGTTCAATACTCTCTTATATTTACTGATTCTATAGTCCATTGAGAGAGATTATTCTGGCTTTATTTTATCTGACCTGATTTCTCATTGTCTGAGTCTCAGTTATGTTGATCTGATAGTCACTGTAGAAGTAAAGTGGCTTGTCAAGTTATTGTAAATTAAATCCATGCAGAATATTGTTCCCAAAACAGAAAACTTCTTTTTTCTGGATGATAGTTCACTTTTAGGTCTGCATTATTTAAATGATTGTTCCACTGTTCCATTAACTCTGTTAATGGAACTTTGTTTCATTAACTAAAATCAGATAGTATTATATAGAAGTAAATTCACTTCATTTTTTCTCAGATCTTGGTAGTAAATTATTTATTGGCAAATAATGATTGAGTCATCACTATGTGCCTGGCAATGGTCCAGGTGTGAGACCTGCTTCCTTCTTCTAAGCAATGAAATGTTTTCTGCACTTGCATTTCTGACTTTTCACATAGCTGCACTTTTTAGCCAACACTCATGATTGCTCTATGAAGATACTAAGGAAAGCTTTATTACTCGTATTGCAAAAATAAATCAACAAAGGCTGAGAGAAGTTGTAGTGACTTGTTCAAGTAGTTGCTGTAGAATAGCACTGAGAATAAGACTTTAGACATTGTGTACCAGTCTTCTTTCCATTGAGCACGTGAAAGATTAGACATTAAAAGATTAAAACACATAGGGAAATGCACATCAGACGTATTCACACAGAATTGCCTACATTAAACAAATCCGATAAAAGGAGCTCCAACACACCCACAGAACAAGTAAACACTTGGAGATTTTATTTTTAAAGATATATTCTAAATTAATTATTTTTTTCCTAAGAATGTGATGAACGCTTTGGAAAATTCCTCAGTTCCATCAGGCATTTGTTAGTAGATGTGCTGTCATTGAACTCGTGGATGGTCGTTTTTCTGTTATCCTCTGTTTGAAGTACCTTGACGAGAAAAAACATAAACTATTTCACATAGAGAGATGTACAGCTGGGAGAATCGAGCCCACTGGTATTTCTGGGATACTTACTTACACGATACAGTAAATACAGTCAATGCATGGAGAGACACAATGTAAACTGTTACTTTGAAATGCTTGTTTTTGGCACAACTTCATCACAGGCGTTTTACAATTTACAAAGCAGTATGGAGTAATGTTGACAACTTCTGTGTTTACAAATTCACTGGTTCGTCTTTACTCAAGGCAGGATTTTTGGTTTGGCACCTTTTCAGATGTTTGTCATTTCTTTCCAATGTTTTTGCATCTATTACTCTTTACTCTATTAGAATAGATATTATTTCATTCTAATACAGTAAAAGCTGAATGGCCCTCTATATGACCTCCAACAGGAAATATTTCTTATCCAGCTGGATCTGATGTAAGGTCCTAGGAAATGACTGGCTTTATTGCATTAATACATCAAAAGAAGGATTTTATTTTAACTAGACTGAAAAGCATGAAAGCATAAATTGTGATTTCAAATACTAATCTTCATCTTTTTGAATGTGAGATGCCGAAAGAGACTTTGGAAACTGTTACTTAGTCACTTTTAAGAAAGTAAGACACAGTAAGAACATAGTAAGATATAAAGTTATTGTCACTATAGTATTAATCAATACCTTCTTTGGTAATGTTTAAGATGAATTAATATCTCCTGGATGGTTCAGATATTACCGTGCCTATAATCTGAGAGAAGGAATAATTAACTTAACAAATAATAATAATAAAAATATTAGCAAAAATAATAGGTTCCCTGACTGGTGTGGCTCAGTTGGTTGGGTCACTGTTCCACACACCGAACAGGTTGCGGGTTTGATTCCCGGTCAGGGCACATGCCTGGGTGGTGGGTTTGATTCCCAGCTGGGGCACGTATGGGAGACAACCAGTTGATGTTTCTCACATTGATGTTTAAAATCAATAAACATGTCCTCGGGAGAGGATTTCTTAAAAAGAACAATAGGTAACAATGACTGTAGGCTTATTCTATCTATGTCAAACAGTATTTTTAAGAGCTTTATGTATATTTTCCCTGAAACAACTTTATGAGGGTTTCATTATCCCCATATTACAGATACGAAAACTAGAATATAGAAAGATTAAGTTATATGCTCAAAGATATACAGCTAATAAGTAGCAAAGCTTAAGAGTTTAACCCAGGAGGTTGTGCTAATTAAGTATCAACTGCCATCTTCAGTGGAGAAAAGGCCGAAGGCAATGTATACCAAACTTACATTGTATAGCATTCACCATTGGTTTCTAAAGAGATTGAGAAACGTACCCCCTGGATTGGATAGTTCGATATTGTTATTTTCCCTAAATTTATATGTAAACTCAAGTTGGTTATTTTGAAGAAACAGATAGGTTAATTACAAATTTATATGAAGTTGCAAAATATGTAGAATGACCAGACTTACAAATTAAAGACTTCTACTATGTAATTTCTGGATTTAAAATAAAGCTAGAAGAAAGAATACAGTATGGTTTTGTATTATAGATAAATAAACAAACAAACAAACAAACCATAATAGAGGGTTTCAAATAGATGCACATATATAAGATTAATCCATCTTTGAAAAATGCAATGGGAATTTCAATTGGAAAATAGAGTTCTTAAAAAATGCTGTATAACAATTGAACTTACATTGCTCTTTACACACAAAAAATCATTTGAAATGAGTCAAGAATTACATGTAGGATTAAAGATTATAAATCTTCTAGAAGAAAACATAATGTAATATATCCACAACCCCAGAGGAGGCAATGATTTCTTGAAGAAAACAATTATTAAATTAAGCTTCATCACAATTAAAAATTTCTGTTCACCAAAAGGTACCAGTAGGAAAGTAAATATAAATGGTCTATTTAAAAAGTATAAAGAAATTTTCTAAGTCAACAAGAAAAATTTGAATAAATCAATTTAAAATTGGCAGAAGACTTGAACGTACACTTCACAAAGAAGATGTACACATAGTCAGTAAGTGCATGAAAAAGTGCTCAACATCGAAATTTATCAAGGAAATGCAAATTCTCAATACGTTACCACTTCACATACACTAGGATACCAACACCAAATATTATGGATGCGGGCAACTGGAACTTTCACACATTGATGGTGAGAGTGTAAAACTGTACAACTCATATACCCCACACCATCCCCAAAACATCCTTATTTGACAAGTCTAAACTCACAAGATAATACAGGTGTTCATAAGTAGATGAATGGATAAACAAATTGTGGTATACACATCACTACTTAGCAATAAAAATGAATACATTACTGATATATGCATCAAATAAACTCATTCGGGTTCTGGTATCATTTATCTGTTTGCAAAATTCTGCGTTAGAACCAATGATGCATTAATAGCAACTGCTCTTCACTTTTAGTACATCACAAAATAACTTAAAATGGAAAATGAACTACACTAGTTTAGACACACAATTGTTGACTGAAATAAGGAGTTATATTCAATAAAGTTATGTGAAATGTAACTTCTGCAGCTGCATAGATTAAAATAGTCTTAAGATACATTATTTTAGAAGCAATTATTAATTGTTAATGCTTTTCACCAGATTTGTTTCTTCTGGTTTTAAGGGGTCAGTGACATCACTGCTTATGTGGTAGATGGCAAATGTCAACAACTTGTGAAAGTTATACATTTCTCATCAACTTTCCTTACAAAGAGAAACATAGTTCCTCACATTTCAGTGTAAATGCATTCTGATTTTATTGAGCCCATTACTGTCAAAGAGTTTATTACAAAATAAAAAAAAAGCAAAGTAAATACTTATGGATTTAAACACACAATAAATTATAAAACAACAAAAGGGTGCACACCATACCAACCCGGGTGGACAGACGTGTGGGCAATGACAGAAACGTTCTATATCCACACTGTCCAGTACCGTAGCCATGAACCAAATGTGGCTGAATTTAAAAGTTAATGTAATATTAATTAATTTAAATGTGAATAATCCTAACTAGTAAGTACTTGTTGGACAGTAACTCAACAACAGTTACTCAGCCTCTATTTCCTACACACATTGTGGTTACAGGCTAATTGCATGCACAACGAACCTGTACCTTTCCTTTGACCTCACCTGCTGATCACCCATAGCTTTATGGGTGGTGTGGGCCACAAAACAACTGGGCAAAACCCTAAGCGGATGTCAGTACAGCCATGTCAAATGCTTTCTTTCCTACCATCTAAGACCAGAGGGGGTCAGTGTCCCATGCCATTGGAGTTTCAACTTTATTTTTCTACCAGTGGTCAGTATGTTGTCCTTAAAAGGGAGCTGTTTGCTATATGGCATGTAGAAATATTGGACATTCTGGTTACTGTTTATCACCTTTAATTTAATTTAATTTTTAACTTTATTTTTATCATTGACACTATTATAGGCATCCCTATTTTCTCCCCCTTTGCCCACCTCCACCCAGGCTCCATCTCCCCTTCCTGCTGGCCATCACCACATTGTTGTCTGTGTCTATGGGTCCTGCATATAAGTCCTTTGGCTAATCCCTTTTCTTCTTTCATCCAGTCTCCACTCCCCACTCCCCTCTGACAGCTGTCAGTCTGTCCCATGTATCTATGCCTGTGCTTCTATTTTGTTCATTAGATTACACATGTAAGTGAGAGCCTATGGCATTTTAGATTGAGCCACAGTGTTGCTGCACATGCTTCTCATAAACTACTAGGTAAGATACGGAAATGGCTAGGGCTAGATAGATGTGTAAGCCATCTTGCTTTATTTTATGCACCTATTAATAACAATACTTACATTTAAAAATATAAAATTGAGGAAAAAATGCTAACCTGAATTGGTGCTTGAGTAAGAGATACAATCTGAGATGGTCCCAGAAAAATTGAGACACATGGTCACATAAAGGGTAAGATATTCTCTTGCTTCAAACTAAAATAAAATTATGGATATCAATAAATAAAAGTACAAGGAATTTATAATTAAAATAAAATTTCTAGAAAATTTTACAAAGCATGAAAGAGATGAAATGCATTGAAAATAATGGCATTTTTGGGAAAATCTGCTGCTAAATTATCATCTGTTCATTCAACACAAAGTGAAAAATTAAATTCATGTGGAAACCACAGTTGAAAAGCATTTATTTTTTGTGAGACAACATTTTCGATTAGTGAACCCAAGGCTATTTCATCTGAGTTTAAGGCAAATTTTTAGAGTTTCTGGAAATATAAGCAAGAAAGAAAAAATAAGAAGAATTTCTACTTATGAATTCATAGTTTATTACTAAAATGTGTTCATTTCTAGATTAAATATTTTGAATAATAAAGAAAGAAGTCTTTTAAGACGTAAGTTTTTGACAAGATCACTGTATCCTGGGCTTGTTCAGTAATATGTAATGAAACAAGCAACTGATGCTGCAGTACAATGATAGCTGCCACGTAAAACTGCTTTTTAAATTAATATGTTTTTAGTTCTATTGGTATTTTTCACACATCTCAGTCCAAACACAGTGATAAATGCATATTCAGCAGTTATAGCTGCATAAATAATCTGCCTAAATTGAAAGATCTGGCTTTTAATGGCACCACCCAATCAGTGGGAAATTTAATGGAATTGAAACAAAAATCAGAAGGAAAATGAATTAACATTACATATACTTGGTCATGAACATTTTTCGGATTTAGTAGTGATGTGTATTTGTGAAGAACTGAAAGACAGCTGAAGTGCTATCACTATTGTCATCTAAGTCACTAGTCATGTGTATCTAGAAAAATTGGCAGGTGGATGAGAACATGGAGCAAAGGCATTCAATGCAGGGACCATACTTGTCCCCCCTGTGTTGTGCAAGATGGGTGCAGACGGAGGAGATCCCAGGTGTTATTAGCATAGGAGCAACTCTATTAAAAGCTCCTCAAGCCCTCAAGATGCCAGGGAATCAAGGGTATATGAATATTAATTTCCAAATTTGCAATTATCTTAGTTTAAAAGTCCTTTGTATTAAAGAAAATATTATAGGAAGCCTTTGCAAAAATATTTATAAAGTGACATGCTTATCCTTTGTGTTAAAAAATTACTCAGTTGGAAATCTGGATGAAAACTTTCTTATTTGGCATCTGGAAGAATGAATGACAATTTCAAAATTATCTTTCTTTCTGAAAAAAACAATCTGAAAGATAGATAATAGGATAGAGAGTAACTTTATATCTATTTTATTAAGAAAACAAAACTGTTGTTATATTTAAATTTTATTCTTCTAATTTGATTTATGTAAAATTATTATGGTAAAATAAAATGCATTTTGTAAGTACCATTTAATTGGGGCAAAAATATTTGCAAATGACTTTTGGGTAAGTATGTACAATAATTTTATAGACTTAATATGACAATATAATCCCATAAACTTAATTTTATCATGCTTATGTATCTCTTAAATTCATCAAAGCCATTTAATCATCTTAGTGTTGTCAAGCAAACCGGGACTTGGCCACCTGGCACCTTTACATATGACCCAGCAATTAGTGTTGAAGGAAACAGGTGTTTATTAACAGGGTTCCAGCCTTGGGGGTGCTGAGAGCACTCCTGCTCAAGCTGCTTCTCCCATGAGACCAGAACTTCTTTTGCTTCCCAAAAGGCTACAAGCCAAAACCATGCCTAGAAGTTCCCTATATCCTTATCTGTCCATCAGCCAGTCATGCAAACAGGTCTCCACCCACTCTGGAACGTGCACTTG
The DNA here is from genome assembly GCA_028533065.1 of Trachops cirrhosus. NCBI lineage: Eukaryota > Metazoa > Chordata > Mammalia > Chiroptera > Phyllostomidae > Trachops > Trachops cirrhosus. The sequence continues at coordinate 44,801,783 of CM052538.1, forward strand.
TGTGTTTCAGAGGCGCCATCCCTTCACAGCAGCTCTCTCCTTCAGGATCTGGGGTGTGCTGTTCTCAGCCTCCATGTGGTGGTTCAGGGAAGCATGTGTCATGTTACACTGGATCATGGTGGAGTCCAGGGAGGCACATATTCCAAGAGAGTGACTTCTCCATATGTCCTTCAGAGAAGCAGAAGTCTGCAATGCAGCATTCCTGGTTACAGTTCAGCCATAAGCATCTCTTACGAGTCTGGGTGGCTAGGTAGGTCCCCTGCAGCTCTGCCAGCTCTGCTGCTGTCTTCTCCAGGCACTCCTCTCTCACTGCAGACCTTGATGTTCAATCTCTCTTCCTAACCTTCAGCCCACCTTAATTTAAATACTCAGTCCAGAACTTCCTGTGTGATCTCTTATCTGGCCCTTCCTATGGTACATTAGTGCCTGCAATTTTTGTCAGTTCCCTGTGTCTTTTACTCTCTTTTAGCTGCCATATGTAGTCAGGGCAGGAGTTCCCAGTGACACACAGGCATCAGGGGTGGTATCTACCTGCTTTGTCTCAAGCAGGTGCTGTGTAAGCTCCCCCACTGGCTCTGTCAATAGTCACTACACCTTCTCAGAGTCAAGCTCTGGGCAGCAGCCCTCTTCCTCCAGGAGGGCAAGGCTATTAACTTGCCTTTTGTTATGCAATGTGTCTTAAATACTGTACCATCTGCTCTCCCTGCCTCCAATCCTGACCCACATCCTGCCTGAAGGCAGGACTGTGGGAGTTGTTCCCCTACTTTCAGGGGGCCCATGCCCTGTCCCTGTTACCTTAGTACTGTGTTCATTCTACAAAGCTCTCAAAGTCATACCCCTTTCACCACTAAATGATTATATATTGCTTAGATTTGGCCACTCACCTCACCTTTGTTTCAGTCATGCTTTGTTGCATTTATATTATAATATATGGAACTCAATTTAAGGTATCTTCTACTCATAGACTCCTTAGAATACAAACATTTGTTACTTTCGTTTGAAATTTGAAACTGGTAGTATTTTTTTAAATTTCAGAACCTAGTTTTCAAAGGAAAGTTTTATATTTTAAATCATTTTCCCACTAATTGGAACTTAATAAGAAATGTCATCATCTTAGACTATGAAAAGAAATAGCTACGGGGCCATCAGATCTTCCCTTAAAGGAAAACATTTTGATGTGCACTCTTTAAATCTTTAAAGCCTGCATCTCTCATCCCTTTTTTAATAGATAGAAGATAGTTAGATAGATGATAGATAGGTGTATAATAGACATATTTTTATCCTATTTCTATGATTTCCTTATAGACCCCCAATTCTTTTCCACTAAATTCGCATCATTCCATGGTATGGAGAGCGCTCACTCTCTTTAAATGTTTCATGAAATGAGAATGGGCTGCTATATGAAGAAGGCTGTCAGGAGGCCTTCTACAATAACATGTCTCCTACGATACTCTGAGAAGCGTTTTGTGTTCCAGTACCTATTAGAGTGCCTGTTGACAGTATGACATCTGTTTGCAGAACAAAAGATGTTTTCTGGTTTCACAGAGTCAAATGCAAGATTCCGATCGGTCATTGGCCCTTGTAATACCACTCTCATCCTAAACATATCTATAAACTTATTTTCCTACATTTCACTTCCAGTTTTCTAGATGAACTTCTTTTTTCATGGAGGGACAAATTTGGTAACATTAGCTGGTGTTTGGCCAGCAGAGAGAACCTTTGTGAATGTCTAGTCCTATCCAAGTACTCAGTGTTTCTGAAACTTCAGGGAATTCTATGGAAGTAGAGGTTTAATAGACATTTATATTCTTGTATTCATAAAGGAAAGTTATTCTCTCTATCCTGGGTAACAAGACTGATGAAAAAAATGTCAAAAGATTTATTTGATTACCCTAGGTATTAATATTAAATGGGTTGCCAAGTTGGTAGCTAGGAGAATTTGCTCTTTATAACTTAGCTCAAAAAAGAGCATGCTCTCCTGTTCTCAAAACATCATGTCAAAAGATCTTGCTGAAATTAATGGCTCAGAACCGATGCTAAGCTTTCAAGGATGTTGCCGTGATTTATTGAGTGGTTGCCAGTCTCTGTGTTCGTTGGGTGGAGAGCACTTGTCTTTATGTAACAGGGCTAATATTACTTCAAGCTGTTGTCAGTTGACTTGGTAAAATTGCTTAGATACACTCCCCATGCAGTTAGCTGGTGATGATTACTCTTAAGTATTCACAGAGCAGAAGCCCTGGGGAAGCACTAATTAGCCACCCGCAGGGAAGATGTTCCAGCCTCGCAAACAATCTCCTAAAGTCTCTGGGCTGTAATGAGGACCAAGCCCCAGTCACAAGGCCTGCTCTATGCTGTGCAACTGCATCAAGGTTCAGCAATTTTCAAGGAGGAAGTGATTGGAGTCAGGCCCGGGGCGGCACGGAATCTACTAATCACCCCACAGAGACTTCAGGTGCTCCAAAACCACAGGAGGGATCCGTCTTATGAGCTGAAGGAGACACTGGCATATGTTGTTGAAGAGTCAGGGAGGGGGAAATCTGCTTAAATATTTATAGAGTTAGGGTATATTGACGTCCCTTTGGTCTTTGCATTGTTAATACCTTGCTCTCTTCTTTTAATTAAAAACAACAAGAAAAACAAAAACTATAGCCTCACCCAACCCAGTGACTTTCTCAGTGTCTGTTTATAGCTTCTCTCTCTCTTCTTTTCCATTAGAAGAGCAGTAGTCAGGTTGACACTAGAGAAAAAAGAATGGAGCAAAGTGTGTGTGTGGGTTTGATGTACATGTGGGTTTGTGGCTGCACAGTGTGAATGTGACTCTGTATCAGAGGTGAGTATAATGTATCAGGTCTCCATGATGGAGAAATCCGGGAACTTAAAAATTAATAGGAGCAGGCCCTGCCTGGGTAGCTGAGCTGGTAGGAATGTTGTCTCAATATGCCAAGGTTGCAGGTTTGATCCCAGGTCAGAACAATGTTTCTCTTTCTCTCTCCCTCTTTCTCTCTTCCTCTTTCTCTCTAAAATCAATAATAATAATAATAATAAAGTTAATGGGAGAGGAACAGGTAACTCTCCCCTGCTCCTTAATAATCATAAGAGGTGGAAGAAAAGAGGAAAAGAGTGGATTGTAAAAATGATGACCAGAGGAGGGTTTGGTCTTGATAGATCTCTCTTTCTTGGTAGTGCAGGAAAGTAGTTGGAACTTCCTCTGGCTCTGAGTTGAAACAGTGAAGTTGAGAAGCATGAAGAGGGCCATGAATACCCAGTAATGTCTAAAATAAATGTGGATCCTAGATTTACAGTAAGCAAGGGAAACATTCATGCCCACATGGGGAAACAGTGATTTTTACCTGCTCGGAAGACAGTGCCATTCATCTTTGATAGTAATTACTAATCTCGGCTTTTGTCAGCCCCACAACAAATATGACTCAATTGTTAACTTGATCTTAAATCTCAGAGAAGGCCAGAAAATTCTGTAAGTGAGGACCAAATAGGAGGCTTTTTTTTTGGTTTTATAAATTTTGGAGTTTAAATATAATCTCTATTATAATTTACCTCACACATTAGGCACGGACATATTTTGGGTAATATATTAGAAGTAGCTGAGTAGCTGTATTATATATGAAGTATTGGTATATTTACAGGATTTTGGATATAGTACCTAGAATTTCAGGGGCAGATAAAACAGAAAAGGAGAATAACATAGGCATAAAAGGGGGCATAAAAGAGAACACTGACTTTTTCACTAATAAAAAATAAAGGGGAGGAAATGATTTTTAGATAGGTATTAAACTATATCACAGAATAAAATATTAATATTTTGGTAAGTAAAATCCCTTCGTTCTATCAATAATATGAATTAAAACTTAGCAGACATTTTTTATTGTAGCTTTGCAGAAAATCAAATTCTTTAATATATTTGAAAATTTATACAAAGCATGTGGGACAAATTATTATAATGCCAGATCTCCTTAGGACACCTTGTTGTCATCTACAATTTTTGATTTTGCTATCTTGATGTTTTAAATTGTATATAATGAAAATAGAATTCATGGTGAAATATCACAAAATATATTCTATGATTATAAACACAAACTGATTTTACTCAAGCATGACACTGACATCAGATTTTATCACACATTTGCAAAATATAATTTGAAAGCAGCTCTGTAGGGCCCTTTGGAAGCAGAATTGCCCTGCACAGAGTTGAACGGGCAAGGGGGACTTGGAGACGATTGCAGTGGGAGTCAAGGCGAAGGCAATAGGTGACAGAGACTGACCCCAACTCTGTTGAAACAAAAGCAGAAGAGTTTGTAAGCACTGGGTGAGCTACTGGGGAAAGTCCAGGAGGATGTTAGAGGGGAGGTTGGTCAATTCCACTGGGCCCTCTGTGTTTGGTAATTAGTACTTATTAAAGTTAGATTCTTACCCTCCCACATCAACTGGGTTGGATATAAGGGCCCTGTCATTATTTATGATGATATTTCAAAAACATGGCTCCCAAATCATTGAGAAAGACACAGGAGGCAGGGAGGAAAACTACATCTCAAAAGGGAAAAATAAAGAATTTACAATGGTGAGGTTTTTAAAGTAAATGCTCTAATAGAAGCCAGGAGCCTATAGTCCTGAAATAACCTGAGGAAAAATTTAATGCCATCTAAATCACTTGCTAATACAACACAGCATCAACAACCATAAATGTAATTTATTTTCTCCAAAACTTTTCCTCAAGAGCATGAAAGTTTTCACTTTCCAGTTCTACTAGTCACCAGATAATATGAAACAAAAGTTGACTTCAGACATTTAGAGAAGAAGCTTCTGAGAAATCTAACAGATACCAACTTTAGAAGTTATTAATAAATGAACATGTATTAATAAATATTAATAGGTTAACATTTCTCAATTATTACCCATTAATAACCAACAACACAATAATTAAAATTAATATTAAATTATTATTACCAATTGATTATTGAGATACGACAGGCCGTGTGCTAAATCTTTTCCTTCTACGACCTCAGTTTGTCCTCACACTAGCCCCTTGGTTGAGTATATTACTGCCACTGTTTTGCAGATAAGGAGAATGCATTCCCAGAGGCTGCGACTTCCCAGGAGCCCCACAGGTAATGAGTGTAGAGTAAAAGTTGATTTTGGACTTTTCACCAGAATGCGTGACCAGATATATGTTGTATGAAATCTTAATTTACAATTTTTATACAATTTTATTATGCCTGTTAACTCAGCCTGTGAAAAGTTGACTTTTCACATCTAATGTGGATTTACAGACATTAAAACTAGGTTCTGTAAACTGTGGTTTTATGGAAGTAGTTTGAAAGGCCTTACAGCAAGAGCTGAGAAATACTGGGCAATGTTTCCTGAAGGCTTTAAATAGATGGAATGTTTCTGGTGTAACTTGGTGATTTCTTGATGAACTAAAGGGAAAAACACTCTCTGAATGCATTTCTTTTCAAACCCAGCATTTAATAATTCCATATCAACACGACTTTTTATTTCACTTGGTTAAGTGGAAGTAGATATATTAAAAACTTAGCTTGGACAACAAAGTTTTATTTACAATGTTTTGTCCACTCTTTCTATTAATACTGCCAAAAGTTAAAAGTATAGTTAAAAGTACTACTTTTAGCTGACTGTGATGATGTAGATATATTTTCAGAAAAGTGCACATAATTTAGGTTTATTATGTCAAAATATTCCTAATGGTTTCATTCAATGGGAAACCATAGTTAATAAAAGAAAATTTATAAAAGCAGAAGTCTGTGACTCATTTCACTTGTATTTATAAAATAGGACTATATACTATCAAAAAATATTTACTTGGACCTCATCTAGTATCAAAATCTGTGTTTAAGGGATACAGTGGTGAATAGATCAACATATTTCCTGCCCTAGCAGTTTACAGTTCAGTGATGGATAAGTAAAAACTTCCAGTTCCTACTTACTGTTTTCTATTTCTTCTCATCTTTTTACAGGTGTGAGGTGATATTTTACTGTTATTTTTATTTTTCAATTACAGTTTACATTCAGCACTATTCTTATCAGTTTCAGGTGTATAGCATAGTGGTTAGACAGTCCTGCACCTTACAGAGTGGTCCGCCGACACTTCAAGAGCCCACCTGGCCCTATACCAGCTACCATCACGCCACTGACCGTATTCTCTACGCTGTCATTTCCAGCTCTGTGACTATTCTGTAGCTGCCAATTTGTACTTCCTAATCCCTTCATCTTTTTCACCCAGCCCCTCTACCCATTTCCCTTGTGTCAACTGTCAATTGATTCTCAATATCTATGAATCTGTTTCTACTTTGTCTGTTTTTGTTCTTTAGAGTCCACATGTGAGTATTTCAAGTGAAAATCATCAACCTCTGTTTTTTAAAAAATAAAACTGATAATTAATTTTTAAAATATTACCAAGACCAATTATTTTTTTGATGCAAAAGTGATTGTCAAGAAAAGCCAATTTGTTATTAACTTTTATCCCCAATCCTGATTTTTCTAGCAATAGCACATCTATACCACATACTGAAGATGAAAGAAATGCCAACTAAGTATTTTCTGAAGAGCTGAGGGAAGAATCTGAGATTCTTTTACTATCTTAATACTCAGCCATTAGAGAACCAGAAAGCTATTAGTCACCAATAGCATATTCAGTCTTTATGCATTCTGTTCATTAAAGAAACAACTACATCCCATTTACAAAATAAATCATCGGGCTATAGTCAGAGTTTCTCCCTCAGTGCTATGCTTTCTAATAACAACTATTGCTCAAGTAGCAGATCTTAAATATTGGAGTATAATGTGATAGACGCTATCAGTATTTATCCTTCTAATATTGTCTTGGGTTTTTATCCTACATCATATGATTTCACTTACACCTAACAGTAAACCAAAAAGAAGTTACATAATTTTTCTCAGGGTTTCTTTTTTTCTAAGGAGCTTCCAGTAAGGTACAGTTACAATACTTCTTACTTTTTATCAAAGCTCATAGAAAGTATCAGTGCTTTAATATATTGGAAATAACTCTACTTAATTATTATTCAATGTGGCTTCTTTTCTGTCTTGTGTTTATAACAACAACAGCTTAGGATATGCACTGAGGTCCCAGTTTCTTAGACATTTTAATTGTTTCTGAAGATGCTGAGATATCATGTATTTTATATAGATCCTATTAAAGACTTACATATCTGTGTCAGTGAGGCTTTTTTGCACATAATCCTTGGGCTTCACTATATTTAATTAGGTCATTTGAAGAGTTATTGTTACTGTGGGGTGTATGTGTGTGTGATTAAAAAGTCAGACCGCTACTTCCATTTTAATTTAATTGAATGATTGTTTTTCAGTGCAGATAAAAGGGTTTGGGGAACAAACTTTGACATCATATCAAAATCCTCAATTAAGGATCCACATTTCTTTTTATTGTTCATGCTGCTTTATTATAGTTGTATACTGATATATACTGTGTGATTATCTATAGGAATGAGTAAAAGCACTTAAAATATTTAGAAAGTGGAGAGAAAAAGTTTTTTAAGGAGGCACTGTGTCGAACATCTGATACTTATATAAATTGTTTTAAAATGAAAACAAAAATAGTAAGAATTAAGTTTGTGCATTTTAAAAAACTATACTAGTACAATAGACAATGGTATAAGGCTATATTTTGTCTATTATGACAGAGAGCTATAGGCAAAACTATTTGAAATTTTTTCAAAGCAAGAGATAGCCACCCACTTAAAGTGCTTCTCTCCCATGAAGTACAGGATGTCCTACGGTCGGTGTTGATTTCCAACCATGTCCCGTGTCCTGTGAGTGGGTGAGTTGAGTTAGCGTATCAGTGCTGAAGCTCAAAGGCTTTCCAGCCTAAGAAGTTCTTAGGCTATTTAACACATTCCACATAATCCATTTAATTGCATGCATAAGCTTGTCAGGAGAACTTGCAGCTATAAGGAATCAATAATGTATTCAAAGCACAGCCCGAAGACACTGATAATGGAGTTTGCAGCTTTCCAGAGTATGCTGGCTGATTTGCTTGTGAGTCTTGTTTGGCCTGGTCAATAATGGGGCCAATAGATTCTGGAGCTTGATGGTCAGGATTTGAGATATGGACTCTGATTAAGTGACAGCATGAATGAATTAGGACTCTGGCTGCCATGTATTAGAGCCTAGGTAATAATGAAGGGATCTTCTAGTCCTTTGAGTTTACTATGAAACCCATAGCCTTAATCTCAGAAATGCACATTGATGTCAAAATGCATGACCTAAAAAGCATAAGGTGACTTTTTACATTCTGTGAAATCTATGTGTCTATTGAACAAACTCTCAAAAGGAAATTAGGCAAAATACTGCATTAGTGCACTTATCAAGACTGATTTTTATACTTTCTCAATCTTGCTGTTAAAGGGTAGAGTTGTTGATGATGCTGGACTGCTCTCTCTCTCTCCTGCTCTCTCACTCTTTTTTCTCTATTTCTCTGTTCTAATACATCTGATTCTGTGTGTTTTGGTAAAAAGAAAAACAATTTTACCTCTCTATTGGGTTACATTAAAATTTTCTCACTTTTTCCAGACATATTTAGAAAAATATCACGCAAAACAAGATTGCATTAGGAATATACAAGGCTGATTTAATATAATTTCTATTTGCATATTTTAATAAAGCAACATATATCCAACTTTCCAAGGTGAGACAATGAATTAGATACTGTGTATTCCAGGCAGATATATATAAAGAAGCAAAACTCTCACAAAACTTTCTGTTGCAGTCACCGTCCCGCGGTGACCACAGACGTTGTAGATGGCTCGCGAGTGATGAGAGAAACATACACACGGACTACCGAGTCCTGTGGAGGAATAGGGATGGCATGGCTACCCTCTCAAGGGGAGGGTGCCTCCCAGTGGCCTGGCCACTCTCTCAAAGGAGAGCGCCCCGAGCCGCTGCCTTAATAGGCTTTTATTAGGTAGTATTGGGTAGGTGAACAGATACAGAATGTGGATTTATTGTCTAGCAGAAAAGATTAAAACAGGTAGATAATTTACATAGGGTTTAAAAGTCTCATGCTGGGTTTTGGGGCTGGTATTACCTAACAGGTACAAGATTGATTAGTCTAGTTTTCTGCCAGAGCCTACATATCTAAGAGTATTTTAGCAAGCAGGTTTCACAGGATTTTACATATCTTATGCTTCAGGTCCAATTTACCCCAGGTGTCCGCTGACTCTAGTCTGAGCCTCACCGCCCCTGCTATTTCCGCAGGCCCTGAGGCAGGTGGAGGAGACAAAGGCAGCCAGGAGACTTGGATTTCTCACATCCAGAACTAGGACTCAGGCTATTTGCAAAGCCGAGGGGGCAGGGGTGATGTCGATCACTCCCTCACTTCCACAGCCCCCTGAGTTTCTTCCCTGATGGCTTATTCCCAAGTGATCGTGTCTGTCTTAGGTCCATTCTTTCCAGAGAATGGTTGCCCATCATTGACTATCCAACCAAGCTGAAGGGAATAGCAGAGCAGGCATGTTCAGGGAAATAAGTTTTGTCTCCTTAGGCCTCCCAGTTCTGGGAGGTTTCTCACTCAGCCTTAGCCACGGGGGGTTACGGCTCCTGAAACCAGGGAGGGTGGACACCACAACTTTCCTTATTATTATTAAAGTTTTTAACTTCTACTTACATATATGTAAGTTCCAATTGATTTGGGTTTAGATTAAAAAAACCTTGTCTAATCCACAAGTACTTACAGAGTATCACAGTGGACAAAACATGCAGGGTTGCTGTTCACAAGTGTCATGCTGGTGGAGTCCACTGCAGGAAAGACACATACGTACATGGATACTGACATATATACATGTATAAATAAGTAAATGAAAGAATTTCAGATCATTAAAATATTAATATTTTAAGTTACAGGGTGGTTTAGAATGGACTTTTGATAGAAAAGTCAGAGAAATCCTCTTCAAAGAGTTGACATTGTGACCTGAGATTTCAGAGATAAGAAGAAGCCAGTCATGAAAAAAGATTCAGAGGCCAATAAAGTTCCAATGCAAAGGCTCTGAGGAGGGAGCGAGCTGACCATAAAGATGACAAGAAAGAATGGTGGGATTACAAGGTCAGAAATACAGACCTACTTCCCATTTTAAATAAGCTCATGGATTTCTCTGATGACTTTCCCTCGCTGATCGACAATAGCGCTGGTGCATAATAGGCATTCAATAAGTGCTCGTTGAATGAATAAAGGGACAAGAAATAAATCTCATCAATGAAAATGATATTATAGTTCTGATGTTTCTGATGATCTTATATTGCTACTGCCTGGTCAAGACAAGACTGACAATGACAGCCTGATGTTATGATACCATAATGCACTCTCTGAGTTTCAATCATCTAAACAGTCACGCTGCTTGAAACTGGGTCCAGGGCCAGTAGTATCAGTATCACTCTGGAGCTTGGGAGGAATGCAGAATCGCGGCTCCCAACCCCACCTTACAAGTGGAAATTTACATGAAAAAGATTCGGAGGTGGTTCTTAGGTACATTAGTGTGCACAGTACTGCTCTAATGCAGTGATTTCTGAACACTGTATTTTGCAGTTTTTATGAGGAATCACTTTGATTAAGGATTTTTTATTTTTAGATTACTGGGCCCCAATCCTTGAAGCGTAAAATTCTGGAATAGAGGCATGTATATTAAACAAACCAAACAAGCTGAAATTGTCTAGACAATGCACACTGATTCCTTCATTTGTAGGATTACTTAATTTAGCAAATAATGCAACATACATTAACAATATTCACTATTTATCTGAAATTCAAATTTAACCATGCATCCTGTATTTCATCCGGCAATTCTATTCATTTGATGTATTAACATAATTTCAGTTTAAATGCCTTTTTAAGAATCCCACAGCTAAATGTGTCAGCGGTAGGATTTGAGCAGAGGTCTCATGAGTGCAAGAGTTCTCTGTAAATATAAATGTGTAAAGCCTAAGGTGCTAGTACCCACGTCAATTAAATCATATTTTTCTTCATATTCTTAATGTGCTGATTTTCTTATGCAGCCCAGTCTTATAACTCAGTTACTGTTCACAGCACATAAAAAAGAAAAGCATGTGTCTCTAAATAAAAGAAAACCAAATAAAATTTATTACAATACAGCTATTTCCTACTGAATAATCCAGCATGTCCACTTAAAGGGAAAAGCCAAGAATTAGAGGCTTTTTTTTGGTTTTGACCCTTCAGTAACATTGGAGGTTTTCTGTTAACTCAATTGTGGATAAATTTGAACATATAAAAAACATTAAAAAGCAACATAATAGCTATTTAAATGAAGAGCTTCTCTCATTAAAATAAAGTCTGAAGTCTAAAGTTTCTTATGTGATGTCATACCATTTCTTTAAAATTAAAGTGTCTCTCTGTCAGATGACACTTCACCATTGTGTTATATTTGGAAAAGACAGAAATACAGAAAAATAAAAAAATACTCATAACCATATTACCAGTAGACAATCACTATAATGAATGAGCATGTTTTTGGCCAAATATTTTTCCTGAAAACAACTTTTTTGTTTTTATGGTTATAATAATGTAGTACCACAATGTTATATTGTTCTTTTGGGCTTCACATTATATCAAAAACACTTCCCTTATTTTACAATAATACTTCATTCACAGTAGATATAATATCAGTCAAGTATACATATATATATATACCCAAGTTTTATTATTTTCCTGAATTCTTTTGAGTATAGAAAATATTACACAAATTTTAGCCCTTCATCAATCACACTACAGAGGACACACAGCAGAGTGGAAGAAAAATGTGACCACTCTCTCCATCTTAGCCTTTATAAACATCTTCAGTCTCAGAACCACAGAAAGTGGCTCCTTGGGAAGGGGCAGGGCCTCAGTCGCTGAGCAGGCACCCCAGCTTCCTGTGATTTGGGAAGTAACAGACATTTAATCTGGCTCCTCCATACAAGTGCTCTCTCTGAAAGCTCTGTGAAATCGGACCACAGCTGTCACTCCAGTGTGGGTAAGACTAAATCTAATTTGTTGGGTGGAAAGAGTTAAATGAACTTTAACTGAAAAGCTCTCTTTCTCTTCCTCTCAGGGTAGAAAATAGCCAAGGGCAACAGGGGATGACTAATGTGTAGAATATTGCAATTAGTATAGCAAGGTACTTATAGGGATCAAATTAAAAAATTCATTAACGTACGCACTTAATTAAGAAACACTTTTCAGTTTACATGATAAATTATGACACCTATTAAATCTTCCAGTACAAGCTGTAATGGCTTCTTTGCTCCCGGGTAGAGAACTATTGCCTTTGAGGTCCTTTGAAACTCCCCAAGGACCAGGAGCATTAGTTACAAGTGTGTTAACAACAATGCTTTTCCCCTGCAAGGTGCAGAAGCATCTTAACTGGAAACTAATTTCAACTTAAAAAAGCACTAGGAAGGAGGTTGCCAGCCAGTGATAACAAACATGAAATGACCTTGCAAAAGAAATAGAGGTCCTTGCTCACCGATCTTCCAAAAAGGGAGGTAGCAGGAATGATAATCTGTTTTTTGTTTTCTTTTGTGTCTTTTGTTCTCCTTTTTCTTAAGAATAAATGTCACCAATGGAGAAAGGACATATTGGAAATAAATTATATATATGTTAGTAGGTTAGTGGTAAGGATGCTTTGTTGTATTCCCTTCTCCTTAAGAATAAATGTCACCAGTGGAGAAAGGATGTGTTGGAAATAAATTATATATTAGTAGGTTAGTGGTAAATATGCCTTTCATATTTTCATTCCATGAGAAGAACTAGGAAGAAGGAAGAAAGAGTGTGCATATAAGGGATCATAGAAGGGATAGAAGAATAAAAATAAAAGTCAAGAATAATTGTATAAGGAAGTCAGATATATATCCCTCAGAATCTGGTAGCATCTGAGGCATTTCCGAATTGTGAGAAATGTGAGTCTACACTGATAACAAAACTTTACAATTCTATTATTTTCTTCAGAGTCTTTTAAATATTTTCTTTAGTATTCTTTGTAACCCTGGAATTAGCAGAGCTGGTAAGGAAAGCTAGAAAATCGAGTTGGTTTCCCAGGTTCAAACATATTCGGGATCTCTGGCACAATTTTCTTTTCTCAAGACTACAGAGATTTTACAGTTGAGCTGTCTTTCCTGGACGCATGGACCACTTGGTAGTTTAGAAACATTTGCCTTTCTCCTCTGTGCGGTCTCACTGCACCAGGGCCGTAAAGATTATTCTAGCTCACAAATCACAGAAGCAGTGCTGGGGAGAGGGCCCCCCCCATCTACGCACCCGTCTGATTTCTGTGAGGCGTCTGATCGTGTCACACGGAGAGAAGGGGACTGCAGGGGGAAGCTGTGGAGCAGGAGTCATAATAAACTGGGGACTGAGATGGCAGAGTTGACAGGGCCACACTTTTCCAGCTCATTTCTCTCTGAGCCCGTCCCTATTTGAAGCTCTGTTATGGGGTCACATATTTAATTCCATAAAGCAACCCCCACTTTCAGCTTACAACACACAGACCGACCACGCTGCCTTTATGTCTTCTCTTTCAGCACCGATCATTCTTCCTTTCATTCTGTGTCCCTATGCCTATTATAGAAGCAATATGAAAGCCACCTTGAAGAACATTTTTTAAAAAGCTTTTTAAAATAAAGTCTAGCACTAGTATTTTCATTTCTGCTTCTTTTCAATAGCTGTTTCAGCTCACAGTAATCACAACCGGCAAATATCATGTGCTATAGCGAAAATGTTAATGGATGAGCGAAGTAGGAGACACAAATAAAAAGCACACGGGAGGAAGTGGAGCTTGAAATGGTGCACCATTGCCCTGATACTCCTCTCTCAGCTGACAATTGGTCTGCAACAGGTGAATGGCTTTCAAACCTGTAAACTGCCATGGAGAGCAAATGTAAACAAATCAACAAAAATTTACATTGACCCATACACATACCTACATAACTGCGCAGTGCTGGGTCCTGATAGGAGACGATGTATGCCTGCATGCCAGATGAGGGATGGGGTCAGCCTCCCCAGCATGGCCTTTGGTCTATGGTGGTGGAAGGGGAAACATCGATCTGACCTCCACATGGTGCCCTACTCGGAACACAAGGCCGAGTTGGAAGGACTAATTCCGGCGCAGTCTCTTTCCGTAGTCAGACCTGCTTGTCCTCTCATGATGTCCGAGCCTCTCCGGGAAACAAGATGACCTACCTTTCTCCCTGAATGTAGTCCAGTCCTTCAAGAAAGCGGTCATTTCCTGTCTTCTCAAAACATTTGAAAAGGGCTAGCTGACCAAGTTACAATTTCCACTCTTGCTTCTGACCCTGAATACATAATTGATACCTTTACCTCCTTCTTCAAATGCCCACTAAAGTTTTCCTTACTCCACGCCAGTAATTTAGTGAGCCAAAGTTCCTTGCCTGGTGCAATAAATCCAAATCTTCCTTCTCAGAGGGCTGACTTCTCAGTTGTAGTGTCCTTGCCTGGTTATGGTTGCTACAGTTACTCCTTCACTATTAGCACTAGGCACTGAAGCAAGTTTTAAAACCACTTAGGTTTAGTCACACTTTTTCTTCATGGTGACACAGCAATCCTAGCTTCTTATAAAATCAGAGTTGATTATCTCCACCAATATTATAATTCTTTTTTTTTTTTTTTTTTGCCTACTGGTCCACCAGCATATGGAGCCCCGCCCAGGGTCACCATAAGGTGAAGCTTCCATTTCGGTGGAACCCTGGGAGGGACTCCTCACAGAAGGCATGTTCCCAGGAAGCTCCTCTAGGCAGGGAGTGCCAATGCTTTGGGGGCAAGAAACAAAAATTCTGCAAGTGAGACAGACATTTGGAGTAATAATGAGATAGGATCAAAATCCTTGCCTCCTGGACTCAATTTATTTTAGTATTTCATGTGTAGTGATCATTAGAGTAATGTATATACCAAATCCTGGAGGATGACACCCTAATGGGCAGCATGTCACCCCTGATCAGTATCTTAGCTGAGTCTTTAACGGGCTGTTCCTCTGTAGTATTTGGTTGGCATCTTCTGTCTGAAGGGCAATGGTAAGGCTGTGGATGCTAAGATCTCATATCCCTTGGGGTAAAATGAGTCCCTCGATCCAAGGGATTGTTTGGAGAGATATGATGTTGATTGATGAGGTATTCCATATGCCTTCAAATGGCAGTTATGGGTGAGGCACTGTGGACAGAAAGGCAAACTCAAATCTGAACATTTACTGATTCTAATGAAGACAAATGATTACCTCTTACTGAGTGAAAGAGGTCTTATGTAATTAACTTGACAGGTGCTTGGCTTGTGTCCCCAAGGAGTGGTCCCATACAAGACCATGGTCTCTGTAATGGAAGATTGGGTTTTCAGTAGTGACTGAATATACTAACAGCCAGTTCTATTTCCATACAAAGTGAATGATCAAGTGCACTGCTCATAGCTTTGACAAATGAGTGAATTGCAGAATTTCCTTTTACTTTGACTTGGGCTACCTCTATGTGAGACTGTAATGGGGTGTAATGAGGTTCTCGGCTAGTATAAATATATGTTGCCTAATTGTGAATGAGGCTCTCTTCTACCGCAGAAACATTTAATGATAACAAAGATATCAGAGCACAGCAGAGATTTGGTACAACAGGGGTCACAGAACAGGCAACCTGGTATTGTAATTCACTTATACTAGGTCCAGTCTTGAATGCATCAGTTCCATGATATAATGCATTTCTTCTAGGACATGGTGAATCTGATAACACCTACCTTATCATGAGCAGCTCTACTTCCAGTCTTTGGTATCCCATTTTCAAGTGCTCAGCTTCTATTTAGACCTGTTAGAAAGCCAGAGCTATTTGTAAAAGGAAGAATTTTCTGTGACAGAAGGTGTGGCCTTTCTCTAGAACTGGCTATGACTGCACGGCAATTTTCCTGTGGGGGCTCGCCAATGGTTTCAGCTTACTTATTGTTCATCACAGATTCCTTTATCGTGACTGATATGCTAGATCACATGGTTTAAACAACAGGGCAGCTTGCAATGAAGTTTGCAGAGACTAAAAATAACCCCTCTCTTGCTCAGGACCTCATTTGAAATGAACAGTCCTCCAAGTTTCCAGTAAATGGGTCGGATCAGTTTTCTCATGTGTGGCTTATACTACCATTAAAAGTCAAAGAAGCCCACTGAGCTCTGTGTGTTTTTGTAGTGTTAAGATTACTGAGTTTAGATGTTAGAGACCTCGATTCAATGGCATCCCCCATCAATTCTAGCCTAAAAAGGAAAAGTTACCATAGATGCCCTCAGACTTTCCCAATGTGCCTTAATTGACAGGTGACTATTTTGTAAAGGTTTCTTTTCCCCCCACAAGGCATTTGATGCCATCAAAAGCCATTAATCTATACTGTGTTGCTTATAAACATAATTTTTCCCAAGCTGATTGTCTTAGTTTGGATTCTCCTAGAAGCAGACCTTGAGACCAGGACTAAGCATAAGGATCCTATTTAGGAAGTACTTGTCCAATAGGAAAGGGTATGTATAAAATAAGGCGTGCATTATTAGCCAACTACCACAGTGGGCATTTGGAGCAAAATCCCACAGGTAGCCTATGGGAACTGTAAAATCCATGCCTCAAAATTAGTTTACCCCAAAACACTAGCACTGAGGTGACTGCATACAAGTTTCCAAATGTCTTTGGCTGAAGGCTGGGTGGTTTCTCCACACCTCCAATCTGCTGTGCACAAATGCATCAAACATTCCCATCATTCTAGAGAAAAGGAGTGTTCAGACTCACAGATGCAGATATTGTCACTTGTAAGACAACAGAGCATACTGCAGATCTGAGGGTGGGACACTGACGGCATTTGCCAAATCCATCAAGTACAAATATGGCATCCACTGCATATCTCTCATCTTCTCATCCCATTTAACCACAAGTTAATGACCAGGACTGTCACCTCCCCACCTATGGTCAGTGATAAGGCCTCTAAAGCCTTTAGACTGGTGAGTGATTCAAATCCAAAATATTTGATTATTTCTTTTCTAGAGCCACTCATTTTCCACTGTTGTACTCCCTATATCTCCTAGAAGATAGAACCTGAGTCAAAAATTCTATGCTAACACTTCATTGGTCAGTGCAATCCTAGGTAGACAGGTTTGAGAGAAAATGGAAATGAAGTACAATGGAGAAATAATAGATATAAGTAAGTGTATTACCAAAACATTTACAACTTCAAGATAAGCTGACTGTTCCATCTTAGAGAAACTTCAGGAATGTTTATCAGGGTCCTGTATCATGTATTTTGTGGGAGGAAGGGAAGAAAATTTGGTCACCTGCTTTCATCTCCCATCAGTCAGTTTGCTTCACTGGACATTAAATTTCCATGTTTTGTATTTCGCTGAATGAAATCCCAATGGGTCCTGTAGCCTGTCAAGCCTTAGTGTCAACAAACAAACCCAAGAAAAAGAGCCAAATGTAATGGGTTTGAAGCAGAGAACTGTGAAAGTGTGCCCGTGAGCTTTAATAAGATCTCCAAGATTACCCACATGGACTGAAGGAAACTTTCTTTACACTGGTGTTTTTGCATTTGTTTACTCCTTTTGCACTTATTTCTATGCTGTTTTACATGTTTGAATCTTTTTAAATAGGGAACCTCCTAAAAGGCAAACACAAACTACTTGTATTTGTTCCCAACACACATTATTATTAGTCCCTGATAATAATGATAAACATTTACTGAATAGTTTAAAAATGCTGATGTTATTTAGTCCTCACAACAAATATAAGTTTAAAACTATTAAGTAGCTTTTCCAAAGTGCCTAAGTTGCTAATTGGTGGAGATGAGTTTTGAATCAGGTGGTCTGACACCAGAGGAGAGTACGTAGCTGCTATCCACGGTGGAGCCTTTAGCATAGTCATGAAGGGGTCATTTCAGGAACATGTGGGCTTTTTAGAAAAGAACGAAAAAAATGAAAGGAAGATGGGGGAAATGTCTTCTTTGGGAGGCACCTTTATGTTACCAATAGTGCAGTTCTAGAAATAAAATAATAGTATATATATTTCCATTTTTACATAAAATATTTTGAAATTAAATGATAACATTTTTGTCATACTATAAACCCTTCATTTACTTCACAGGAGTGGTTTAAGGTTATTTTCAATAGCACTATTGCTTGAGTGCGCAGATATATTGTATAAGAAGGATATATGGGTGAGATTTGCTCATTTGTTACTAAATTTTGCTTAATTTTGTTGCAGAGTAAACATTCCACATAGAACAATATAATTTCAAAGTCGAATTTTAAAAATGCCATCTATTTCTTCCAATGTTATTTGGTATTTTAAAACATAAAAAAAGAAATAATTTAAAGGACTTTAAAACTTCTTAATAAATCATTGAATGGAAATGTCAACATGAAGCTACATTTTGTCAGGTGAGAACGTGTTCAGTAACAGATCATCTGTGTTAGTGATTTTCTTTGAAGATTGTTTTGTATGAAATAAGGTCCCCTATGAATGCTCCAAAACAGCCTGTAATGGCTGCTAATCGCCCAAGTGTCAGAGCTTATAGCTTTAATATATCTTTCTCAGACTACATAAGAAGACAGTAACAATTTTAAGAACTAGTGCTTAAGACCGCCATCAAATAAATTCTCAGTCCCATTTCACCTAAAAGCACATTTCTATTTATGATAGAGGAGGGCAGTTGTCCTTAGTCATGAAGAAATTCTCATTGAAACCTGACTTGCAAGTTTTTCCAAAACTAAAAAAAAAGAAGGGGTCTTTGTTGGGAGAGCACTGTTTAAGTAAGATGGTGTGATCTAGGGGACAGAATGCTGAAAGGCCTCCTCTCAACTGTCATGGGCACATTGTGTCACCTTGGGCAGGGTGTTTTTCTGAGCCTGTGCCCCTCTTTCTTCCCTAAATTAACAGTCAGTGCTTTCTGCTCTAGCCTGTCAGTTCCTGCTTCTGCTTGGAGCTCACTCTGTAGTGCCTGGCTGTTTGTCGCTCTAGCTATTTTCTTCCACTAACATTGGTGAATTCAAGTTAGCTACTTTCTTCACAGATCTAAATAGATTTTGGGGCTGAGCTTTCACTGTTTTTCTTACAGTACCTTAGTCCCAGAGCTTGCTTGGTCCTGTTGTGATACGCTAGAATCTGTGGTTTTTCTCGTTGCTCTCCTAGATGATATTTAGAGCATTTTGGTTGTTGCACGTGTATGCCTTACATTAGATGTTTCTAATTTCTCTAATCCATACTCTTGCAAGTCTTTGGACTCTGACTTGCCCACCTTGCTTGAACAGGTGGTTTGATTTTGATTCTTGTATTCCTGTGTTATGAGGAAGAATCCTGAGTGTTCTTCCTTCTCTAATTGCCTGATAATTGCATGCTTATAAGAATGGGACTAATTGTGTATTATGCATATGTTTTCGTGAATTCTCATCTAAGATTTTACTACATGTTACACACAATTTTGTGCACTCTACAAAATTAGTATAAGTAGGAGCAAGATGTGGAGTGGATATAGACTTCAGTCACCCCCTCTGCGTGGAGCTCCTGTTCCAAGGGCATTTATTTAGGAGGTGTTTCCTTTAAGCAAAAGAAAGGATATAAAGAAACCTTTGAAGATTTGAGCTGGCAACTTGATAAAATCTGGCCCTAAAAATCTTTGAAAATTTCATCTAAATTGTAAAAGCTAAGAATTATATTTTTCTGAAACTGCAAACTAGTTTTCATGTTTTGAGAAATGGGTGACTTAAATATATTTTTGCAGCAGATTGTGTGTGTGTGTGCTGAAAAAAATCACCAACGTAGACATTTAGGCAAATTTAGAGGATATCTTCTGAAGATAAAATACAGTATAGTTGTCAAAAATATATTGAACTTTGTTTAATTTGTGTTTGATTCATATAGCACATTATTAATTTTACTATGCTATATCTTCCTCCTATATACAGTAAAGCAGAAACTGCTTTTTTGATTTAATATGCACTATAGCATTTATTCTGTCACATTTATTGAGCATCTATTTTGTGGTAACAAGTGTAAAATTACTGGTTACATAATTTCACTACTTCTGAGAAGTTTTCAGTCTAGTGGAGAAATCTGTAACATTTCTTAGAAGTTACCTTTGTGGGATAAGTTGCTGATAATATAAAATTGCTTATTCTTGTTTCTTATTAAAACTAATGTTCAGCATGTGTACATAAAGCATCCTTATATTAACTTATATTAACTAGTAATTCTAATGGGTAGAATATAAGTTTTCCTTACAACTGTACCCATTCAAATATCTTCTCTAGATTTCATCCTAGAGTAACTTAGATTTATCTTACAATTTTCTGAGTACAAGTCTTTTACTACTTGGTTAAATTTATTCCTAAGTACTTTATTTTTGTTGTTGTTGCAATAATAAACAGGATTTTTTTCTTAATTTCTCTTTCTGATAGTTCATTATTGGTGTATAAAAATGGCACTGATTTCTGAATATTAATTTTGTATCTTGCTACTTGGTCAAATTCATTTATTTGCTTTAGTAGCTTTTTTGGTGGAGTTTTAAAGTTTTTTTATGTAGAATATTATGTCATCTACAAATAATGACAGTTTTAATGCTTCCTTTTGAATTTGGATTTTTTTTATTTCTTCTTCTCTGATTGCTTTGGCTATAACTTCTGGTACTATGTTGAATAAGAGAGGTAAAAGCAGTCATTCCTGTCTTGTGCCTGATCTTAAGGGAAACACTTTTAGATTTTGTCCATTGATATTGCCGTATGATACTGACTGTGGGTTTTTCATATATGGCCTATATTATGTTTAGGTGTGTTTCCTCTATTTCCACTTTACTCTGAGTTTTTATCATAAATGGGTGATAGATTTTATTAAATGCCTTACCTGCATCTATTGATATAATCATGTGATTTTTATCCTTCATTTTGTTTGTATAATTCACCACATTTAGTGATTTGTGAACATTGTACCAACTTTGCATCCCTGGAATAAATCCCATTTGATCATGAATTCCTGGATTTGGTTTGCTAATATTTTGTTGAGGATTTTAGCATCTATGTTCACCAGGGATATTGACTATAATATTCTCTTTGTAGTGTCTTTTTCTGGTTTTGGAATTAGGATAATGCTGGTCTTGTAAAAAGAGCTTGGAAGTCTTCTCTCCTATTGAATAATTTGGAGTAGTTTGAAAAGAAGAGGTGTTAATTCTTTGAATATTTAGTAAAATTTGCCTGTGAAATCATTAGATCTGAGACATTTGTTTGCTGGGACTTTTAGATTACTGCTTTGATTTTGTTAGTTATGATGCTTCTATTCAGGTTTTCTGACTCTGATTAAGTTTTGGAAGATTGTATGTTTCTAGAAAAAATATATATATATATTTTTGCCCAGGGTGCAAATTTGTTGGCATATGGTTGTTCGTAGTATTTTCTTACAATCTTTTGTATTTTCATAGTGTCAGTTGTTACTTCTCTTTCATTTCTGATTTTATTTATTTGGGTCCTCTCTTTTTTTTTCTTTTTGAGTCTGGTTAAAGGCTCATTAGTCTTGCTCATCTTTTGAAAGAACCAGCTCTTGGTTTCATTGATCTTTTTTATTGGTTTCCTTTTTAGTCTCTGTGTTATTTATTTCTGTTTTAATCTTTATTAACTTATTCTTTCAACTTACTTTGCTTGTTTCATTTTTATTTTTCTAGTTCTTTTAGGTTTAAGGTTAGATTGTTTATTTGCAATTTTTCTTGCTTCATGAAATAGGCCTATAATGCTATGAACTTCCCTCACAGTACTGCTTTTTCTGTGTTGCATAGATTTTGAGTTGTAGTATGTTCATTTTCATTTGTTTCTAGGTAACTTTTGATTTTTTTTCTTGATGCCATTGTTAACCCATTCATTTTATATATCTTTTTAGCCTCCATCAGTTTGAACATTTTTCACTTTTTATTGTAATTGATATCTAGTTTTGTATCATTGTGCTTGGAGAAGTTTCTTGATGTGAATTCACTGTTCCTGAATTTATTAAGACATATTTTGTGTCCTAAACTGTGGTCTGTATTTGAGGATGTTCCATGTGCACTTGAGAAGAATGTATATTCTGCTGCTTTGGGATGAAATATTCTGTAAATGTCAATTAAATCCATCTGATCTAGTGTGCCATTTAGGGTCACTATTGCCTTGTTGATTTTCTGTCTGGAAGATCTATCCATTCATGTTAGTGGGGTGTTAACATCTCCTGCTATGACTGTATTGTTGTCAATCTCTTGTTTAAAGTCCTCCAAGATTTTCTTTATACATTATGGTGTTCCTATGTTGGGTACATATATGTTTACAAAGGTTATATCCTCTTGTTGGATCAATCTGCTTAGTATATTGTAGTGACATTCTTTGTCTCTTGTTTTGGCCTTTGTTTTGCAGTCAATTTAGTCAGATATAAGTATTGCTACTCCAGTCTTTTTTCATGTTCATTTGCCTGGGATATTTTTTCTACCTCTTCACTTTTAGTCTGTGTGTGTCTTTTGTTCTGAGATGGGTCTCTTGTAGACAGCATATATATGGGTCATGTTTTCTTATCCACTCAGCTACCCTCTTTTGATTGGAATATTAATATGTTTATATTTAAGGTTATTACTGATAGGTACTTATTTATTGCCATTTTATTCTTTATACCTATGTTCCTCTATTTCTACTTCTTTTTTCCATCTTTTTAAAGCAGGCCTTTTAACATCCCTTGCAATATTGGTTTGGGGATAATGAACTCTTTTAGCTTTATTTTTTGTCTGGGAATTTATTTATTTTGCCTTTAATTTTAAATGATAGCCTAGATGGATAGAGTAATCTTGGTTGTAAGTCCTTGCTTTTCATTACTTTGAGTATTTCATACAATCCCTTCTTGCCTGAAGTGTTTCTGTTGAGAAATCAGCTGACAGACTTATTGGCTCCCTCATTGGTAACTACCTGTCTTTCCCTTCCTACTTTTATTATTCTCTCTTTGTCTTTAACCATTGCCATTTAAATTATGTTGTGTTTTTATGTGGACTTCTTTGAGTTCTTCTTGATTGGGACTCTCTGTGCTTCCTGAAATTCTGTGATTGTTTTTCTTCACCAGACTAGGGAAGTTTTCAGCCATTATTTCTTTTTTTTTAATATATTTTATTGATTATGCTATTACAGTTGTCCTATTATCCCCCCTTCATTCCCCTGCACCCTGAACACTCTCTCCCACCCACATTCCCCCCCTTTACTTCAGTCCATGTGTCATAAGTTCTTTGCTTCTACATTTCCCAAACTATTCCTGCCCTCCTCCTGTCTATTTTCTATCAACCTTCATTGCTACTTATTCTTCGTATCTTTCCCCCACTCTCCTCCTCCCACTTCCCTGTTGCTAACCCTCCATGTGTTCTCCATTTCTGTGGTTCTGTGCCTGTTCTAGTTGTTTGCTTAGTTTCTTCTTGTTTTTGTTTCGGGTGTGGTTGTTAACAACTGTGAGCTTGCTGTCATTTTACTACACCTGTTTTTTATCTTCTTTTTCTTAGATAAGTCCCTTTAACATTTCATACAATAATGGCTTGGTGATGATGAACTCCTTGAACTTGACCTTATCTACGAAGCACTTGATCTGCCCTTCCATTCTAAATGAAAGTTTTGCTGGATAGAGCAATCTGGGATGTAGGTCCTTGCCTTTCATGACTTGG
>CM052538.1:44825989-45033978 GCA_028533065.1 Trachops cirrhosus
TTTGGTCTTGTTGAGCTCCTGTAGTGAGGGGCGGGGCCTTAGGAGTTCACCTGGGCAGGGCACCCCAGTCGCAGGGTTGTGACGTTGTATGTGGGGGCGGGGTCTGAGAAGGAACAATGGCGCTTGCTCTGCTCTCTGTAGGACCCCAGACCCTTCCGCCACTTTCTGCAAGCCGACCGGGCCCCTCTGGCACCAATTCCAGTGTGGATGGGCCTGAGCACCCCGTGGGACCTTCCTTCTAGTCAGTGACCCAAAGCTCTATCTCCTGGCGCTGGGACCCTGAGTTGTGTGCAGTGCCTTGCTTCACAATGGCCGCCTCGCTGAGTCTGCTGGTCACCACCCCCTGGCTGGGGCCCACCAGCCACTGCTGCTTGTGTGCCCAGGGTCTGCCTGCTGTGGACTTGCGTGCCGCCCCGGGTGCTCAGCTCTCCGCTCCGTGCCCCTCCTACCAGTCTGGATGAAAGTGTCTATTTTTAAATCCTTGGTTGTCCGACTTCCATACACTTCAATTTTCTGTCAGTTCTGGTTGTTATCTTGTTTCTATATCATTGTTGTCCCTATCTTGGTTGTGCAAGGAGGCACAGTGCGTCCACCTATGCCTCCATCTTGGCCGGAAGTCCTCAGCCATTATTTCTTTGAACAGGTTTTTTATCCCTTGCTCACTCTCTTCTTCTTCTGGTACTCCTATGATATGAATATTGTTACACTTGATGTTGTTCCAGAGGTCCCTTAGACTTTCTTCATGTTTTAAATTCTTTTCTTTTTCAATGCTCTGCTTGGTTGTGGGAGAACTCCATCCCACAGAGCTTTCCCAGCCACTGTAAATGACAATAAATCTACCAGGACATGATCTTCCTGGGGAGAAAAGTCTGGCCAATCTCTCAGAGGAGAAGGGCTTTGAGCACCTGTTTCCATGGGCTTTTATTGGGTTTAGTTTGCATAGGAATACAGTGTGTATATGTAAAGTCCATCAATCATTGTCAGGCAGTAATGATCAAGGAATAGATAACATTCAAAGAGCTAGAAGGGCTTATTCTGAGTCAGGGCCAGGTAGATAGAGAGATGCCAAGGGGCCATAAAACTTTGGGAAACAAACTCATTTTATGCTTGAAGCCTAAACAGTTAATATAGATTAACCTAAGGGTATTAGCAAAGCAGGACTCACAGGACTTCATGCATTCTTTTTCAGGCTTGTTGCCCCTGGGAACCACCTACAATAGTATAGGGATGCACCTCCCTTATCTGGCATTCTTTCAGGCCAGGGAAACAAAGTAACCAAGACAGTAGGAGACTTCCTGTAGTAGAATGAGGACTCAGGCTAAAACAAAGCTGAGGGGTGAAGGTCCATCACCCCTTTTCTACAGTCACCTAAGTCCTTCCCTGATGGTCCCTTTGCAACTGTGCCTGCCTTAGGTTGTTCCTTCCTTGAGGAATCTTACCTGTTATTGGATAACCAGTCATATGCCTGGGCCAAGCAGAGGGATATGAGAGAGGGGATAAGTTTTTTCCCTTAGCAGCTTATGTCCCTAAAGCCTTTTAACTCAGCCTTAACCATGGAGGGTTACAGCTTCTGAAACCAGGCGGGGCAGTTCCCAACACTTGGGTACTTACTGTTATTTTGTCCTCTGAATCATTGATTCAATTCTCTGCCTCATCTAACCTGCTGTTGATTCTTTCTGGTATATTCTTTATTTCAGATCTTGTATTCTTTATTTCTGACTGGTTCTCCTTTGTGGTTTATATGCCATTTTTAATGCTTACTCTCTCTTTGATTAAGTTCTCACTGAGATCATCCATTTTTCCCTAAGCTCCTTGAGCATCCTTGTAACCATTATTTTAAACTCTGCATGTGGTATGTTGGTTGCTTCCATTTAATTTTTTTTCTGGGGATATCCCTTGTACTTTTATTTGGTACATATTTCTTTGCCTCCCCACTTTCTTTCTGTATATTAGGTAGATCTCTTATCACTCCCAAGCTTATTATGAGGGTTTTATGATGAAGATGTCTTGTTGGGCTCAGTAACACAAGCTTCCACATCACTTGATCTCCATGCTCCAGGAATGTTTCTTTTGGGTACATGTACCCTCCTGTTGTAGTTTAGTCTTCAATGCTGTTGGCCCATTTGTGGGTAGAATTAACCCTTCAGGCTAGCTGACTATAGGATAAACCTTTAATACCATGCATGAGTTGCTGTGTAGGAGCTGCCCTCCAGAAGTGGAGTTGTTCCCAGCAGTGTTTGGTACCTGCTGGAATCTGTCTTTGGGTGTGCCACTTGTGTGGCTAGTTGGGTTGAATTCTGGTGTGTTCTGAAGCCCACCACTGGTTGTGTTTGCTCTGAGTCCACTTGGGTAAGTTTCAGGTGCAGGTCAATGTCAGATGTTGTGTGTAACCAGTCTGGAGCAAGCACACTATTCACTATTTTTGGCTGTGTCTGCTGGGCCTGGGTATGATTGGGAAGGGCCAATCAATGTACAAGGGTCAGCTTCCTCCAGCTTAGAGCTTGGGGCAGATCTATAAAAGGTCTGAGGCTCCCTGAGGTTTGCCTCCACCTGTCAGCTACTCTGCCCCCCATGAGGCTTGGCTGGTCTTCCTCCAGAGCTTTCCAAAGAAAGAATGTAGAATGGGCCCAGGCTGCCACAACTCACAGGCTCCTCTATAGGTCATGAGCTTGGTAGGGCAAGGAGACTGGGGTTGGAGGATGGAGCTAGTGGATTCCCTTCTTGGGGATCATGTGATCAGGCACTCAATGAAGTGACAGTTGGATTACTCCAAAGCCAGATTACACAGTTTCTGTCAGAGTCTCCAGTTCTCGTTTCCTCAGGAGGAGTACACTGCAGGTTCAGGTTGGGTGCAGCCAGCTGTCCCTTCTACAGAAGCAAGCTCAGCAGGGCAGAGACACTGGGACTCAGGAAGGCAGATCAGAAAGATGCTTTCTCTTGGGGTGGTGCCAGCCAAGCCCACAGAAAGGGACCAAGCAATTTATCCCTGTCCCAGACAATAGTCTCCAAAGGAGACACACTCTGAGCAATACTCCCTTTCCTTAACACAGAGCTGAGCTCAGCAGGGTGGGGCACCTGGACTTCGGAGGGAAGATCCAAACAGTCACCTCTTGGCGGTGGTGCTAGCAAGCCTGTAGGAAGGGGATGGGTACTTTTTTTCCTTTCTAGGACAGCCCAGGTTAAGCTCACAAGAGATATATGAGTGTAGTCATACAACCCAGCACCCACCCATCTTATTTCTTGCCAAAAGCCTCCCAGAGAGATATGCTTCAAAAGTCCCAGCTGTGCACAGCACTCTGATACTTCGGTGCAACTGAACTTAGCAAGGTGGGGCCACAGAGTGGTAGAGCAGACCAAGCAATTCAACAGGTGTGTGTGTGTGTGTGTGTGTGCGTGTGTGTGTGTGTGTGTGTGTGTGGAGTGCCAGTTGCACCCTGAAGGTGGGAAAAAATGGTCCCTTTTCTAAATCTGCATAGTGCAAAGATTATCTGAGTTTGCACCAAGAGCCTCTCCAGAAAAAGAGCACCCAAAGGTACCTGCTGGGTGTTGCCAGCAGACCCTTCTGCAAGACCTAAACACAACAGACTGCTGTCACCAGTAGTTAGAGGGCTGGGCAGTGCCCTCCCCAGGCTGGTGCTATAACAATAGGAGTGCTTGACCTTGGGAAGGTGGCTTCTAGGTCTCCAGCAGACTCCTTTCTCTCCCAGACAGACAGAATCCCCACTGTTTTTCATCACCAGAAGTCTATGCAGGCTCCTCTTCCTATCTCTGTTGCTCTGAGTTGGAGATCCTTGCATTGGGTTGAGACCTCACACTCCTTGGGGAAGGGAGTTTTGTAGCCGAGATATGTCTTTAGCTTTTTAGCTGCTGCACATGGAACACATCTCTACCCTTCCTACCAGTCTCTATGTGGTTTCTTCTGTAGATCCTTGGTTATAATAGTTCAGTCAGTCTTCAGTTGGTTATTTAGGTTGATTACTCTATAATTTAGTTGTAAATATGGTTTGGTACCAGGAGCAAGTGCAGCGTCCACCTATTCTGCAGCCATCTTGGAATCTGCTAGAGTGATGTGGATTTAAAAGTCAGAAGTGTTAAATTATTTGTGACTCTATTAAAATAAAATGCCTTAAAAATACCAAGGGAGCATTTATATGTAGAGGCTCTGGTATAACAGTCTTAAACCATAAACAGTGCAAGTGAACAATACTGTTTTCCAAGAATAAGAGAACTTGATATAGCAAGAGGAATAGATAAAATGAGCCACTTCAATCTTTTTTCCCCCAGATATACACTAGATAAAAACAAAGTGCTGTACCATGTTTTCTCAGAACTTCCATTATAACAAAAATGGACTGCAAATAAAAGTGATCAACCCCAGAGTATAATAGTTCTATGTTTGTTTATCTAGAATGGGAAATTGACACATATACTACTTTGAAAAATTATGATTTATATCACTAGTTCATTGTTTTTTTTCCTCTAGCATCACCCAAGACTACCTTCTGTTTGAGGGCAAGCCCAGTTCCAAACACCTGCATGGCAGCTATGGTCTCTGCTTTCCTTTCACATGATCTTAGCCTGATCCATCTGCAAGATAAGTCTGTGTGCCAATTCTGATTATTCAGGAGGGACTAGACTCTTTAGAAATTTGAAAGAATCTAAAACAGTAAAGAAGTAGCTTTTCTTCTTCCTCAGCTTTCTTTGATCTGTCTTATTGTTGTTTTTTTTTCCTGTCTTTTCTCTGATAAGGGTAGCCTTTTGTATTAATAAGACTTTACTTGGTCTAGGGCCAACTAGCCCTTATGGGGTAATTAATTTGCATCATGATTGGCAAAAGCCCAACGCAAATTTTTGTAGGTGATTTTTGGCACAGGTAATTGTCTACTTGTGAATAATTTCTAAAATTGTGGTTAGCAGAAGGTAAATGATATTTTGATTCTGAAGCAGCTTACAAATTACTACACAAAATTATAAATGCCAAGGAATTTAGTGTATTTAATTTGATAATATTTTTGACAAATCTAGATTCTGGGACATATGAAAATTATGTTTCAGTATTTAAAATATATTTCCTGTATATCAGAACCATGCTTACAATTTTTATTTCACATAGAGAATGTTTATTATTTCTTTTTCTTTATGAACAATGAAATGATAGCATGAAAACATTTTTGTTGGCTTGTTTGCTTATTTTAAAAAATTCTATGAACCCCTATAATATATAAACAAATATGTGAGTGATTGGGGCTTACTGTATAATACATAGAATATTATGCATTATAATATGCATTATGCATATCACAGATGACAAAAGATAACAAAATTAAATTAATCAAGAGGTAACTATTAAACTAATTGAATTTTACAGTTAAATTGTATGCATTTTACTGTATGTAAATTTTATTGTACTGTATATAAATTATACCTCAATAAATCTGACTTCTAAATAAACGAAGAAGCAATTATTGAGTATCTATAAAATGATCAAAATCATGCTGTTTGCTAGAACTACAGGGATAACTGAGATTTAGTCCTAGCTTTCAAAAGCTCACAATCAAATAAAGAATCTAGTAATTCAAAAAGGGTGACCACTTAATAGTACAAACTACAAAAATGGGAGCATTTTAAAGAAGCATTAGTACATAAGGAATGTTCAATTAATTATTGAAAGACAGGAGAGAGACACATGTTGGGAGAAAAGATCTAAGTACTAAACTTGTTGTATGTAAATCACCCCACTCATTCATGTTTTACTTTAAACTTATAACAAACCTCTTCTGGTCTTCCTTAAACCCCCTATCTAGGTTAATGACCCTTCTCACAGAATTCTTTCATGTTTCTGTAGTGGAAGTTTTAATTTTTTTAATAGTCAATTAGATCATGAGTTCCTTTGGGACTCAGTCTCAGGCCTGGCCTATGGAAATTGATCCACATGTATTTACTTAATTAAACTAAACTGAGTAGAAATTATAGCAAACTGGGTTGTCAAGGAGTTTTTCAAGTAATTGTGTACAGGAGGAATGTAATTTATAGCAGAGAACTGTTGGTTCTATAATAACAAATTCTTTTCAGACAGCTATAAATAATGTATTTTGATGGTGTGAAGGGCATAAGTATAGGAGTAGAAGGAAGCAGGGTGATTGGAAGAAATAAAACTGGAGAGTAGACAATGATGGTCTTTTTTTTATTGTGTTTGTGTTTATCTACAGGTGCTAGAAATCACTGAAGAATTTCAGGCAGTGCTGTAACATGATTAAATGTCTTTTAGATAATTTGCGGTCCTATAGAATGACATTAGGAGGATAATTATGGAGGCAAGAATTTGGTCAGGAAGTACTGAGATAATTCAAGCCGGAGGTAATGGGGGCCATAATTAACACAGAGGCAATAAGAATGGTGGGCCATATTTGGAACCTAGAGAAAGAATTGCTAAACATTTAATGAATGGCTAGTTATGGTTCTTAAAGAAGAGAAACATCAGGAGATAATAATGCATTTTATATTGCATGTGTTGAGTTTGAAGTAGAGATTTTTAGTCTAGATGTGTAGTAAGCAATTATGTATATGAGTTATGTATTTAGAATAAAAATGCTAGTCCTAATAGTGGGAGTCTGAGATCCTCAGGAAAGAAAATGTAGAGTAAGAGGAGAAGAGAACAGAATATAAATTGTTAAGTCTTATTTCAATTTAGTTTGAATACAGAAGAGAATATAGTCCTGGCTGGTGTGGCTCAGTGGATTGAGTGCTGGCCTATGAACCAAAGGCTTGCTGGTTCAATTCCCAGTCAGGGAACAAGCCAGAGTTGCAGGCCAGTTCTCCAGTATGGGGTGCTTGAGAGGCAACCCCACACTGATATTTCTCTCCCTCTCTTTCTCCCTCCCTTCCTCTCTCTAAAAATAAATAAATAAAATCTTTTTTTTTCTTTTAAAGAGGAGACTGTGGTAGAGGAAGTTTGGGGTGTTTGGAGATGCAGAAAGAGAAGTATAAAGAGTTGACAATGAAAATTCAACTCAAAATAACACAATTATTTTTCTCACAATTTGTGTGGGTTATCTGAATTTTTGACATATTATTATGGTTTATCTGGATCTTCTTAGAATCATATAAGGTTGCAGTCAAGGTGTCTGCCAGGGCTGAGGTTTACACAAAAGCTCAAGTAGAAAATAATTCACTTCCAACCTCACATGGTGGTTGTCAGGATTTAGTTCTTCATGGATTATTGGAATGGGGACCTCAGTTCTTTCACTGTTGGCCAGAGGCTGCTCACAGTTCCTTGCTATATGGGCCTTGCCAACATTGCTGCTTAATTCATCAAATCATGGAAGGCCTGCCCTGCCCCACGCCACCAAAAAAAAAAAAAGAGAGAGAGAGAGAGAGCTTTCTAGAAAGACAGAAGACACAGTCTTTTGAAACCTAATTATGGAAGTGACATCTTATTACCTTTGTTATATTGGGTAGAGGAATGTCACACTAAAGGAAGAGCCTCTCATAAGGGCACAGACCCCAGGAGGTGGAGATCATGGGGGCAGACATCTTACGAATCTGTCTGCCATAATTACTGACCTTTTCCAGGATAGCGTTGAGTTTCCATGAAATAGAAGGAGCAGAAAGCAGATCATCATGGGTTGAGAAATATGTCAAATAAGCAAGTGGAGTTTTGTGTAGACAACTGTCGTAAGTATCCTGAGAAAGAAAGGAGAAAGTCAGGGGCCTGAGATAAGGAGAGTCTTTCTAAGGATGAGAGAGAATTGGGGTGTCTAGGAGATGAGAAGAAAGAGCCATAAGAAAGGGAGAAAAACAAAAAGAGGATGGGGCTAATGAGGAGCACATCTTCTACACATTCTCAAGTAATGTTGTCCATGGAATCCATGCTCTGTAATTAAGAACCAGTAGTATAGATGTTTAACTGAGATTTTTGATTCACGTGTCAATAACACACTCACAAAAGGCAAATTATTGGAAAGCATTTAAGAAAGGGTTTGAGATTTTGATTATCTAGTGAGATTTCCTTCAAGAAAAAATTTTTGTAATTATTATACAAAATTTAACGTTTGAATTTGAGACTATGAAAAATTTCTTCACTCTGGTGCTTTGAAAAGTAGAAAACTGAATTGAATTTGATTATTTAAAAAATTACTGGTAAGTAAATATGTGTTTATGCCTTGACTCAGATAATATACTGAGCTATTCCATGAATGCATTATATTAAAAACCCCCAATTTTTAATTCCTGAATATAGGAATAGATTTTGGGTAGTGAGCACATGGACAATATACAGATAATGTATTATAGAATTGTACTCATGAAACTTATATAATGTTATTAACTAATGTTACCCAATTAATTTAATTAAATAAAAACTGGAAATACATGATTATAATTAATTTTGATGTAAGTTATTTGTATTTTATGTATATAATTATTATAACCTTATAGTTAGTTTATTTTTAAATTATGACTTTAAATTTCAACATTCAGGAATAAGATTTTCCATACAACTACTGAATTATACATTTTTAGAGTTAAAAAATTACTCCTTTGTCCATTTTTTATCAAAACATATTTTTTGGCACAAAAGCATGACAATTTTGATACGTTTTTTAAAAGTGCACGCTGATATGACAGCTGTCACAATACAATCTAACAAAATTGTTTTGAATGAAGTTAAAGACAACTAAGCACTATTAGAGCCATTGTACAACAAAAATGTTGTGGGCTTTTTGGCCAGCTCAATAAAAGACATGCAGCTATTCTTTAACAATGCAGCCTGAATTCGTTGGGTTAATAACTTTCTAATGGTAGCAAGGTGAGGGCTTGCAGGGAGAGGGGAAAGTTGTAGGTTTGTTGGTACCTATGTGTACATGTGTGTGTTGGGGGGTGGGAACAGATGAGAAGGGTCCTGAGCACCTAGGTTGAGGGGTACATTGCTCAAAGAAAATATCTTCCTCTGTTGAGGTTTTCCTCAGAGCACTCTTTCTGTCACCTGCCAGGGTCATAAGCCACTGTGGTCTTCCTGAATTTAATGCTAGCCCGACTATTGAGTGGCGTAGCCAAGTAATTAGAGAGAGCCGAACTGGAAGTATTTCACTGCACCAACTCTTTCTTCCTACTTTAAAATGACCTTGGAGCTTACTAATTATATTGTCTTCTTCCTTTTTTAACATCACCCACAGATATGTTTATTGATGAGAGAGAGAGAGATCATTTGGTTGCCTCTGACTGGGGGCTGAACCTGCAACCTAAGTATGTACCTTGACTGAACATCGAACCGACAAACTTTCAATGTACAGGATGATGCTCAAACCAGCTGAGCCACCTGTCCAGGGCTGTATTGTCTTCTTGAGGCTTTTCATCTTTCTTGCTTGTAAATGTATTGGTTAGTTTTGTTTGCAGCATTTTTTTTTGGGGGGGGTGTGAAGTAAAAGACTTCACAAAACAACTACTCAACCTAATAAGTGAATTTGGCAAACAGTGGGACACAAAATCAATATTCAGAAATCAAAGGTATTTTTGTACACCAACAACAAAATATCAGGAGAAAAATCCTATTTGATATAGCAATGAGAAAAATCAAGTACCTAGGAATAAAGCTAACCAAGGAGGTAAAAGACCTATACTCAGAAAACTATACAACACTGAAGAAAGAAATTTAGGAAAACATAAATAAATGTATATGGAAGCATATACTGTGTTCATGGATTAGAAGAATTAACATCAAGAAAATGTCCATCTACCCAAAGCAATTTATAGACTCAGCAATCCCTATTGAAATAACAATGACATATTTTACAGATATAGAATAAACATTTCAAAAATTTATATGGAACAATAAATGACCCTGAATAGCCTCAGCAATTTTGAGAAAGAAGATCAAAGTAGGAAGGATCACAATACCTGGTATCAAACTATCTTCAAGCCACTATCTTCAAAATAGCCTGGTACTGGCATAGGAACAGACACATAGATCAATGGAACAGAATAGAGAGCCCAGAAATAAACCCATGTTCAATTAATATTCAATTAACCTATGGTCAATTAATATTCAACAAAGGGGGCAGAAGCATAAAATGGAGTAAAAATAGCTTCTTTAACAAATGGTGTTGGGAGATCCGAACATCTACATGCAAAAAAGGAAACTTGACCAGCAACTTACACCATACATAAAAATAAACTCAAGATGAACAAAAGACTTAAATATAAGTTGTGACACCACAACATTCCTAGGAAACATAGGCAGGAAAATCTCAGATATTCCATGCAGCAATATTTTCACTGATATGTCCCCTAGAGCAAGAGACATAAAGGAAAGAATAAACACATGGGACTTCATCAAATCAAAAAGCTTCTGCACAGCTAAATAAAACATCAGCAAAATGAAAAGGAACCAACCATATGGGAAAATATACTTACAAGTGATACATACGTTGGACAAAGGTTTGATCTCCAAAATATATAAAGAACTCACATGAGTCCACTGCAGGAAGACAAACAACCCAACTAAAAAATAGGCAAAGGACCTGAACAGGCAATTCTTTAAGGACATACAGAGGGTCCAGAGACATATGAAAAGATGCTCAGCATCACTAGCCATCAGGAAGATGCAAATTAAAACCACAATGAGGTACCACTTCACACCAATCAGAATGGCCATCATAAACAAATCAACAAACAAGTGCTGGTGAAATGGAGAAAAGGGAACCGTGTTGGTGGGAATGCAGACTGGTGTGGCCACTGTGGAAAGCAGTATAGAATTTCCTCAAAAAACTAATAATAGAACTGCCTTTTGACCTGGCAATTCCATTGCTGGTACTATACCCTAAGAATCCTGAAACACCAATCCAAAAGAACCTATGCACCCCAATGTTCATAGCAGCACAATTTACAATAGCCAAGTGGTCGAAGCAACCTAGGTGTCCATCAGTAAATGTGTGGATCAAAAAACTGTGGTACATTTACACAATGGAATTCTATGCAGCAGACAGAAAGAATGGGCTCCTAACCTTCACAACAGCATGAATGGAACTGGAGAGCATTATGCTAAGTCAAGTAAGCCAGGTGGTAAAAGACAAATACCATATGACCTCACCTATAAGTGGAACCTAATCAATAAACAAGCAAGCAAAATATAGCTAGAGGCATGGAAATAAAGAACAAACTGACAATAACCAGATGGGAGGAAGGGGGAGAGTAATGGGGGAAAGAAGCGGAAGGGTCAACATGTATAAAGGGCCCATGGACAAAGCCAAAGGAGGATAGGATTGAGGGTGGGATGTGGGACTGGGTGGAGTGGGGGAAAGTGGTGGTGGTTAAATGAAGACAACTGCACTTGAACAACAATAAAAAAAGATTTTTAAAGGGAACTGCAAAAACATGTCTTGGGGGATGTTTGTAGCCTTTCCTTGAAGAGAATTTTATGGGTAAGCAATATTCTGCATGTCTCTTTTCTGAATGACTTTTCTGAAGCATTAATGTTACTGCCATGTATTGCATATCATCAAAGAGGGATGCTTTATCAAATATTTGTCTACCAAACCCTGCATGAAACTCATTTTTGGAAACAATTTGTCTAACTCCTGTAGTTTACAGATAAAATAACTGAAGCCCTGGATGGGTACAATGATTTTCCCAAAGCCATGTATATACTTAGTGACAGATGCAAAAACATAACAACAAAGCCTGAATTTCATTCTGTCTTGGTCCCTCTTATGAGTGAATCTCTCAAACATTCTAGTAATCAATCTCTTTTGATAAATGTATATAAACCTTCTAAATTAGTTGTTTGGGTTAAGTCTTTATGACATTCAATGTCAATATCAAATTATAGGTTTCCTTTTAGAGGATACCTACCACACTTATTTCAAGTTATTTGTGTAAGAGATTAATAAACACATTCTGTGAAAAAGGTGATTTATTTATTAAAAAGATGATTTATTTCATAAGATGGCTCATGAAAAACTTGATTTCAATAAAATAAAGTAGTGCTTTTATAAAAGATAAAAAAGATGCTGATAAATAGATGGATAATAAAATGCCTTTCAAATACTTCCTTTTTTGCACTTTCCCCCTTTGAATGGAATGTGTGATGATACAATTCTCTTGTGTTCTTAAATACAAACATCTCTTCAAAGAGCAATGCCCTTTTAATCATCTCATTTTGCAAGAATGCATAGCTGACACAGATTGACAGATTCATAGATGTGAGCAATACTGTATGACCTCTCTGTGGTACACAGATGCTGGAGGTGGGTCAGTGGATGTTGATTAGAAAACAAGAAAATGAAGAACATTTCAGTTTTCAGTTTAGGTTAATACAAAAAAAAAAGAAAAAAAACCCCAAATCTGCAAACCTTTATATTTCAGGAACAACCACAACAGGCAACTAAAACATTGATGTATGAATGTACCAGAATATTCTGTGTTCACT
This sequence comes from Trachops cirrhosus, assembly GCA_028533065.1. Classification (NCBI taxonomy): domain Eukaryota; kingdom Metazoa; phylum Chordata; class Mammalia; order Chiroptera; family Phyllostomidae; genus Trachops; species Trachops cirrhosus. Next base: position 44,838,414 of record CM052538.1, read on the forward strand.
GATACACTACTCTACTTACAAAAACATTACAACAATATCTGAAAATAAAATATTTTCCTGGGAAGATCACCTGCCTTTGTCACCTTTAATATGATTGGGACTCCTCAGTTCTTTTCCGTGAGGCTTCCAAATAGCTTAATACTTTCCTAAACCTTACCAACACTAATTTATCACAAAAATTGTTACTTTTGTTGCATTCATTTAGCAAATGTTTATAATTTAATTCCTTGAGTATTTTCTCTAAAAATAATTCTTTCAAAACTCTTAAGCCTTTTTGCCAATTAAAATTTTTCTATTTAACTTATGAACAGGATTTCTTTCTCAAGGCCACTAATTATTTTCTCTTTTGCAGTTATAGCCTGATAAACGGTTAATTTTGTTCTTTCAGAGATGCATTGTTTTTGGAATAGTCATGAATTTTTGCAAAGCACAGGTGGGTAAAGCATGGACCTCATGCTGCTGCTGCTTCTGTCATGGTGCTTTATAAAACAGAAACACTAAATACAGCAAGTGGAAAAAAGCAACTGTCAAATAAAAGATGGATAATTAAAATTATCAAACATTTAGAAAACTTGGTAAACTTTGTAAGTTATATAATAATGGCTAAAGCCCTACTTCAGTTTAAAGTGTGCTCATAATAACTATAATAATGCACTGGACCCTTCCTAGCACACTCTTTATTCTTGGCCAGAGTGCAATATAAGATGATTTGCCCTTTAACGCCATCCATTTAGATTTAAAAACAAGGATACAAAGGGAATGTGGTAAAAAGTATTAAAATGGGTTTTCTTAAGAGGTCTAAATTGTATCTGCTTATTCATTACAATTCTCTGCCAAATAAGAAAGAAATGGCAATTAAACATCCCAGAAATCTATAAGCTTATAGATGTTAATCTTGGAAGAAAAGGTATACCGTAAATTTTTAGTATATACTAAAACTCCCAATATTTCTCTATATAGCCTGAAAAGCAAAATTCAGAAAAACTATATGTAAAATAATTTTGTACATTATTAACAACACTACTAATGGGGCAGAAAATAGTTCCAACATAGATATACTTTTCTTTCTTCCTTGCTCCCCTTTTCCTTGTGCCTCCCCTTCGCCCTTCTCCCCATCCTTCTCTTCTTTGCTGCATGTTCTCTTTCATCTTGTCCTCATCCTTCACTCTTCTGATTCTCTTCTCCCTGCTTTCCCCCATGGACTTGTTCCTTCCCTCTGGAGCCCATTATTCATGTCTTTAAAAGGATGAACAAGTAGATGCAAAAGTCCACATGTTTCTTTGGAATTCTGAAAGATCAATCAGTCCTTGAACATGTAACATCAAGCTGGCACATCCACGAAAGAGATGTAGCTTAGAATTCTAGTGAGTTTTCTGCCTCTTCTAGATCCTTTTTTCTCTTAGAAAAAGCTTGGAAAAGGACTTGATCAGATAGTTCACAGAGAAAGAATTATAAATGTCTTATCAACACGTATGAAGATGCTCTCTATTACTTGTGCTAAGAAATGCAAACTAAACCATTAGTAGATGCCAAGTTAAGCCTATGGGATGAGTGAGCTTATGAGTCTGAGAGAAAAAAAAAGAATTAGCCCGAGTGTGGGAAACCACATTCTCATATACTGTTAATGAGAATATAGATTGGGGCAATCTCTTTGGAACAATGTGGCCATAGCTTAAAAAAAAAAACAAACCTTAAATATATACACATCCTATGATCTAACAGTTCTATTTTTAGAAATTTAGCCTACAGATATTTTAAACACATACAGAAAGATGCATGTATAGGGATATTCATTTCATTAGTAATTTAAATATAGAAAGACCATGGACAAGTTAAATGTTTAAGATAATTCAAATTGTGCCATATTCATACAATGAATATTACCTAGACCCTAAAATGATGGTGTGGACTGTATGTATCAATAAAAATTGTCTCTAAGATGTTAAGTTAAAAAATAAAATAAACTTCAGAACACTGTACAATGGACTTTCATTTGTGTATTTAATAATATAGGCAAATATATATGTGCATATACACACAGTTAAATATAGTATATGATCCTCTATTTATTAAAAATTATAGAAGCAAAGCTAGGTAGTAGTAGAAACTGTTGCCTTGCTTACTGTTTTATTTTCACATGGACATATATAATTTTTTGTTAAATGTTTTATTTAAATACCATCTGAAACTCTAGCTCTCTTTGCTGCATCTACTGTGAGGATGAACTTTCTCAGCAAACAGACTGTCAACATTTCAGAAAATGTCAGCAGTCAGCAACACTCTGATTCTGACTCTGTCTCATAAATAATTTTGTGTTTTTACACAAAATTATTGTGAAGGTCCCAAAAGGCACCCTATGAGGGACTTCAATCTCATCAATGTAGAACTCAGTCTCCTTGGAAAGAAAAAGGAGAGGCTCTGGGATGACAAATGGTGGGGAAACAAAAGAAATGGCCACTGTTCACACCATCCGCAGCCATGCACGGAACACGATGAAGGGGGTTACTTGGGCTTTCGTTACAACACGAGGTCTGTGGACGCTCACTTACCCATTGGCATCATTAGTCAGGTGGATGGTTCTCTTGTTGAACTCAGAAATTTCCTGGGCAAAAAATGTATCCGCAGGGTTCAAGTGAGGTTAGGTGTTGCTTGTTCAATATTTCAACTCCAAAAAGCTGTGTTGATTCTTGGAGGAAACAACATTGAACTTGTATCATATTCAGCGGCTTTGATTCATCAAGCCACAACAGTTAAAAACAAGGACATCAGAAAGCTTTCGGATGGTATCTATGTTCCTGAAAAAGGAGCAGTTCAGGAGGCTGATGAAAACATTGGAGTTGGCCTGCTGTAGAAACAGCAAGATGCTGAATGATTCCTCAGACTTATTTGAGATATTTTAAAGATGAAATAAAACCAGTGTATTGAAAATAAATAAATAAGTAAATATTAAAAACCATCTGAAACTCTAAAACTGAAATAAAACAAAAATATTTTTCTTTAATAATTGTCAATATTTAATTGCTTAAATATATATAAATAAATATATTTAAAAAGAAAATGTTATTTCATTTTGCAAAAGTATTTTCACATCAAGTACTGCTATTAAGTGACTGACAGTTTGTGTCTCCCCCAAATTTATGTTGTAACCTAATCCCCAGTGTGGTGGTATTAAGAGATGGGCCTATGGAAGGTGATTGATTATTCATGAGGCAGTGTCCTCAGCAATAGGATTAGTGTCCTTGACTAGAGACCCTTGAGAGCTCCCTTGTCGTCTTCTTCCGTGTGAAGACACAGGGAGAAGACAGCTGCCTATGAACCAGGGAGCAGACTCTTAGCTAAGCCCCGAATTTGCTAGCACCTTGATCTTAAACTTCCTAGCCTGTAGAAGTGTGAGAAATAAATGTTTGTTGTTTGTAAGGCATTCAGTTTATGGTATTTTGTTATAGTAGCTTGAATGTACTAACACAAGTACTTCAGTTTAGTATATGTAAATCACAGTGTCCTTTTGAGATAATAAGGTGTCTAAGAATCAACTACTCCATAAAGTTTTCCACATTTATATTATAAAAATAATCTCCCTTCTGATAGCTAGTGACACACTATTTGCATACTTTTTATGATAGTTCTCATTTTACTTCTAATGCACATGCACTATCTCATAATTATAGGATTCTAAAAGAGCAGTTTCCACATTGCCCAACGTGAGTCTCCTTCGCCATTATGGGCCCACAATTATAATATTGACTGAGCTACAAAAATATCACTGAAGACTAAGGAAGAAATCAGTGTGTAAACTCCACTTTGAACCTAAGGTTTAGTGGAGTTGAAAGTAATATATCTGAAAGGTGATGCCAATTGTTAGTTAAGCACTAAACGTTTTACCTAAAAAGAATTGGCTCAACGTGGGGAGTCCTTAAAATAATTGACTGTAGATCAAAGTGTTGGGAACTCTAGAAAAAGGATGCATTTTTCCGAATGGAATAACTATATTATGTCATCATTCATAATTGAACCAAGAAAGTCAGAGCAATTTGGCTTGAGAAATGGGTAAGACTGGGTGAGCCAGGAAGAAACCAGAGTTTATCCCAGCATTGGAGAGGGTATGTCTGAATGAATTCTCAGGATACTAAGCTGAGTATGGGGAAGAGATTAGAATGGACCCCATCTCTGACTTAACACACAGCGAATAAAGAACTGGCCCTTAGAGCTAGAGCTGTGGCCCAAAAGGAAGGGTCATGAAAGAACAAACAGCCAACTTCAATTTCACAAAAGGTGAAGCTTACATTTTGTGTGATGAGCATAATTTCTTATGCTGGCAAGAAAAAAAAAAAAAGATCAGAGAACAGTGTTCTAACTTGGACTCTGATGTCCTTTGACATTTTATGGAGATTGTCCTGTATCTCATTTTCCCCATCTGTAAAGCAAAGACGATTTATGTCATCTACCTTGCTAAACAGTGATGTGTACTCATGGCTGTTATTATTAGAGTCACTAAGTTTTACAATACAAAGCTTTATTAATGATTAAACACACTTTTAAAACTGTGAAAAGATATACATAATATAAAATGTACCACTCTAACCATTTTTAAGTGCACGACTCAGTGGCATTCAGCGCATTCACACTGCTGTGCAATGATCACCACCGTCCATCTCCAAAACCTTTTCATTTTCCCAAACTGGATGCTGTACCCATTTAACAATATCTTCTCATTTCCACTCCCAGCCAAGCCCCTGTAACCCGCCATTCTACTTTCAGTCTCTATGGGTTTGACTACTGTAAGTACCTAATATCAGTAGAATATACTATATTTGTTTTTTGGTGCCTGCCTTATTTTACTTTGTGTGATGTTTTCAAGGTCCATCTATATTGATCATGGACCAGAAATTCATTTAAGACAATAATTTCCATTATTTTGTACATAACACACTTTGTCTATCCATTCATCCATCAATGGACATTTGAGCTATTTCTACTTTTTGACTATTGTGAAAATGCTGCTAAGAACATTGCCATGATAAACATTCTGTTTTTCAAATAACTAGAATTCTAGTTAATAAATCATACTGAATTATTATAGGTTTGGTAGCAATAAGTGTAAGTTATTCAAGTTAATTTTAGGTCATACCACCAATATGCACCAGACTTACAAATTTTTTTAAAAATGGAAATTGGATATTTGATAGCCCAAGTGATATTAGCACTTAGCACTTAGACTATTGTAACTTAACATCTGGGCTCAATCATGTACAAATTATGTAAAAACATGAAATGCCAGAAACTGATTAAGCTTTTCCAATTTTTTTATTCCTTTTAAAATTAATTAAATTTTTTCCCCTAATCCTCCTTGTAGACTACTGTTCAGCAAATTTCTTTCTGTTCCCAAGGCCTAGCCTCAAAACTTGGGGCATGAGGATAGCATGTGTGTTTGTAGAGCAGATGTTTAAAGTCAAATTTTCATCAATAAATGTGCGCTTCACAACAAAAGCTCTTTACCTCCTGACAGATAGAAAGACACCTCTGAAGATGGATATAATTTTTGTCCAAGCTAGGATATACTCCCGTGGCTTGAGAAACAGATGGAAGTGAGTGGTGGCAAAGAAAAAATTCAAAAAAATAGGGCATGGAATTTGAATGAAGCAGTTTTCTATCTTTCAGTGAAGGGGCGGCGGGGGGAAGAAGGCAAAGCATATAATTGATTTCCTCCTTTTGTGGAAAAAGTTGGTGCCTTTCATGTAGCTTCTGGAATCATTGCCCCAAGTCAGCAAGGCTGGAAGATAAAATTGAGATATGAATAAAAGGGAAAAGACCATGCCTCATTGGGCATTACTTGCTTTCCTCTATGGTAACAGAGGAATTTGTGTCAAAATAGAAAAAAAAACCTGTAGTATAATTATTTACTGAATCCTCCTTCTACTCATAATTAGAACTTCTTTTGATCTAACATTAAAAACTGAATTAGTGGAGAAAAAGTATCATGTTTTTCATTTCTGAAATAACTCTCCAGATGCCCTTCTACACGTTGCCTTAATCACAACCAGAATCTAGGAAAATTCTAGACTAAATGTAATGAAGTACAGACACTGTGTTTAAATCGTCAGGTGTTTTCAATAGATACATATGTTCTACTGAACTGACTGAGACTTGATTCTGGAATTAAAATCTTGCCTTTTTGATTTGTGACCATTTGCAATTGGTCACAAAGCATAATTGATGAAACCATATTTTTAGTGTTGAAGAAAATGGCTCTAAGTTAATAATGAATCCCATAAAAAGGTTGAAATATTCAGAATAAATTAGGTAATCATGTGAAATTTAATAAAATTGCCAAAGGCTGTTATTAATCTAAGGGTTTTCTGATTAATTTAATTTCAGTTTATTTAGCATGTCTTTGTACTAAATACTGAACTTCTCTGGTTTTCAATCTTTTCATTTAATCAAACAAAAAGCATGTATTAAATTATCCCTAAACTAACTTTTAAATTTTATAGATGAGCTTGCCTCAGTTTCTCCATCTATAAAATTGGTATGCTATTAAAATCATATTCAGATTTCTTTCCTCTACCTCTGTTACCAGTCCCCAGTTTGGAAGAGATTCTTGTTGGAAAAGCATCTGTTTTACCACTGTTTAGATAAAGATAATATTGATCTTTATTAGGAGACAGTAGGTAACATTCACGGTAAAGAGATGCATCTATATTGATTACCTTTAAGAGTGCCCAGTTGTTTGAGCAATAGCCCATTTTTGCCTCACAACTAACCTAAAGTTCTTGAGCCCTTTTGAGCAACTTTCATATTGACTCATATTGGCCTCATCTCAACGCTCTTTAAAGAATTCTTCAAAGCAATCAATATTTTACATGTATTTTCAGATATTTGGGGGAATGATTTTTATGCAATATTTCTGTAGTTTTCTAATCAGCAAGGGCACTTTCCTGTAGGTGGTAAATACAGTAATATGCTTCTACAGAGACAGTAAATCAGGAACAATAATAATAATAAAAGCCCTGTCTGTAAGTAACTTCAGATTGAAATTTATGTGATGACATCACATCCCTTCTTTAACTCAAGTTCCAAAATCTCATTTACCTACTAGTCTGATAAACACTGAAATTTCTTTCAGGTTGAAATTTAATATCAGGCACATAATATATGACATCAACATTCCAAAGAGATAATGAAGAGAAGATGAAGAACTGATAAGGCAAATGACGTGACAATCTATGCTAAAATGGGTAAGACAGGGGCTGGACTGATGACAAACTCTCATTTCTTTTTCAGACACAGCTTCCTGGACTGTGCAGCAGGTACTCTTCCAGAGAGTGAAGACATATCAGAACTCAAGAGGTGATAAGAGCTTACCACTGTAATTTGGTATCTTCCATGCTGTGAATATTTATCATGGAAGCATACCCATCACTTCTCCCTGCTTATTGCAGTCATTTGCTATAAATGCCATCATAGTTAAAGGCCTTTACACTTTTATGCTATGAGGCTTACTGTTCTATGGCTTAAAGTATCTATGTGTCTTAATTAATGCTTCCTTTAATTTAGATTGAGATGAGGAGAAATTTTTCACTTTTACAGAATCATTTGTGACTTTTAGAAATGTAACAGAGTGCAGCCAAGAGGGGGCCCTAAATGGGGATTTGTAATGGGGTCCAGAACTCAGGGTGTCCAAGAAATAGTAGAGAAAAATATATGTAGGATGTCCTCACCCCCACCAGTCTGAGCTGGGGGATGAGACACATGGAGCAGGGCCATTGAGAGCTGTTTTGCATAGAAACAGCTTTGCAGCTAACCTCTGGCATGGTTGTTTAACATATCTATAAACCTTTAACTGGTTTCATAGATATGTTAAATAGCTGTAGTCCTGCTTTGAGCCAGGGGGATGGGAGTGACATCAAACCCTGATGTAACTAGGAAGCAACTCCCCCTGGGTATATAGCACCTGCATGAGAGCTTGGAGATGATTGGCTCCACACCGTGGGTCCATGCCTGCCCAGACTTACTGTGGCAGCCCAGTAAAGCTGGACCAATGTGGGAATGCTGGCAGGTGTAACTGATTGTGGGAGGAATAGGAAATGGGGCTGCAGAGGAAGATTGGTGGGGGATTAAAACCGACACTCTGCAGCCATGATAGGAATCACCACATGGCTTTGACAGAGGTTGGGACCACACAGCTTGGGCAAGAGTTGGGACCACACAGCTTTGGGTTGTTCCCTTTTGCCACATGGCTTAGGAAGCAGGAAAGACTTTGCCTGGAAGAAAAGGGGTGAAAGGATTCTTGCTGGTGGGCCATGAGAAGGTGCCACATGGCTTTGGATTAACTGGAGATCATGGTGGCGACAAAGCTAATGGTGCTGGGAACCTGAATCACGGACTTCTACCTCTTTTCCTGAGATATGGTACCCTGGACTGGGGAAAGGGGAGAAGAAAGGCCTATGTGCATTTGTGGGTGTTCTACAGAACTTTAGTATTTTAATGAAGACATTAAATCATTACTCTAAGTCTGTATAACTTTTAAATAAATAATTCCTTTCCTTTTCACCAATCTCTGGCATGGAGAGATGTCTTCCCTCTGGCGGTAGGCAAAACGAACCTAGTACTCAGGGGGGGTACCCTGGAGAAAAAGGGGGGTCCTTTCGGTAATAGTATATCATTCACCTCCCCACCCCAGTCTGTTCTGTAACAGAAATGGTGTTCCTTTTCACTAACTCAGTTTAAATCTAAAATCAATTTAATTTTTAATAGTGATGTGTTTGTAATCCGATATGGGTATTTTATCTAAGGTGTCTGTATTAACACATATATCACACGCAACTATTTCTTCCATCTCTGATTGTCATTTAGCATCCAAATCTGATTTGGGACCACAGTTGACTGAATCACACAAAAACCCTAAGGGCATGTTTGATATGATATAGTTGTTATAAATAAAAGCTATATAATGTGCTACAACAGGACCTATTTTGAAGCTAAAACTCTCAAGCATTAACCAGATTTGAGATGAGTAAATGCACTGATTCATGCATATCAACATGACTGTAAATATACATTAATAAAATGTCAATTTTCCCACTTATCTCAAAAACAGTGGTAACTATAATTCTAATTCCCAATTGTTTCCAACTATTCATAATTGCATTGTTTTTCCAAGTTGGTTATTATAGAAGTAGTGTATTTCTATAGTGGCAATAAGATATAACCAGCAACTGAGAAGATTATCCAATATAGGATTTTTTCAGCCCTTATAGAGAATTATTTACGGTAATTAGTTACAAATAAAACCAACTAACATGTTAATTTTACATAATATTTTGAAGATAAATTTAAGAAAATATATTTCCTCAAAAATGATACTGAGTCACAGTTCTTCCTAATTTTCCTGATCCTTCTTTTTGCACAGGGCCAAGACTTTCCTTACACCAATTTTTAAAAATTGCAATGAGTATTTTCTCATTAAATCATGTTCACAATCTTATATGATGATCATAATTATAATCCACTCATTATGTTAACTTATCAAATGTCAACTTATACATGAAAGAGTGGTCTTGTGAATGTTAAAGTAATTGGGAAAACTAAAATTCCTTAACAAAGTAAGATGTCCTAAGTTAGGTAATAGTAAGACTCATGAGGGTAGAGAGCATATTTATCATATTCCCTGTTAGATTCTCACTGCCTAATATGGGGTCTGGCACATAGTAGGCAAATAACAAGTACTACTTCAATGAAAGAAAATACAGTAGGCAATTTTATCATATATATTATTCTATATACTCACCAATGCTCTTTTATACCTTCATACTTTTGTTCACTATTCCTTCTCTATATAATTTCTTTTTGTTATATCTTTATTTGGTTAACACTAATTCTTCAAAATATCTTGTTTAAGTAGACTCCTGATTCCCCACAGCCAAGCAAAGCAATCTCAAGGCTTAATACTTTATCTTACACAGTTTACATGATTCTCTAAATAAAGGTTAGGTTCTTATCTAAGAAATTCTGATTGCTTTTAACATTTTCTCTATATTTTTATTATCACTTTGATTATGCTATTTCTTGGTATGGTTTTCATTTGTCCCACTTATAATTCATTAAGCTTCTTGGAGATGTGGTTTGTATTTTTTATAATCAAATCTTAAGACTATATGGTCATTTTTCCCTTAAGTAATTTTTATGCCCTAATTTCTTTCATGTCTTTTTGTGGAACTGTAATTATACATATGTTAAAATGTCTCTTATTTCCACACAGGTTACTAGGCTGCCATCTTTTTCAGGATATTTTTCTTTCTGTATTTCAATTTGCATAATTTCTGATATCTTGTCCACAGGTTTATTGCTTTTATTTTCTGCAGTGTCTGATATGCTGCTAAGACCAACCAGTACATTTTCATTTCAAATATTTATATTTGTAATTCCACAATTTCTATTTTTTATTTTCTTTTTAATGTCCTGTTTCCCTACTGAAAGTCTTCATCTGTACACAGATTATCTTTTAAGTCCTTGAACATGTGGGATAATGTACAGCTAGATTAGCCATAATATAAGGCATGGCCTTTCTGTGAGGATGACCGAAGGCCTATGGTGGTCAACAGGCCTTTCCTATCTGGCTTGCTGGAATTTGATTGTCTCCAGCAGTGTGTAAGCTCCAGAATCTGTTATCAGCTTACAGATCCTTGGTAATTATTCTTTCTTGGTTTCATTGAATCTTGTTAATTTCAACAAATGAAATAGCATTCTGGGAATATTAAGATCTACATTTTTAACTACAGTATTTACAATCATTGGAGTGTAGAAATGTATTTTTCTTTTGACCTGGCAATTTTACTGCTGGGATCATATTTTTTTCATTTTTTCTATAACTGGATTTGATTTGCCCATTTCTGCTATGGTGTGGTGAAGGTAATAGAGTAAACTAAATTTATTTTGTCAATAACAGATAATTTATTTATTTCAAGTTAATTTTTTGTATCTTTCATGAGTGAATTCATTACTTGAAAATTCAGTTAATTCAAAGTTGAAACTATCAGAGATTTACTCCTGCTCATGAGGGTTTTTTTTTCTTCTGCATTTCTGCGGTGCAGGAACACCTAACCTGTGTGTGCCAATGTGGTATTTGATATGAGGAATGGGAAGTGACCATTCCATGTGCTGTTTCATGGTTCTTGCTGGATTTTACTTTGGAATATCTGTGGCTGGTATGATCTTCATTTGGCTCTCTCTGCATGGTGCCATTCTTCTGACCTAAATACTCCTCTCCTTTTTATTGTTGTGTGTCATGGGATACATTTATATAACATATATGATACAATATATTTTTGAATTTATGTATTTTTGCCATTTAAAAATTTTTTGTTAGTACTTCTTTGCTGCTTACCTTTTGGTTTTCTGTTCAATAAAGACTCAGAAAACCCTTCAATTTGAGTGTCTTTAGTTTTAATTGAGCCACTAAACCTTTTGATGTTAACTATAGTAATTGATGTTATTATTCTCTCTTTTTACCATGTCAGAGATTTTTTATTATGCTCATCTGTTTCATTTTCACTTATTGTCTATTGTATAGACTGTATTTAGTTTTTTTCTTTAGATATTTGGAAAGCATACACAGAAAGAAAGCATGGTTTCCTAAATTCTGAATGTTTTTAATTTTACTTGAATTTATTTTTCTATCATCAATGAATAAACAGTAACTATTGTCATTCATACCACTCCAACTCAGATAATCACATTTTTTTCTTATCTGTATTTATTGTCAGATTGTAGTTTTGCTAATATAATCTCAGTTTATTGTTAATTATTAGTTGAATATGATAATTTTATGATTGAATATGAGTATTTTAATCTTGTAAGCACTATATTTGGGATTTTTAAGCATAACTTTATTTCCTAAGTATTTATATTTTAGTTAACTTAGTATATAATTAAATAACTATTTTTTTCCACATAATTTTGGGTGACATTTCCTATGAGTCTGGCATATATGAAAAGAACTTTTTGCATATGACTTAATTCTTTCTCCTTTACAACTCCATAGCATTTTTTCCTAGGATTTAATTCTGGAAAGAAAAAGTCTTATCAAAATTCATTCTTTTGTCTCTTTATGATTCATGAATAATGAGGCCACATGACTGAGAAATGTATACCTAACTGCAGGTGTTTATATTAGCAGTAGTAATTTTAATCTTCATACTTTTTTCCCAATGTTAGATTGCCCTGTAAGGGAAAGATTTTTTCTTCAACTTATCTTAGGGTTCTGACTAGATTCAAATTAACAAGAGGAAAACAAGTTCACTAGCGAATATCATGCATGCAACACAGGGGAGTACCCGGAGTTGTAACTCAAAGAGATGGCTTAGAACTCTGGCTTATACAGATGTTTCAACAAAGAACAAATTTGTAGAAAAATGACAGAAAGGGGGAAAGTGGTTTTAGGTTTCTAAGAGTGACAAATGATGGGAAGGTGAATATATGGAGGGAAACTAATGAACTAAGGTTTGCTTTTTGTTTTTGTTTTTGAGGTTTCTCTGGTGTCATCTTTGGGCTATGAGTCAAGTCCTTTCCAGCAAAGGAAAATTTATTTTCTGTTTAGACAGAAAAGGGTGAGGGTAGAGGGAGCTTTTTCTGCATTTGCTGTTCTTAATTGCTTTCAGCTCAAAATAATTTTTATGTCCAAGAGGCATGGTTTGGGGTGATATAGTCTGTATTCCTTCAGTTCCTTTCAAATTTTGTACTTCTAACATTATTATTATTTTTTTTAATGAGGACAGTAAAGGAATTTATCACAATAGCTCTTTGCTTATTTCACTTACCTGCTCATGCTGGAATCCTGATGACCATGCAGGCTCTCTGGTTGTCTTGCCCATCTGCCTGTCAGATAAGTTGGCATCAGTCTTGGAGTCGAAGGCCACTGTACTCTTTCCACCAAATTTCCTCGCATGCTGCTGTTCCATAGGTAGGAAAATTGAGAGTTGGTCTTCTAGGATTCCAACAAATCTTCAATGTGAGTGTTAGCTGTCAGAGATTCTTTCAATTTTTTACATGTGACTCATGCTTTTCATAGTTTTCAGAAATGACACAAACTTTCCATTGCTTTGATATTTGGGTAGTCATTTGCAAGGAAAAAATGTGGGAACTATGCTCAGATCTGCAGTCTACCACTATCCCAGCACTTTAGAGTCTTATTCTTAAGTCTGAAAACTTTGGGAAAGGAAGAAAAGTTGCATTTTATGCTTTTTGGATAAGATGATTGCTATTGAAATAACATCCAGGACATGGAAGGGGTAAGTTGGTGCACCATTAGCATGTAAAGCCTTCCTCCAGGTGAATGGCCAGCACTGCCAATGAGAAAGAGGGAGAAGAGAGAGAGAGAGAGAGAGAGACCTTCATTTGAACTCAGCATCTTTGCTGGTTGGAAGAAACCTTTCAACCAACCAAACAGTTTGAGTCTGATTTCAATACATTCTGCTGGCTAACCGCACTATGTCTTACATAGTTCAGCCTCCCTTTTTTCCTGTGGCTCTTTGACACCTCCACATCCCTGCCAGCCTGGTGTGGCTGATCAAGCTGTTCAAACAACTGGAAGACATCAGAAGTTAAACACTCATTATTTTAATTTGATGCTAATCATGTGTTAATGAGACTAATCCTTGCAATGATTCAGGTAATTTGCTTAATGGCTGCCCAGAGTACAGATTACAGCAATCAGTCACGTCTGATAAGATGTCTGTTGTGGAGAAGGCTGTCAGGTGAATGAGGTGGGAAAAGACTCAGGAGCAAAGGTCTGATGTCAGGCATGATCTATTTTGGAGGGTGAGGGTTGAGGCAGGAAGACAGCTCAGAAACCCAAATTTTCAATCAGAAATGAGCATCTTAGTGCTTATTTTTGCTTCCTGTTTAGGAAGAAAAAGTGAGGGCTGACAGGCGTTCTCATCTTATAGTGATGCATATAAAAGTAAGCATGAAAGTCTGAGGTGGAATTCTCTACATGATTCATTTTTTTCCCTAGGGAAATGATGAACCCGGTATAATGTCTGAATTAAAGTCTCTTTAGCTAAGAAAATGTCAATAAAATTAGCAAAATAAATCCAGTCAGAAAATAAAAGATAAGTTTTTCTTCTCATATATAGGAAATATAATGTAAAACAAACACCTAACTAAAGTCTTATGTTTTTATTATTAATACATCCAAGTATTATCAGTCCAGAAGGCCATATATGAGGGGGGCCCAAAAACTAGGATTTACTTGTAAAGAATTGTACACTTATTCTTACATGTTTAAACTTCAGTCACCTTCAAAGTACTCTTCATTTGAGGCAATACACCTATTGAGATATTTTTTCCACTGCTCAAAAGCATCAAATTTCATTTATTAATTTTTAGACAGATGGGAAGGGAGGGAGAAGGAGAGGGAGAGAAACATCAATGTGGTTGCCTCTCACTCACCCTACTGAGGACCTGGCCTGCAACCCAGGCATGTACCCTGGCTGGGAATAGAACTAGCAGTCCTTTGGTTCACTGACCAGCACTCAGTCCACTGAGTCACACCAGCCAGGGCTCAAAACACTTTTTAAATCATAGATTTTGATGCCGTTTAGTGCTTCTGTTGTTTTTTGTTTTACTTTTTTCATATCAGCAAAACATTTCCCTTTAAGGACTTTCTTCATCTGTGGAAACAACAAAAAGTCAATCAGAGTCAGATTGAGTGGGTTGAATAGGGAGGGTGGGACATAGAGGTCATGACATTTTTGGTCAAAAATTGCCAAACACTCAGCACAGTGAGGGCAGATGCACTCGTAAATCACCCATCATGAAATGGGCAAACATGTTGGAAGAGTATTAAAAAAATTTCACTGAAGCCATATGCAGCCTCTCACAACAACGCCGGCTAGTACCTGATATAGGTTTGTTCCTGGAACACTCACTAAGTGGGGGAAGCCAGTACTACAAGGAGTCCACCCTCCAGAAGGTAATTCTTGTTTGTTGAGGTCCGCCCTCATAGATAAAATTACCAATGTGCTTAGAATAATTAATGAGTGCTAATATTGGGGGCATCTTGACCTTTGCAACATCACTAGGTTGAATCTTAACATATCTATTTTTTCCCTTAAGATACTGGAATTTAATAAATTACTAAATATAGATATATAGAAATAACAAAGCATTTAGAAAAAAGCATGTTAAAAATGCTGCCAATTATTTGCTTTGGCTTAATTTCTTCACAATATTAGAAAATTTAAAATTTTATAGGTTTATGATTTGTTTATTGATCTGAATTGTCTCAGTCTCAAAATATTTTGGTAAGAAGGAGGTATTGGTGAAAAGGAGAAATAGGTTTAGTCATGAGGGAAATTTTGAAGTTTATTTTGTGTCTAACCTAGTCACTTTAAGATTCTTGGGATACCCTCCTATATCTGTTCTGAATTTAGTTTACTTCAACAAACATTTCTCCAGTATCTATTATTATCTTAGACTGAGTGACTTATAAGCAGCGAGCATTTATTTCTCACAGTTCTGAAGGTAGAAGTCCAAAATCAGGGCACTGAAGATTCAGTGTCTGCTGAGGACCTACTTCTTGCACTATAACTTCACATAGAGGAAGCAGAAAGGATTTCTCTGAGGCTGTGTTTTTAAAGGTTCTAATCTTATTTGTGAGGGCCCCACCCTCGTGACTGAATCACCTCCCAGAGGCTGCACAGCCAAATACCAGTGCCTTGAGGATTAAGGTTTCAACATACAAATTTGGTAGAGATGGGCACATTCAATTCGTAACAATGACCTTCCTGCAGCTCTTTGTTTACAAGGAGAAGAGGGTCAAGCATCATCTTGAGAAGCAAAGAACATATCCAGTGAGGGTAGGAATGAGCAGTAAGGAAAAAAATGGAGAGCTAGTTATTTGAGGACTGGACACCCCAACTGCTGTAACTAGGAATGTGTATTTATGAGGAGGATGTAAAGGAGATGAGGTAATGTAGGTAGACAGTCTTGCATTGATATTAACATGAGGTTTTCACACACAGGGGGAGCTCAGACCTTCTAAGACATGTAGAGATAGAATTATATTTAGAGAGTTGCCCTGTGAACCCAAGTCAATAATTTTTCTTTTTCTCCTTCATTAAGAAACCATTTTTAGCATCATGAAAGACTTCCATGAGCTACCCATCTCATACTACATAAGTGTAAATAAAATGCATTTGTGTTAGTGTGATGCTACTGATGAGACTTTTTCCTTAAAGGATTAAGTTGGCTGTGTTAGAAACATTTAGCATGTAAGAGAACTACCTATGGAGTGCTCTTAACAGTGGCCCCATTGAATTGGATTTGAGAACCAAAGATCATAGGACAGGCAGACCATTGTTGCTGTAATAGTTCTTGTTTTTGTTGCTGTTGTTATTGGTATCTGCCTCATTTCATCTCAGAAAAGCAGAATGCTTGTATGGTTTGCTGAAGACAGTTTGCATAAAAGCTGGAGGTATGCTCTTGACCACATCGGACTTATACTCCATGGGTCCTGGATTCTTTATAGCATGTTTCATCTTCCACTAAACTGAGGAAAGAATCAACTAATATAGAGGATATAAAGTAAAAATGCTGAACAACTACATTAGTAAAAAGAAAGTAAAGGTTTTGGGGCATAGGGTATGATATAATTTTTTTTGTTTATTTGAATACATGTACGAGTATATTAGTGATATGTTATCTATACAAACTATATTACATTTTCTAGATTATCTGGTTTTGGGTCTTTCTCTTTAGTAACACAGTAAAAAATATTTTGGTATATTTTTCATTCTTTTTTATTTAGACTTTAGTTTCCTTCAGAAGTTAAATAAAAAGTCTTTGAGGAAATACTTACATGAGGCTATCACTATGGCACTTGGATCGGGCTATTGAAATTATCTATAATATATTTGATTTTTAGGAGGACTTTGAACTAATGCTGAGGAAAGTACTGGGGGATTATACATTCTATTTGAGATTACACAGGATACTAATAGTCTTTAAGTGTCCAGGAATTTTAATTTGCAAAAATGAAAAAATTAGGCTTTTTCTAGCGTGCACCTCCAAACTTTTCCAGTCTCCACCCATTACCCTTGTTTCAAAGCTGCTTCCACATTTTTGGCTATTTGTTAAAGTAGCACCTCCAGAATCAATTTCTGTCTTAGGCCATTGGGATCTTATAACAAAAAAATCAGAGACTGGATAGGTAAGTAATAAACATGTGTTTCTCACAGCTCTGGTGACTGGGAAGAGTAACGTCAAGGCACCAGTAGATTCAGTGTCTGGTGAGGCTAACTTCCTGGTTTATAGATGGCCCTCTGTGTCCTCACCTGGCAGAAGGGACAAAGAAGCTCTCTGGGGTCCTTTATAAGGGCACTAATGCCACTCATGAGGGTTCCACACATATGACCTAATCACTTCCCACAGACTTCACCTGCAAATATCATCACATTGGAGATTAGGTTTCAATACATGAATTTTGGGAGGGGACACAGACATTTAGTCTATAGCACAATTCAATGGAAGAACAACAGACTCCTAGCAAATAGTACTGGAGCAATTGAAAATCTCTAGGCAAAATATAAATGCAGTTTAACCTAAGCCTCATATCTAAATTGTCATTGAACTCAAAATAGATCATGGATTTAAATGTAAAATGCAAAACTATAAAAACTTTTAGAAAAAAAAAACCAGGAGAAAATCTTCAGATCTGGGGCTAAACAAGGAGTCTTAAACTTGATGGAAAACCACAATTCTTAAAAGGAAAACTGATAAATTAAATTTTCTCAAAATTATGAACATTTGCTTTGTGAAAGACCTTGTTAAAAAGATGAAAATACAAGCTACAGCCCTGGCTGGTGTGGCTCAGTGGATTGAGCACTGGTCTGTGAACCAAAGGGTCCCTAGTTTGATTTCCACTCAGGGCACATGCCTGGGTTGTGGGCCAGGTCCCCAGTAGGGGGTGTGTGAGAGGCAACCACACATTGATGTTCCACCTCCTTTATTTCTCCCTCCCTTCCCCCTCTAACAATAAACAAAATCTTTATTAAAAGAAAAAGAAAAAAGAAAATATAAGCTACAGATTAGAAGAAACTATAAATCTTATAAATCATATATATACACATAAAGAACTTTCAAAATGCAAAAATAATGTATAATCTCTATGGAAATTGAGCAAGATATAAACATGCATTTCTCCAAAGAAGATACACAATTGCCAAATTAGCACATGAAAATATTCAACATTCTTAGCCATCAGGGAAATGCAAATTAAAACCACAAGGAGATAGAACTACAAACCTATTTGAATGGTCAAAAAACCCCAAGAAACAAAAACAAAAACTGTGACAAGACAGAAGTGCTTGTGTTTCCCAAGTAATTATAAGAAGTTTTATAAGGTGTGTCTGGAAATGAGAGATTTGTTTCTCCATACAGTTTTTGCCAGTAGACTATTGATAGAGAATGAACACCAGGGGACATCTGAGGACAAATACATTTACATAACCCCAAAACACATTTTCATCTTTTCTACAGACTGATGATTTGAAAAATATCACTTCTGTTTTGAATATGCTTCTGATGGTCAATTTCACTTATTGGTGTGTGTTTAAAAGGGGGGTTATGCAGTGTGTATTTGAAACTCGAGCTAGCATATCTCTTGGAAAAGGAGTAGTGACCACTTTCTAAAGGCAGAAGAGGGAGCCTGACATTTTTTTGCTTAAGGTCTATGGCGCTAGACAGAAATTTATATTAGTATCAAACTGCTGTAGCTCTAAAAGGTTTTCAATCCCCACCTTCCTTTTAGGAGAGACATAGTCATCTTAAAATTAATTACTAAAATGTGAAACAAATCAAAGGACAAAACAAATCAGGCTGTTAAGACAAACATTAAAAATCAAATTATGCTCTCAAAATAGGCAATTTACAGCTTGGAAGGGTAATTGGCAAACCTGAAATGCATGCAAATAGTTGAAATTACTGACTGAAGTGGTATATTACCTATTAGAGAGTATAATTTGACAATGACTCTTACAAATGGTGGAGAGTCTATCATTTTTCATGATTTAACAGCAAAATATGCTATAGCACTCTGTCTAAAAGAGTCTGAAGGAGGATTAAATTGGAGAAAGAGCTGTAGCTGGAAGAGAAACGGGTGGTGAAGCTATATGTCAGGAAGAAGCATGGATTGGTTTTAAAGTTTTACAGTCCTGTTAAATGAATAGTTTCTTCAGAGGCAACCACTGACCACAGAGTTTCAGTAAATTATTTAGATAGGTTTACCTTTCTGCTTCGGGAAAGGAGGGCCTGACACACCCAGTCTGACAGCAGAGCTACCACATGTGGTGTTTAGAATCTTCTCAGGGATAAAGTTCCTTTAATATTCACACTTTCATTCACCAAATCCCATTTCACATTCTAAAACAAAGAAGTCATTTGCTGCAAGTGTAGGCATTTTCATATTGCCAATAAATTTCTTTGTATACTGGGGAAAGAATTTGTTCCCTTGAAGTCTGAGCAATGTGGGACAGGGGACACCATTTGAAAATGACACAGAGGATAATTATCAATGGCAGGACAGGGGCAATCCCCATGTATCTTGGCTAGATGTCCTTTTTCCTTGGGGCCTCTTGTCTATCCTACCAGCTCTAGTCCACGACTGTCTTCTACCTATGGTGTCCCTTTTAACTGTGTTATTCGATACCCCTCTTCTCAGGACACACATTTTCTCTGTGATGAAGACAGGCTCAGTCACAACCAGATTTCCTCAGCTTGGGCTAATAAATATTCTTAGGACTAGTAAGGTCAGAACTTGTCATATATGTTTGACATCACCTAGACCAGAGAAATTTTTTTAACAGCTTAATGGAGGTATAACTAGTATACAATAAGTTGCCCATCCTTAAAATGTACACTTGGAGACATTTTGACCAATGTTGACAGCTGTAAGACAATCACAGTAACCAAGGTAAGACACACATCTATCACTCTCAAAACTTCTCTTTTCGAGTCCTTTCTCCTCACCCCTTCTTACTCTCTCTCACCAGGAAGACACTGATAAAATTTTTATTACTATAGATCAGTTTATCTTTTCTAGAGTTTATATAAATGGAACCATACAGTGGACACTCTTTTCTTGTCTGGATTCTTTCAGTCAGCATGATTGTTTGGAGTTCTATCCACATTATGTGCATTAATGGTTTGTTCCTTTTTAGTACTGAGTAGCACTCCTTTGTGTGGAAATACCACAGTTTGTTCATCCTTTCACCTGTCAATGGATTTTTGAGTGGTTTCCAGGTTTTGGCTCTTACAAATAAAAATGCTATGAATATTCATGTACAAATGGATGTATGCTTTCCATAATTTTGGGAAAATATCTGGTAGTAGAATTGTTGAATCATATGGCAGTTATAGTTTTTAACTTTTTAAAACCTGTTTTTTCCAAAATAGTTTTCCCATCAGTAGTATATGAAAGTTCTGGTTCCTCCATATCCTTTCCAAAAACACAGTGTGGCCAGTCTTTTCAATTTTAGCCACCCTAATTGGTGTGTACTGGTAGCTCATGGTTGCTTTAATGTCCATTTTTCTAATGATTAATCATGTTAATACCTTTTTGTTGCCTTATTTGCTATTCTTGTATTTTCTTTAGTACAGTGGCTGTTAAATCTTTGCCCACTTTTAAATTGGGTTGTGCTCTTATTGTTCAATTTGAGAGTTCCTTATATATTCTGGATAC
Source organism: Trachops cirrhosus (assembly GCA_028533065.1). Taxonomy (NCBI): domain Eukaryota; kingdom Metazoa; phylum Chordata; class Mammalia; order Chiroptera; family Phyllostomidae; genus Trachops; species Trachops cirrhosus. The sequence continues at coordinate 44,859,151 of CM052538.1, forward strand.
AAGTCCTTTATCAGATATATGCTTTGCAAATATTTTCTTTCAATCTTGTCTATTTGTTTTTCTAAAATTGTTTTCTGAAGAGCAGAAGTTTTAAATTATGATGAGGTGCAAACTATCATTTTAATTTTTATAGATCATATTGAAAAAGTTTGCATAACCAAAAGGCCCAAAGTTTTTTCACTTTGGTTACCTCTCAAAATTTTATCATTAGCAGTTTCACATTTATGTCTATAATTTGATTTCAGTTAGTTTTGGGTATGGTATGAGGTGCAGTTCGAAGGTTTTTTCTTTTACTTTTGCATAAGGATATCTGATGGCATCAGCACCATTTGTTAAAAAGGCTGCCCTTACCTGAATTGCCTTTCGAGCAGAGATCTTAATGAGAACTCGAAACTAAAATGATATTCACTAAATGATACCTGAATCATAATGTAAATAAATTCAGGAATCACATTAGTACACATTTCAAGTGAGTGTGAAAGAAGTGTTTACAGGTCTAGTATGTGAGAATAAGTTTAAGTTGACTATTAGAGATGGATAAATGTCCTCTAGCAAAATCAGCGCTTAGAATATTTTTGTGAAAAAGCAAATAAATAAGTGCACAAATAAATAGCTTATTAGAATGTGCAGGTCATTTCTTTTTTACTTCTGCTAAGTCAGCCATTCCTTTTCTTTCTCTTCATATGACTTTATTTCAAATGACACTGTACTCGGAGCTCAAGTTTTCCCACAGGGACTGAAAGTCTAGGGATTCTATAGGATTTGCCCACTTTCTTTTTATAGTATTTTATTTTTCAATTATAGTTTATATTCAAGACTATTTTGTTTTACTTTCAGGTATACAGCATAATGGTTAGATAATCCTATCTTTACAAAGTGATCCCCTTCATATTTCTAGTACCCACCTGGCATCATGCATAGTTATTACACTATTATTGTCTATATTTCCTATGCTGTACTTTACATCCCTGTGACTATTTTGTAACTACCAATTTGTACTTCTTAATCCCTTTATTGTTTACCTAGCTCTGCACACCGTACTCTGGCAACCATCAGTCTGTTCTCTATATCTATGAGTCTATTTCTATTTTATGTGTTCACTTATTTTGTTCTTTAGGTTCCATACATAAGTGCAATCACATGGTATTTGACTTTCTCTGACTGATTTATTCACTTAGCATAATCCCCTCTAGGCCCATCCATTCTTCTGTAAATGGTAGAACTTCATTCTCATTCTTTTCTTATGGCTGTGGAATATTCCATAGTGTGTGTGTGTGTGTGTGTGTGTGTGTGTGTGTGTGTGTGTATAACTACTTTTTTATCCACTCATCTATTGATGGGCACTTGGGTTGCTTCCACATCTTGGTTATTGTAAATAATACTGCAATGAACATAGAAGTACATACAGGGTTTGGCAGAAGTAGATTTACAGTTGTGAGTATGCAAAACACAGTGTTTATTCTTGTATTATTATTTATTGATTATTGTATTATTTTCCATATGAACAACTGTAAGCCTACTTTTGCCCTACCCTGTATATCCTTCTGAATTAGTGCTTTTGGTTTCTTTGGATATGTACTCAGAGGTGGAATTTCTGGGTCATAAAGCAGTTCTGGTTTTAATTTTTTGAGGTACCTCCATAGTGTTTTCCACAGTGGCTGCACCAGTCTGCATTCCCACCAACAGTGCCCTAGGGTTCCCTTTTTCCCACATCCTTGCCTGTACTTGCTCTTTGTTGATTTACTGTTGACAACCATTCTGATGGGTGTGAGGTGGTATCTTATTGTGGTTTTAATTTGCATTGCTTTGATGAATAGTGATGTTGAGCATCTTTTCATATTATTGGCCATCTGTATGTCCTCTTTGAAGAAGTGAGGATTTGACCTCTTTTGTAATCTTTTGACTCCATAAAGCTTGACTCCTAGTTGCCAACAATGGCAAAAAGATAATTAGTGTACATTTTTGGACTTTCTTACTCTTTCTTGCTCAGCTTCCCCATTCCTTCACTTCTACTTCCTAGATCAGTCTCAAATAAAATACTTGCAAGTACATTCTGGTCTTAGGATCTGCTTTTGGGACAACCCAAAATCCGAGGATGAATTAATTACTGGCATAATTCTTAAAAGCTGCCAAACACTGACTAAGGCATAAAGTATTTAATTTTTGAAAATTAAAAAAATGCACCTATAGAAACTTTATTGCTAAACTGAATGAAAACCTCATCTACTACTTCAGAATATTAAATTTAGACAAAATTAAAAATAGTTTGTTATACGAACTTTGATACTTAAAATGCTTCACTTATATTGACTCTGTGATCTTTGTAATACATCTTTTGTACCTCAATGAAATTAAAATTTGTCCAGCTAAGCACCTTAACATGTAGAAAATTGTTTGAAACATTTATTTTGACCATTACACATGTTTAAATACCTTGTGATATTTGTTCCACATATAAAAATTCAAATTTCTCCAGTCTTAAAGTACTAAAAATGATAAAGCTCAGAAGAAAATTCTTTTTTTAAAGATTTTATTTATTGTTCATTTTTAGAGAGAGGGGAAGGGATGGAGAAAGAGGGGGAAGGGATAGAGAAAGAGAGGGAGAGAAACATCAGTGTGTGGTTGCCTCTCACACGCCCCCAACCCGAGACCTGGCCTGCAACCTGAGCATGTGTCCTGGCTGGGAATCGAACTAGTGACCCTTTGGTTCATAGGCCAGCGCTCAGTGCACTGAGCCACACCAGCCAGGGCTCAGCAGAAAATTCTGATGAAAAAACTGCTATATTGTTATGTGCTTTATTTCTCTTAATATTTCTAGATCATAGACAGTATCTTGAACAAATTCTGTAGATAAATATTTTCTCAAAAGCTAAGTTAGAAGAGCATTTTAAGGCATAGAATAAAAGGTAATACATAACAGGTATGCATATATTAAATATATATTACACATCTTTTTTTAAATTTATCACTGATCTTAATGCCAACATTATAGTTTCTATTTTGATTTTGCTAAAGGTACAGGATTCAGTTTCTTGTGTTATCTGCCCATCCCTGTAATATAGTGATGATCCCCAAATTGAGATTTCAACTTATTTCCACCAAGGATCTTATCGTTTATTTATAACTACTGAGTTTTATTTTTGGTCTTGGTTTTGCCCATTGTTTTTTATTTAATTATATAATATTGTCATTGGCTTGTTCACTCCTGTTTTTCCAATTATTTTTATGCACTTTATGTTTAATCAATTAATTTTCCAAGCTGTAAATTATCCATTTTGAGATTGTAATTTGTTTTTAATGTATGTCTTAACAACATGATTTGTTTCATGTTTATAATTAATTTTGAGCTTTGAAAATAAAATTGCATGACAAATCATTATGGGCAATGCCACTGGTGCAAACAGCAACGATGAAATTTGTCATATAAGCAAACTTTGTTTTTATTTTGACTCTTCTTTTTAAAGATTTTATTTATTTATTTTTAGAGAGGGGGAAGAGAGGGAGAAAAACACAGATGTGTGAGAGATACATCTGTCGGTTGCCTCTCATACACCCCTAACCAGTGTCCTGGCCCACAACCCAGGCATGTGCCCTGACTGGGAATTGTACCAGAGACCTTATGGTTCTCAGACCTGGACTCAATCCACTGAGCCACACAGACAGGATTATTTTTACTCTTTTTAGGAAAGTTTGACCAGTTAAAAATGTATGAGATAAATTTATGGCAGTCCAGGAAAATAGCAGCCCATTTTCACATAAAAGCAGCACTGACTCAGTTATCTATTACGGCATAACAAATCACTCTAAAACATGCTTAAAAGATGCTTAAAACAATAATAACATATTATTTTTTCACAAGACTATGGTTCAGATGGACTGTTGTGTTGGTTTGGGCCAGGCCTGGTGGATCTTGCCTGGGTTTGCCCATGCATCTCTGTTAAGATGGCAGGTCAGCTTGGTGGCTCTGCTTCTAGGAGTTGACTGGCTGTTGGGCGAGGCCACAGGGTTACTGTGCAACATCTCTCTTAACCTCTAGTAGGCTAGCCAGGGCTTGTTCATGTGGCAGTTGCTGGGCTTGAAGGGCAAAGAGTGTTATGATAAAAAGCCCTTTGAAACCTAGGCTTAGAACTGGTACATTATTTCCACCACATTCTATTGTCCAAATCAAGACAAAGGACAGCTCAGATGTAAGAGATGGAGAAATAAAGTCCTCTTGATGGAGGGAGTGCAATGTTATTTTGCAAAAGACTCAGGTTCTGGGAGAGGAATAATTGTAGCCATTTTTTCAATATGCTCTTTTCAAATAAGTCTGATCTCTCAACCAACTTTTCACTTTTTAAGCTTTTTACCATGGTGAATATTTTTTTTCTATCCACTTCTCTCCATGTCATTCATAAAGTATATCTCTAAAAATAGATTTTTTGTTCATGTAGGTATGTTATTTATTTATTTTTAGTATGCTATTAAGTTGCATAACTTTCCTTGTGAAAATTATGGGGGTCAGTATAGTACTTAATAAGAACATTTAAATTAACTCAGCAACCTTTTTGAAGTTATAAATGCATGTTACTACTATTTTGGAAATAAAATTTGTCATGTAAACCGGAAACTATAGTTTTGAACTTTTTCACTCTTAATTCAGATTTCATCAATTCAAATGCTGGCTCTATTGTTTACTACCTGTGTGAACTTGAGCAAGTTGTTTATCCTTATTGTGCCTGAACTTCATAATCTGTAAAATGGATAATACTATATGTCTTATATTTTTGTTTCAGGTATTAAGTAAGATAAACATACAAAACACTTAAAATATTTCCTGACATATAGAAATGTTCAGTATTTGACAGATACTTTCTGATTATTAACCAAAGGACCATTGTTGACCATCAGTTGGCCATCTCTTATTCTATACTTAGTGATCTCTATAGCATAATGTAACTCCCTGGGGGAGGAAATATTTTGGAATTCAGTACACAGTACTATTGAGGAAAAGACTCATAAAATGTTCAATTTATATTTGAAAATAAAATTTTAAAAATTAAATTAAACTTGGTGTAACAGATGCCTGGCCATCTCCCACTGTATTAACCCTTGTGATCAATGCTGCTGATATAAGGGAGTGCGACATGGTCCCAGCTTTAAAGGAGCAAAATGATTTTCCATAATCATCTTTTCCAAGGGTACCAGATTGAGCACAATATTTCTTTCTAAAGTGGTTCCTAGACATGTTTTATGGCCATATATGAGCAACACTATTTTAAATTACTTTTTTCCTGTTGCCAACAGGAAAGAAAGATGACATTGTAAAATCTGGGATAGGTTGTGTCTTGGGAGGTGGAGGTGGGCTGCGTGTTAAACAGACTGCAAACAGCTTATAGATCCTCTAAGGAACACTCTGCCAGATCTCTGGAGTATATGGCAATGAAAAAGGGGATTTAAGAGTGAGAAAGAGAAACAGCCAGTTAGCCAGAAGGACAGTGGGAGAGACAGAGAGTGAGAATAAACACTTGAATTTGAGCTGTCTGGGAAGGGAGTAGAAGGAGGAATGGTTGGTAATGGTGATGAGTTCCAGCTTCTGGGATCTGAATAAGAGAAATATGGTGTGCTGACTTTTATATGTGTGTACCAACTATAGAGAAAACTATGGAGTCTTTCCAAGAAAATCTAGGAAAGGAAAGTTTAGAACCAACTAAAATGTGTTATTGTAGACCAGGGAATAATTTTTATGAGCATTTTTGAGATTTCTTAAACTTTCTAAAATATTGACCTTCCCAAATTTTCATTTACTAATTGTCATTAATCATAGTGGCAATGTTATTAGTATAACTGAAGAAATAATACATTACAGTTCTATAGCAGTCCATAGGTTACAAACCACATGCACAGCATCTCAGTTTGATACCAACCTCAGGCTGTTTCCCAATAGAGATCAGATTGAAAATTCCCCAAAGAAATAAAGGTCTGTATACTTTTGTTAGGAGGATTGGCCCCTGCCACCAATTTCAAGGGTAAAAGAAGCCCAAGGTTTAGAAACATAACACAAATATTATGTTCAATAATAGATAACCATTTCCCAAATACATGATGCTATTATTTTTTTAAATGAATTCAATCATAGGCAAACAAAATCCAGAATATCTCAACCATTTTAATATGTGAAAAAATTGCCACGCATTTGTTTCTTCTTATTTTATTCTGTACTTTAATAATAAATCTGAGTCAAAAATTGCATCACGTGGAAATAAACAATAGTTAACTCATTTAGTCATTTGCAAAACTGTTCTTTTATTAAATCAATCACAGCTTTATGTAAAAATCTTTATTTTAAAATGTGGAAATTTGATAGAAGATTATTTATTTGTCATCAGATACATATACTTACAGGTGGTAGCATATTTGGGGACATTTGGAGGTGATTTTTAAATAAGATCTATCATGTTATGTTAATGCTTCCTATGATTCCATTAGGAAAAGAGTTAAAAATAAATATGAAATAGAAGGAGGCTAGGAGAAGGAAGGGGAAGATTGAGAGAGAGGCTATCTAATTTTAGCTCTTAGATACACAATTTATAGTTTTATTTGATAAAATGCCATCTTTAGGACTCAATTTTTCTTTCAACAACAACCAAAGATAATGTTCACTTTGCTATAATTCTCTTCACTTTCCTTATCTATGTTATCTTTCTGTACCACACGTTTCTGTTCGGCGGCTTAGACTAAATACAAAATAGAACTACATTTCTCAGCAGCTGTTACCATAATTCTAAAAATTCTAAAAATATACTTTTTTCCTTACAGGATTTTAGACCTTCTGGGCTTCTTCTTAGTGCTAAATCCTGTTGACTGAATTTACTAGGATGAAGAGAGAAAAAAGTGTTATATTTTAAGATAATTTCTTTTCTGAACACTCAGAAAGGTAATAGTTCTGGTATTTTACAAAGCATGTCAACTAGCTTTCTTAATGCTTTCCCTCAAATGTTTGCTCTTTTGTCTTAGCCTTTTGCTTCCTTGCATATTCATTATTTAATCATTGAGAATCATAAGGCATTTGAAAAATATAGTCAGAAATAGAAAGTTTGGTATGTCTTTGCACCAGGCGAATTTGAACAACAATGTCACTTGCGCTTGGTGTGTGCTAAGCTGAACTTCCAATCATTCTTCCAAGAGGGAGAACCTTCTGCCAGAAAAAGCTCAGCCTCTTCTGGTTTAATGTTATACCAGAGTCTAGCACATTGTTTTGCTTTTCCAAAATAGCAAATGTATTCCTAATTACCTAATGTTGACATAATACAAAGCATTAGGTAAATGACATCTTTCCGAAGACTTTGTTGTCACCCATGCACTATGACAGGATTGTGGAGAAGATAGAGAAGACCCCATCCCAACAGAAACCCTTCCCCAACACACACACACACACACACACACACACACACACACACACACACAGAGGCTTCACTTTTATTTAAGTTCTGTTCTTACTGAACACAAATAACTGGATTTTACTGAGTTTGCAATTAAACTTCTCTTCTCCAAAGAGCTTTCCTTTTCTCTCTCTGCTCCCCATCAGTCTGTCTGAATTTTTTTTGTTCTGCTAAAGGAGATAAGAAAAAAAAATGTTTCTCAGTTCTATTTAATCACTAGCAAACCAGCATTGGAGCTACTGCTTTATGAAGACTGCCAAAAACCCGACCTACTTACTGCTCCTTTTTGTGGCATCTTACCGTGTGGTTTGTGGCACTTTGGAACACAAATTCACAGTTACCAGAAGTTGGGTTTATCGCTGTTGCAAAGCCACTGAGTTCTGATCCAGAATTTCACAAACTGGTGCATGCCCACGCAGATCTAGCCTGTCCAGATAGACTGAACAGGAGGAAAAACACTATGCCAAGAAGGAAGAAACTTGGTCCTAATTAATCGGAAACAAATAAGTCATTTTAACAGTGACGTTGAAGGAGATAGAAATGTGTTCTTATGGGAACCCTATGTTCCACCAGGATGACACTGTGAAATTATCATACTGCCAGTTATTGTCACTAAGTTGTGGAGTACTGAAAAACAAATGAGTCATTTGGAGTGTGTTCTTAGTTTTTGTTTTTATATTTTAATGCACTTCAAGATGTAATACAGCTTCATGGTCTTTTTTATTTTTATTTTTTCCTTACACTCAATTTCAAAACGCGCCCTGATTAACAGATGGGTGGATATGGAAATATTCACTTTATCTACAGAAGTCAGTTATAAAAAGGTGACAAAATACATTTAATGTTCAAAAAGTTCAGGACACTATCAAGTGGAGAAACCCAACCCACCTCCAAAAATATTTAAAAAATAAAAAATTTGACTGTCACTAGGACCATTTCATTCAGTAAATATTTATTAGGCATTTGCACTGTTCTGCTTTTATTGCTCATTTCATTTCTGTTACCTGAAATATTCTTGACCCACTGACCTCCCCTAAAGATCAACCCAAGTATCACCTATGACCTAAAGTTTCCCTTCATTGCCTTTGTCCCCTAACTCTAGCAGCCCTTCCATTTGCCTGCACCAAAACCCTCTGTCACTTTATTTAAACATCCCTCTTAAAAAACATACCTCATGCTACCATTTTGAAGTCTTCTCCACTTTTGAGAGTTAAGTCTATCTTACTCACTTTTGTGTTATTTTTACAGTGCATTGAATTGAGTAGCAGCTCAAGAAAAGATTAGGTTTAATTTAAAATCAATGTCCTGTCTCTAGTTTTCCAGCATCTGTTGGACACTCTGACACACTAAAAATGCTTCACATATTTTCCTTGGAAAGAGTTTAAAATTTGCATTTTTAATGAGATAAGGGCTGATGGAATTGTGGCAGAATATGAAATTATTTGGTGGGTTTGGAATGAACCTATTAATAGCTTGTTAGATAATTCATTGTGAGGTGGCTATAGGAGCTTCATTAAATAATAGAGAAGCTGGGAATTTCTAAATAAGATAGAATTTTCAAATTAGGTAATATGACTTCTGATGGATGAGAAATAGCAACCTCCAGAGAGTTTTAGCACAGAATTTTATCAGAAATGGTAAGAGAGAGTCAATCTCTCTCTTCCTTCTTTTTGCAGTGTGTTCCTGGGATTGGACATTTTTAATATTTTTGTCATAAAGCTGCACTCGAACAATATAGTCAGCAATGTTGGAGAATTCCATGGGGAATCTGAAAATTTTGGCCTTTTTATTGAACAGTAAAGCACTTATATTAACCTTCAGAGAGTAGAAAAGAAAATAGAGCTATTTTTTTAAGAAAAAAGAAAAGAGTCATATTTAGAGAAAGAGCTAATTGAAATTAGCTGAAATTAGAGAATAAAATATAGTATAAAAATGCTTAAAAAGTTTGTTCAAGATAAGAAAATGAATGGTTTGCTTTAGGGTTTGTTTGGTGGAAATTTTTTGGTGAGTTTCTTAAAATGAAGCCGTTACATACGACATTTATTGGCCCTCAATCTAATAAATATTTTCAACTAATGAACAGAATCTAGAAATAAATTCTGTTTTGAAGTTTCCATAATGTTTGTGAATAATGACAACTTTATTGCCAGGCTTAAAAATAAATAGTTATTAAACAATGAGGTAAATGTATTAAAATAAAAGCATTTTAAAATAAGCTCTCTATTCTATTAACACCTGCACTGTTTTATCACCTTATCAAATTTATTTTTATATATTCATTTCTGCATTTGTGTTTAGAAATCTATCTTTTGATCTATATCTAAGTTATCTACGTCTCTATAGAGCATTCCCAATATCAAGACAGATGCCATGTTTCAGAACATTTCATGTCATAAAAATATACTTACTAAATGTTAAATTCAATACATAAATAAGTAAATATTGAAGACTATTGAACTTAATCAGGCCTAAACATAGTTTCACATAAGAAGGTGAACTATGTGAAAATACATAATAAATGAGACCTGAGGTGACAGTTTTCATTTTCTTAATAAATAAATACTCATGCAGTAACAATTTTCTAAGGGATATTAAAAAGCTAATTTTACCCAGTATTATTTGCTAACATGAGTGATTTAAAATCTTGAGAGAAAACTCCATGAATGAAATTGCCAACTCAATGTCTGTTTCCTTGTTTTCTAAACTAATCATCCAATGGTTTAAAGTAAAACACAAGACTTATGTTAAGTCTAATTTCTATCTTGAGTAGACTTCTTCTACTGTTGAGGTGCATATAACTTTGCTCTACTACAGTGGTATATTTTTTCTTACATTCATTCAAAAGGAATCTTGTGGTCTCACTCCAACTAGGATACATCTGTAATTGCAGTCAGAAGCTGAGAACTACAATTTAATAATCAGTAACTGGCAAAGAAAAATATTTTTAAAGACCTCCAAATAAATAGCTTACCTAATAAAAATAAACCAAAAAATGACAAAATAACCCCCAGAATAACTTTCAGTGAAAAAATAAATGAACAAGTCTCAAGTAGTACATGTAAGATTGGATTGGGGTTTTGAAGGCATCTGTAAAGACCTTTCTTCCTTCAAGCTCTTGGGCATATCACGAGTCTTGGAATGACCATCCTTCTTTGTTTTTAGATACAGGTACATAGCAATATACAGGTGACATTACATTGATATAACATTTTGCATAATATCTTTCTGGTAAGAGCATACTTTTTTGTGTGGCATGTTGGATTTAGGATACTGACAGGACCTGTGACGATAAACTCTAGAGGCACAAGAAAATATTGTACAAGAGTTTTGTGCTGAGTTTTATGAAACTTGTTCCCACAAACTGTGAGATAAGTAAAGAATTGGTAAAAAAAAATATTCGTAACATATAAAGCCTTTAACATGCCCGCAAGTGGACCCCAAAGAGGTGATAGGACTTATAGCCCTCGCTTCCCTGTATCAACATGCTCCACATGTGCCCCCCATGGATTTAGAACAAATTGCTCAGATTAAAATGAAAGGTGTCGCACATACAACTCAAGCAAAGTATTGTGAAATACTAGATCTACTAGAGCCACATGATGAGGAAAATCAAGATTTTGAATTAAAGTGTGATGGAATTTTATAGGAACTGATTATTGGACAAAGAGAAGTCTCATTTAAGGAGGTTCCATAGACTCTTTTAGACAGCTTAAAGCAATTCTAAAATCATATACAGAGAAAGGACTAAACATACCTGAACAAAACAGTCCCAAAGGTTCTTGATTAGGAAGCCACGTTAGTCATTAGCCACAGATTGCTGCCCTTCAAAGGAAACTGAAATTAGGAGTGTTTCGTTAGGTTAGGTTCCCCGAGTCTGACATTCACGGTCCTGTTGTGGGGAGGTTGCTGATGCTTTGGGGTATTCTTTCTTCTCTTTTTTTCTCTGTGTGTGTAACACTGGTAAGTGCACAGGGAACTATATACATGTATGGAGATATAAATATGCATTTTTAGAACCTATTTTTAGGAGATTTACATCCAAAGCATGAAGAGACAAGTGATGCCTAGCTGGGCACAGTTGGGGTGTAGAAAGAATAATAGAGGCTGGGGAGGGGAGAAGGCAAAAACTGCCCTGTATAAGGTGACACCTACATGGAGGGCAGGGTGAAAACAAGTGCCGCAGATTATGGTTGTTTCCGACATAATCATGACCATTCCGTTTTGGTCGACCTCTGTTGTCTTAAACAAAAAGGGAAATCAAAACTAAGTTTCAGTAGTGGCATGTGGGTTGAAGCGATCATACTGTCTGTCCAGAAAGTCTTGCTCTGCACAGGAATTACCTGACACGTGCTGTCCATATTCATTTATCATCAGGCTGTGATGTAAACTGCCGTACGAGTTGGTTCGAAAGCATTACCCGCTAATACACTTAAGCCCTTGCCTTTCTCTCCATCCCCTTTCTCCCTACAGCACACGTTCCTAAATTGCCACATTGAGTTCCGAGTGGCCAGAATGGTACAAATACGCTTCCCTCTTCTCGATGAGAAAGCCATGTGATAATGTTAAGGTATTATACAAGTGCCAGGGAACCTGGACTTACTGTTCCTCCTGCCTGACCCTTTGTTCCTTTCCACATTTCATAGATATTCTCCAGAACTTGTTATTTCCTTTTGTGTTTGATGATACAAACCAGTTAACAACCACTTCTACTTCCCCGGCTTTGAAGTCTGTCCTGTGGATATCACCTCTCTTTCCCTGCTATGTGGCCTTCAGAGAAGCAATGGTATCTGATATTGGATCAATCAAGAAGTAAGTGGCCAGGGTCATTTCCAGAATCATGATTAGTTCTCTAGAAACAACAAATATAACCTGCATAACAAAACATGTTGGGATTTCAGAATGAAGACTGTGCCTTTAAACAGATTCTGCTACGAGTTCAAAAGGAACACACATTAATTCGTTTGTCTCTATCTAGGCAATTGTAACATCTCTGTCAACCAGTTTATTCTTAGCATTAGTATTAAGGTGACTTTACTCTCATAGGCTGCCTTAATACATATATATTTAGGAGTTAACCTTGCATTAAATAGTATGAAGTTGTAGTGATCCTACTTAATCTCCACCCTTGAGGCAGTTACTGTTTACCAAGGTAAGCTTTTTTTCTCTTTTTTCTTCTTCTTTTTTTTATTGTTGTTCAGGTACAGTTGTCCCCATTATCCCCCACTACGCTCCTCTGCCCCACCCACCCCCACCTCCTACATTCAATCCTCTTCCACCCATTATCTTTGTCCATGGGTTCTTTATACATGTTACTTGACAGCCCTTCCCCTTCTTTCTCCTGTTATCCCCCTCCCTCTTCCCCTCTGGCTATTCTCAGTTTGTTCTTTATTTCCCTGTCTCTTGTTCTGTTTTTACCAGATTGAGTATCTATCTATCAGGCAAAAAAATATATTGTATCAAAAATGAACAAATAAAAATAAACCTGCCATTTAAACATCACTAATAGGACATAATAAAACATGTCCAATTTGATTCAATATTAAGTATTTTAAGGATATTTAACAGTGATTCTAGATATCTTATTAAAGTGCAACTATCAATTGCTAAAAGAATAAAGGCTTATAATTCAACATTAGTCTTGATCAACATATTGCCCTTACTCCACATCATCAAAGTAGGAGGCTCTCCGTTGGGGCACAGCAGTACCTCATATAGAACTGATAACTATAATACCTTAAATATCAATACTATAACTGATACTAAATCAGTTTGAGAATTCTTTGTAGCTACAGAGTAAGTCTGATAGTCATAAGTAAAGAATATCTAAATTTATTTGATACAAATACACTATCTTCTATAAAAATATTTCCAAAATAATAAAGGTGTAACTGGAAAAGAAGTTACATACATATTTTCTACCCAGAGTATTTGTATTTCATTGTCCTTTACACCACTCAATGATATTTTGAAGTCTCCTTATTAAAGCCAACATTCATTGAGGCCCCACTATAAGGTACACACTCTGTCCTGAAGGATTTTATAATCTATTTGTGCAGAAATTGTCTTCACTGATCACTTAGAGAGGTTGGCTGGGCACTTCTGTGTCCAGATGCTATGGAGAATGAAAGCATGTAATCCACAGTCTTCAACAGCTAAGGCTCTCTTCTTACTTTTTCAAGCAATTTTTCATATTTCATTTGTTAATTTGTTTCAGAATTCTTATGATATATAAACAGGATAAATATCTTAAAAGATAAACTAAGGCCCAGAACATTTTAAAAAGTAAAGTTTATAACTAATTAACAGAAAATATTAAAACTGAAAGGAGTTCTCCTCACTAAACTAGAAGCCTTTCCACTTTTTATATTTTTTCTCATTACAGATAAAATTTTGCAGGGCAAGGCACAAAGTCTGGAAAAAATTACTTTGATAATACACATAAACCAAAATGTATAAATATTTCATGTACAGAAAGCTAAAGAGTGCACTTTCAGAAGAGAGCTTAGAAGAAGCTGTGTGTAAACACTCAGTAACCAATCATTCTGTGTGATTGCACAAGATTATTTTTAGTGTAGACACTTAAGTGTGTCCCATTTTTACTGTAGATTTAGAGTAGAGATCTGAAAGTATTAATCATTGAAATTATGTAAAGAAATGTAGCAATCGATTTAATGAAGATGGTTCATAATTTTCCAGAATTGTTCAGTGAACCCAAGGACAGTGAGCCCAAACTCAAAATGAGTTCACCTGAACTTCCCAGTAAGCCCAACAAGCATTCGCTTAAGACATCACCAAAGCAGAGATAACAAAAAGTATTTTTTAAGAATTTAATATTTCAAAAAGAAAAGAGAAAATACAGTTTTATGGGTGGGGAAACAGAATGCTGCGGAGACTTTTCACACTCATTTTATGTTAGTTCTTTAATGAACTATTTTGTGGTCTGTTGTGTGCCATGGTCTCTTCCATTTTTATGTTTCTTTAAAGGTTCTAACAGAGCCATGGCAAACAGTGTGGCTCCATAAGGATTCTGGAAGGCATCAGGCATAAGAGGAGGCCAGGAATGCCCAGACGTGCAAAACGAGAGAGGTGAGACACAGAAGCAGGGAGCGATCATGGTGATATGGGCATTGGCCAAAATGGTTGTGCGTGAAAGGACACGAGCAAGGCCAGTCTCTTTGTTTAGTCCCAAACTTGGGAAGCCTATAGTGTCCTTCAGTCAGATTCCTCAACAGGAAAAGGACAAAATGAGAAACAACCCAAAAGATCATATGAAGAATTAAATAACATATATATAACAATTCATTCTTGGCACTTAGTAAATGCTTAACCCTGTTCACCTACTAAGTTTATAATTACTAGGGCCTTCCATGCCCAGAAGACAAAGGCTTTTGCTTTTTGAAAGGTTATTAATATTTAAAATAAAACCCCTGCTGCGCTGTGGCAAAATATGAGAAATAAATTACCTTCTCTCAGCAAAAATTTTTAATTGGAATTATACTGTGTTATCATTTGCTTGTTTACAGGTAAGTGCTACCAGTGTTCATTTCCTGTCACCATTTTCACATGTACAGCTCTTGTTTGTTCATATTAAAGAATATGGAGTCCAAATAAATTCCCAAATCTTACTTGAGCTAATAGTTTTAATCTCATTCTCCCTATTATATCTTTTGGAAGATGTAGTTGTTATCAAGGCAGTTATGGGTTCTGCCCTCATTGAGTTTATGTTGAAGCTAAATAACAACCCATACCTCAAACTTTACCTCAGTTACAAGCAAACATGATTTTCAGTTTTCTGAAAGATAGTATGAAAAAAAGCACCTAGATATAGAACAAATATATTTGGGGTTCAGTTTTCTAATTATTTTTGCAACTCATATTTCCAAAATGCAGAAAAGTTAACAGTTTCAAAGATTCCTCTGTTTTTTTTTTTTTTTTCTTTCCTCCAGAAATCTTTTCTGGCAGTTGCAGATTCAGAATGCTTTCGTGCATTCCAAGCAGACTTGCCCAGATTCTGCCACCTGTTCCATCATTCTGGGGTATATTTAGGGTATAGTTCTTTTCCATATGGGCAGTGTAATCCATTAAGTAGCAATCCAGCACAGTTACTTTTTTTTTTTAACATTAAACCTCGAGAGTTAATCGTCCATCTGTGTGTAATCATCGATTCCACTAAGCCTTATGGCCTTGTCAGATTATCAAACATTTTAAGCAGTAGTCCTTTCTTCACAGGAAACACATTTGATAACTGAGGGCACGATGGAGTCTAAGTTTCTGAGTCCAACTCCAACAACCCACAGCGGCTTATGTTGATCCTGGGTCACACTTCATCTCTGCTAGATCACTGAGCTTTGACTGTGACAGCAAGAAACTCAGTGACACATGTCGATCTAGTTCAGTCAGAGTTCTGAACAAGCAGGATAAAATGTTGAGATGGCAAAGAGGACTCGAATGTCTCACTGGCTTTGTTTTCACCTGAAATGCTTATCTTCAAATGCCTGGCCACAGTGACTGAGTCCCCGTGAGTACTGATGAGAACTGTCCTCAGCCATAGGCTGTGTCTGAAACAAACCTTGAGCTTTCTCTTGCTTGTTTTTAAGGTTTCTGTTGCCTTTTATTTCATCAGAAACTAGATTTTTCAAAGTCTAGACTCTCACTGGGAACTTTATAGGAGGAGATAGTGTGGGCAGATTTCTTGTCAAATTGAAGTTGAACTTTGATTTTTTATGAGTGAAAAATACTAATTGTTCACAAAATATTGCTTACATTCAGTATTTCGGTCCTTATTCTGTTAATCAAGTATGAATGATAATGAGTCAAAGGAACAGAGGTAGAGAAAATTAAAATCAGGAATTCTGCCCTCTAGGTCACAAAGTACAATGATGTATAACTAATATCTCAAGGGGGTTATTTTCTCATTCCTTTGACATGAAAGCCTCCTGACATATTTATTAAAGAACTTGAATACAGTACATATAATCAGCAAGTCAAAAATCTTTCATTAAAATAAAACAATTAAAACACTGTGCCTAGGCCACTGCAGACACAATTTGCTGTATAACTGACTGACTATATATATACTTTTTAAATCAAGAAATAGAAAATTCTGTTGTCCTCTACAGTTTAAATCCCAGAAACACTCTAGTTTTGTGTTCTATTTCACTTATGTTATTTCTATGTGAAAATTGAAATGTTTCTGGCATTGTTCTAACAAAATCCAAATAATCTAATTTACATTAGGTTATATATTGTATTTCCTAAAACAACACAAAGACTCTCTCATAGTGTCTGGACCCGGACAAGGCAAGCTTTGCATGGTCTGCTGGCTAGAGACCTAGACACACAGAGGGAGCATCTTGGCCTTTGTGAAACAGCAGGTTTGAATGGCCTAGTCCACTGCACAGCCAACTTAGAAACCCTTCCGGTGCAAATCTGGCGCAGAAGGCTGCACATATTTTTGCCTGGATAGAGCCCTTCATGTTCAACAGGAGCCTCGGCAGCGATCATGAGGTCCTCCATATTGCTCACACAAAACCACAGTATGGGATGGGAAATCTGGCTCTTTAACCCTCTGGCTCCTGCACATGACTATTTGGCTAGCAAAGCAGAAAAATATCGACAGCCTAAGGTTTAAATGATTAGTAACAGGTTTTTGAGTGATTTTCCCAGAATGTGCTAGTATAAATAGAGGATTGTGAAAGTGTGGTTTGGGAGATTTTTTTCTTCCTTTTGGTATTGTGATTTGTTTGTTTCCATTCCTTTTCATGACACATTGCCTTTTCTGACTGTACACACCCAAGCCAAACACCCAAATGTGGGCTGAAAGGAAAGGTCACCTCCAGCTGCATCCTGATCAGGTGCCTACATCCTCAGTGCAGATAGATTGTCTAATCCTCTATGGTCTATCGCAAGTATGACTTATTTCTGTTTATCCTACCCTAGATATTGTTTATAGCCTAGAAGACTCAGAAGACACTATGAGAACATTACCATTTAGTGCAAAGTTTGATGATTTTCCTTTATAATGAGTAATAGGCTATTTACTAAAAACTGAATGCCTTATATAAGAAGTAATGTTTTGCATTCCTTTTTCAATTTTTTTGGTTATATTTGTTGCTATTGCCTTTAAAAAAGATGAAGCTGACAAGTAAATTCATGCTCTAAGTGGCTCGGTAGATGTTCCTTGCGCATGGCAATAAAAGGGTTAAGACAGATGATATCTACTCAGTAGAACTGTCACCAACTAATGCAAAACTTTGAGCTAGTTTATTAAAATAGATCAAATTATTTCAACCCCAGCTAACACAGATATCTTAAAATGGATTATGACAACCTTCTGTTAGAAACACTGTTCTGTTCAGTAATAAAGCAAGTTTTTCAAATAAACTGTATTGTTTTAAAAATATGGGAATGAGCCAGTCATTAGCTCCTACCTGTGTTATGTTGTGGATGAAAGACTTAAAGTATGCCTTGCCATGGCTTAGTATGCATATTTTAGTGAAAAACAAGGTGTGTTATTTTTTAGTATAAAAGAAAAATGGAGTATCAAAATATTAGAAATCTCTAGAACTTATATAAGTTATTAAAAGGGACCAACAGGCCTCTAATTCATATTTATCAACTGTTCTTATCTACCTGGCATTTTATGTTGGTTCACTCTGCACTAGTCCGAGTACAGTAAAAAGTACCATATTTAAACACTAAAGGACAGGAGAAAATGATGCTTTCTCTCAGCATACATACAGGTGCCGTCTCTCCCAACTTAAAAAGAAACCCTCTTTCTAGCCTGTATTCCCACATAGGTAGTCCAGTTTCCCACTGTCCTTTACAGATAATCTTCTTGAAAGATAAATCCCATTCACTGACTACTTTCTCACACCCATTCTGTCTGTCTTGTGCCTACCGTTTTACCAAAATGGTTCATACTAAAGTCATCTAAGGCCTTCAGATAGCTAAATCAGACATGTTGATTTATCTTGTCTTATTTATGGTAAAACTTACTTATTTATCTTGGTTAGGAATGAAAGCATCTGGCTTTTCAAAGAGAAGCCTTGGGAATGGGGAGTAGGTGTGGAGACATTGCCATATTGCTTTGAGGGCATGCTCAGCAGATCTAGAAAGTCTTCCCGAAGCCTTTGCTGGGAAGGGAAAGGGAGAAACCACTGTGGGCACACATGCTTTTGGACACTGTGTTCAAAAGTGAGCCAGGTGACTTTTCCCACTGGCTCCATCTCAGCTTCGCTCCAACCTGCAGCCATCCCTTCCTGATTGCAGGTACCTTTCTGCAGCCTGGAGATTTGCATTGTAAATGGTATTTGTTAGGTCCCTGAAATAATGTTAATTGTAAAACAGTTATGTTGCATAATTTGTACATAAAAAAGGAAGAGTGAACCTTTGTCTTGAATTAATATTTCCTTGTCTGTATCTTTCTCATCTCCACAAGTAATGAAAACCTTGTCTGCCCTTCTAGGGGAGAATTACTTTGGTAGAATAAAGTAATGGGTTCATGAAATGATGCACGTTTGTCCACAGCCAGGTGGCTTATGCAATGTCAGAGGGAACAGGCAGGGACCCTGGGAAAATAGACGTCTCTGCATCTCATCACTTGACCCTTCATACAAGAGG
The DNA here is from genome assembly GCA_028533065.1 of Trachops cirrhosus. Taxonomy (NCBI): domain Eukaryota; kingdom Metazoa; phylum Chordata; class Mammalia; order Chiroptera; family Phyllostomidae; genus Trachops; species Trachops cirrhosus. The sequence continues at coordinate 44,878,194 of CM052538.1, forward strand.
AGGGACAAAAGAATGGGCACCATGAGTGTGGCAAAAGGGAAACGCTGGGGTGTAGAGCAAGGAATAGGCAAGGCTCTCTCCCTGGGTCTCTGCCTGTGTATCCTTGTGTCTCTTTATGGGTAAGCAGCCATGAGATAGCAGAAGCCCCAAGGAGTTGGGACCCACCCTTCACACCCAGTATGAGATTCTATTATTGTGCTTATCAAAGTGTATTTGTTTACATATCATCTTTTTCTCAAGAATACACTCACAAGGAAGAAATATTTTACTGAAGTTGTTGGACTTCTTATGGGTTTGTTGCATTCTATCCAAAGATAATCACAATGTCTGTAATATTGTGCGAAAAAATATTAGTATCAAATGAATGCATACAGGCAAAAGTGAGTAAATGAATGAGATGGTATATTTTGATAATCGGAAATTGTAAAAACAATGACTACTACCCAAAAGATAATGAGGAATTTCATTTTTAGGTAAAATTTAAAGAAAGGCCTTAATTTCTGACATTAATAGTTTAAATAATATGAATAGTTTAGAATATACATGAATGTGTCCAGCACTTTCACACCAAAAGCGTCATTTGTCTTTGTATGGCAAGCCAAACAGATGTCATTGTAATTGGTGCTTATCTGTGTTTATCTGATGGAGAAACTGAGGGGTAAAGTGATGGTGTGTCCATCCCAAGTTCATGGAGAGTGATTTTGGTAGAACTAGATCAAAGAAATTTTCACTCCTGGAGTCAGTTAAAAGCATAAATGAGAACTATTTGCCAGGAACAATGGAGAAGGCCAGAGCGTCCTATTTTAATCAATTATAAAAGTTCTCCTTCTCCAATCAAAGAAAGGTATTAGTGAAATGAATGAGAGTAATTAAATCTAATTTAGTCATGCAAATGAGTTTAATTAAAAGAAATCTACCCTTTAATAACTTCAGGGGAAAATACAGTTCCTTATGGAGTTTGAAATTTAGTTAAGCTCACAAGACACAATAGCTGAACTGATGAGACCACACTGTTGTAATCTGCTTGTGTAAATATTGACACATGTAGCATTTAGTTTGTCTCACAGTGATAATACTTGCTCTAGGCTTCTGATGAAATCTGGCATTTATAATTATTAAAAGATGCTTGTTAAAAAGGCTCTTATCCATCATGTTAATTCTATAAATGGGACCACAAATGCATTGACCTCCAGTAAAAAAATATTTTTCTCGAAAATAGAGTTTAAGAAAATGAATATAAATTCAAGACTTACAGAGCTTCTACTCTGCAGAAAGCATTGAGCCAGGTATAAAACAGGGTAGGGTGAGGCAAAGGAAAACAGAAGGTCCTCAGGATGCTTACAGTCAAATGTCTGTAATGTCTTATGTCTGTAATGATCACAGACAGAACTGTTAAGAATGAAAGTACAAACATGGATGCCACAGGAGAGGATAAACAAAATCCCATGCGGCAGCAGAACAGGGGACACTTATTTGGAATGACTGGGAGGAAGCAGGAAACTTTCCACCAACAAAGGGGAATTTGAGCTGGCGTTAGAGAAAAATGAGATCTCAGCTGCAGAAAATGAAGACAAAGAGACTTTGTAGAAGTTGAATAACATGAATGAGAGAGGAGGAGGCTCTGGTTTAGGGTAGTGGTAATAAGAATACAAAAGAAGGAACAAAGTCACAGGGTTTTAAGAGCCTTTGGATTTTAACTTGGGTATCAGAATGAATAGTGATGCTCTTAAATAAATGAGGGAGCATAGAAATATAGGGATGAGATACTCAGTGAAGCCCACTCATGCCACTGTAGCTTTTAAAATGCAACTCCCTGCCCCTCCCAATCCCCTAACTGTAGTCTTTTTCTTTTTTCCTTGCTTCTAGCATACACTATAATTTGCTCCTGTTTTAGGTATATGGTTTTCTTCTTAAATATAAGCCTCATAGAGGCTGAGATTTTTTTTCCTTTGTTCACTGATGAACCTTGAAATTCTACCACATAGTATATGTACCTTAAATATCTAGCACATAGTAGATGCTTGAAAAGTATTTGCTGAATGAACTGTGTGAAGCTAATTTTGAAACCAAGCTGGAAAGAGCTAAAAGTTAAAAACATAGCTTGCAAGACCCTAAACTGTCTATCCCTGTTTGGTAATAGTTGCCAGAGGGGAGGGAGGTTAGGGGGCTGCGTGGAAAAGGTGAATGAGTTAAGAACTACAATTGGTAGATACAAAATATTCATGGGGATATAAACTACAGTATAGGGAATATAGTCAATAATACTGTAATAACTATGTACGATGCCAATTGGGTGTTGGAAATATCAGGGTGAATACTTTGTAAAGTATATGGTTGTCTAATCACTATGCTATATACCTGAAACTAATATATAATAATATTGAATGGAAACTGTAATTGAAAAATAAAATTTAAATTAAAAGCATTCCAGCTATGGACAGTTAGATCCATGTCACCTTTGCTTACCATAGAAAGAAATAATTAAGAACTGGCTATTTAACAGGCCACGTAGTTAAATAACAACATGCCTTCAAGTTACTTACATCATCAGTGATACAAAAGCATACAGTCCTATCTTGGCAGATGAAATGAAACAAATAACTATAAAAGAAAAGTTTTTGTTTTTTTGAAATTCAACTTGCCATGAATGAACTAAGAGAAAGCAGGATTATCTATAACCCCATCAAGATGGTCAAAAAGTACACGTTGCTCCAAGGTTAGATGTGGTGATTTGCGGTGATGTGGGGCAACAGTTTAGCTCCTTAGTCAGGGCCAAACATGGTGGATGAAATCAACCAATGTAAACACTACTGTCCTTCCCAAGGCTCCAGCATCAGGATGGATGTCTCCTTGGACAACCCCGAAGTGGTAAGCTGCTCTCCTACTTTCCCACCACACTTGGCCATTAAAAAAAAATCACTTATGCTTCTAAATTTCAGAAGATTGGGGTGGAGTACAATAAACAGAACAGAGATTAAGTATACAAAGTTTTCCTTATTGCAGATTTCTTTGAAACTTACAATTTATATGCAATTCAAGTATGGAATAGTTAATGGATGGTATTACTGGTTTCTTGAATGAAACAAGAATTTTATAATATACCTTTTTTTCTTGTTGAACCTATTAATTTAGATTAAACCTGGGTTTATCTTGCTTTCCAGCTTAAAATATTTAAAGTTGGCAAATTACTTATTCTCCATGATAGTTGAGCTGGTAATATTGAAATTTTGGAGATTTTAACATATTTTTCTTTTGTGGTTTGAGAAATAATTTTACCCATTCTAATAAGGGAACTTTACCCATTGGTAATATAAAAATAAGTAAAAACTTGAAAACATCCTTGGAGATGAAAACTCACTTATGTCATTTTAGGAGATTTTAATTTTCAGTGGACTTGCTGTTACCCCATTTGCATTTCTGCAGTGTCTGCATGGCAAAGATTACTAGTACTCACCAATATCCATTTTCCTTTCCTTTTTTGTTCTGCCCCCTACATTTTCTGTCCCCTTAAAGTTAGACTGGAGACATGTAATCACATTTTACACAATGAGTATGGTGTCAATGGTAAATATTTCTTCCAGATTCATCCCATAAAAATCTCCCACATATAATCTATAATTTTCTTCCTCTTTCAAAGTGATTCTGGCAACTTGTTGAATTTGGAGGCATTGAGATAGAATAACATTGTGTCTCTGAATGTCTACTATCCTTCCCCTCTTCACCTCACCAATATCATTAAACTGTTAAAGAAATAAGCACTGAAATTGTATTGTACTTAACTACTGCAATTTCAGACTATTTGTAACTACAGCCCAATCTAACCTAACTAATAAAACCTGGCATATTGCTGAGCATGAAAGAAATAACAGTTGCCAAACCGAATTACAGAATATTTTTTACCACAAATCTCCTTCGGGTCTGCACATCTTGGCTTGTTCTCAGTTGGTTTCCATACCCAACTTGTGAGTCAGTGAAGCTTAGGTGCTCCGATTTGTTCAAATGACCTCGGTTTGGATGTGAATGTGTTTTTAGGCATCTTCCCCATGGAAGGAGATACTCATCAAGTTTAAGGGAACAATCTTATGATTCACAGCTTGTCTTTTGAGAAGAGTGGAGGAAATTGTGTCATTTATCATACGTAATTCCAATATGGCTCACACTATCAATCTCCCTGACAATCTCCTCAACAATTCAAATCCAATCTGTGGCTGGAAACTGTCCAGGTGATAAGCATTGAGATGCTGTGGTCCAGACCTGCAACAACACCTGCTCAAAAGTCAGATGTACCATCTGCAGTGAATGTAACCCAACTCATGAAAAGGAACCCAGCAAAGTAGCAATGTTACAATATGCAAATACAAGGGGATTTGGTGGTGTCTTGGTGGATTTACCTCTTTATTTGAATGAAGGAATTACACATTTATAAATTTTACACTTACAGTTTTGCATTTATACAAGTAAGCAATTATGAGAACAATTATTATCTTGCTTTATAATGTGTAGGAAAGTCTGATAAACTTTTGGCAAATTAATATGTTCATATTCTTGGTAGATAAGTTTAGAGATGAAAAACAAATGCATTATGAATTTGCTGTCCCAGATGAACACAACCAAGAGAATTTAAAATATTTTTCTTTAATGTTCACTATTAGATAAACAAATAGGAATGGATTTTTAGTTTTAAATACTTCCTTGAAAAACTTCCTCTCTCTTGCTTTTGGCTTTAATGTGTATTCTGAAAGTATCCATTTTCTCCTTATATAACTGTGCCTTTCTTATCAGAGTGTTTGGTTAAGGAATCATTACTTACCTCAGGCTGTGCCAATCATAGTACTCTCAGTCCTTAGAGTACTAAAGGTACTCTGGTGCACAGTGATTGGTCCAGAGTTAGCCACATGGCCTTAGCTAAGCCAATCAAAGTTTTTTCCAAAATTTTTCAAATCTGAACCAATAGGAAAAATTATTTTTCTTGGTCATGAAGCTGTCAGAATTTAAGTTCACAAGCTGTCAGCTGTCCTTGTTTTGGTCAGCTAGAGAAGTAGAAGGAAGAACATAGAGATACTCTTGAAAAGAAAAATGGAGAGCCCTGTCAATATTGAATTCCTGGTTCCTATTTTATTTGAGGTAGGGTTCCCTCCTGCCTTTCCCATAGTTTGGTTCTGTGAGTTTTACTGGTCATTTGAGCCAATACATTTTGGTGTTGCTCACGTTTAAGATGCATTTAGTCTCTGAAAGCAAGAGTCTTATTAACATGAACATTGAGTTTTTTTAATCAACTTGGTTGTGGTATAATTTACATATAATAAAATGCATATACTTTAAGTGTACATTTCAATGAGTTTAACCAGTTTATATACTCATGTAACTCTCACCACAATTAAAATATAGAAAATATATGTTTTTGTGACATAGTCAATGATAAAATAATTTTTTATCATCTTCCCCCAGAGAACACTGATTTTTACAATTATATAGAAGAGAGTATTTGTGGATGTCTAGGAGTCCAGCAGAAATGTTACAACATACCACTGGAACAATCACAGTCTTAGAGTGACTGCATTGAAGAGGGTAAGAGAAACAGGTTCACTTCACCTTCATCATCCCTCCTCTGAGGTGGCCCAGCTCAGTGCCACGAGACACCATCTCAGCCCATAATTTTTCCCATGGGTGAAAGTGAGAGCATGTAAGTGCTTGGCTTCAAAAGAGGCTCATTTCTCTCTCAGCCCATCCAGGCTACTGTGTTGTGAACTGCATGACTGCTGGACAGTGAAGTGATGGGAGAACAGCAGCCAAGACTCTGAATGAAACACAATAAGAAGAGGTGGATACTGCTTTGCAGACTCTATCAGGAAGCCTGCTAACAAGCTTCTGAGGATACCTTACCTGAAGAGCCCCCAAAATGACACATAGACACTCCCAATGCTTCATGTGCCTCATCCACAGATACTACCACCTCATAGTTGGCTCCCTGTGCATGACCCTGAAGGTGGTGAGAACAAGCCTTTGCAGATGGCTAGTGAGCATGCACAGAAAGTCAACCCAACTCAGTGGAATTTTGAAAAAGCACACAAATCTAGGCATTCAGCACCACGTTGGGGAAAACAAAGGAAAGCTGTCGGCACTTTGCTTGCCTTTGACAGCATAAAAATCTTAGGGATTCCCCCTCAAAAGGAAACAAAACCTTTGGATTAGGTGTATTCACAGAAAAAGTGTGAGAAAGCCTAAGATTGCCTAATAGAGCTGGGAAGGTTTTTCTCTCCCAAAATAGTCAGTAAAGGCTGAAGGAGATACTTTGTTCTTCAGATGTGGAGACAGTGATGCAAGCACTCAAAGCATTCATTTTCATAAATTTACAATATACAAAGAGGCAGGTTGTGACAGCAAAAACATAAAAAATTGTGTGGGATGAAGTAAAAAGGTGGAGTTTTGTATGTGATTGAATTTAAATTGTTATCAGCTTACAGTAGACCACATAAGATGATTTATGTAAGTCTCATGGTAACAACAATGCATAAACCTACAGAAGATACAGAAAAAGAAAAAGAAAGATTCAAAAAATATATGAAACATCCTAAAATGTTCCACTGCCCAGGGAATCTGTCCCTTCCAAATCCCATTCATGGTCAACCATTAATCTGCTTTCTATCAATATAGATTACATTTGTCTTTTCTGGTAATATATAAATTAAACTACTCAATATATTCTCTTTTGTTTGAAGTCTTGCACTCAGCATAATGTTTCTGGGATTCACCCAAGTGCATGTATTCATTTCTTTCTCTTTTTTTTTAAAATTTTTATTTTTAGTTTTATTATTTTTTTAAATTTATTTATTTTTAGAGAGGGGAGGGGGGGAGGGAGAGAGAGAGAGAAACATCAATGTGTGGTTGCCTCTCACACGCCCCCTACTGGGGACCTGGCCCGCAACCCAGGCATGTGCCCTGACTGGGAATCGAACCTGCGATGCTTTGGTTCGCAGCCCGCGCTCAATCCACTGAGCTACGCCAGCCAGGGTTAGTTTATTTCTTTTTATTGCTGAGTAATATTTCATTGTATGATATACCAAATTTTGCTTATCTACTCACCTATTGATGAATACTTGAATTATTTTCATTTTTGGCTACTTTGAATAAAGCTGCTATGAATATTAGTTTACAAGTTTTTGTGGAGATGTGTTTTTATTTCTCCTGGATAAATACCTAGAAATGGGGTTGCCGGGTCATACAATACATGTATGGTTAACTTTACAAGAAACCACTAAACTGTTTCTAAAGCAACTGCACCATTTTATATTCCCAGCAGCAATGTATGAAAGTTTGAGTTCTCAATCGTGTAAACACTTGATATGGTCAGTCTTAAACTTGAGTCATTCTAACATATGCAGTGGAATTTCATTGTGGTCTTAATTTTTATTTCCTGATGACTAATGATGTTGAGCCTATTTTTATGTGCTTATGAGATGCTTATATGTCTGTCTTCTTTTATAATGTGTCTGTTCAAATGTTTTCTCCATTTTTATTGGGTTGTTCTCCTTATTATTGCATTTTGGGAATTTTAAAAAATATATTTTTATATAAGACATTTTGTTCACATCTGTATATAGTGTTGACCAAAAAGTTCCCTTTGCTTTTTCCATACCATAATGGCTCTAGTAGTGCTTAGTTGTCTTATACACATTGGCCCAAAAATTCATTTGGTTTTCCCATACGATGGCTCTAATTGTGCTAAATTGTCTTTAAGTTCATTTGAAACAATTTTGGTACATTGTATTGTGACAGCTTCATATCAGCAGGAATATAAAAAAAACATCAAAATTGGTGAATTGCTATGTAGCCATTTTGATATTAAAAACAGTAGAAAACAAGCAACACTTTCAGCCTACTTTCATATTGTGCAGCTGGATACTTTTTGGACAATTAATTCTGGAGGGCAGTCCCCTTGTAGAACAGGCTTCCCCTTCTAGGTGAGTGTTCTAGGAACCCATCTGTATCAGTGCACCAGCAGGAATTGTTGTGAGAGGCAGCCTTCAACTTCAGTGAATTTTTTTGAAGACTCTTTTACCAAGTTTGCCTATTTCATGATGGGTGACTTACGAGCACACCTGCCCACACCATGCTGAGTGTTCAATAGTTTTTGCCCAAAAACAGCATAGCCCCTCACCTCACCCTCCCTATTCACCCAATCTTCCCCCAAATGACTTTTCTTTTTGTTTTCTTGGGTGATAAAATGTCCTCAAAAGGAAACATTTTGCTGATGTGGACAAGATGAAACAAAAAAGAGCAGAAGCACAAAAAACATTAAAATCAACAAGTTCAAAAATTGTTTTAAGCAGTGGGAAAAATACCATCTTGATAGGTGTACTGCATCAAATGGAGAGTACCTTGAAGGTACTGAGGGATAGACTGAAGTTTAAACATATAAGAATCAATTCACAATTTTTTATAAATAAATTTCATTTTTGGGGGTCCCCTATCATATACCCTAGCAACCACTGATACAATCTTTTTACTTTATACAGTTTTTTTCTCTGTAGTTTTGTCTTTTTTAGAATGTCATGCAGTTAGAATTATTCAGTATGTAGCCTTTCCCCATTGGCATCTCTCACTCAGTAACATGCACTTAAGTTTCCTCTTTATTTTTTCATGACCTGATAGTTCATTTCTTTTTAGTGCTGAAAAATATTTCATTGTCTGGATGTATAATAGTTTATTCATTCACCTACCGAGGGACATCTTGGTTGTTTTCAAGTTTTGTCAATTATGAATAAAACTGCTATAAACATTCATGTGCAGGTTTTTGTGTATACATAAATTTTCATCTTTTTTGGGTAAATACCAAGGAACATAATCACTGGTTCATATGGTAAGAGTATGTTTAGTTTTGTATGTTTTTTTCTTATTGTTGAGTTTTAAGAGGGTTTTTTTGGTTTACTTTGATAGAAATACTACAGATTTTTGTGTTAAACTAATGTTCTCTGACCTTACTAAACTCATTCATTAGTTCTAGCAGTTTTGTTTTATTTTTAAAAAAGTCCTTTGTTATTTTCTTTCCTTCTAATATGTATGCCTGTGCATATTGATCAACTTCCTGATGTCCCATAAGTCCCTAAGCTCTCTTCACTTTTTCATTCCTTTTGCTTCTCTGATTGAATTATTTCCAGTGATCTGTTTTTAAGTTTATTTATCCTTTCTTTTGGTTGACGTAGCAAGTCCTCTGGGGAGTCACCTCAGAAAAGGTGTCATGGTAGATGCATGAACTAATGTCTTTTCCCCCCTGAGAGAAGCTGCGAGATTGTGGCGTCTCTTCCTGATTGTACGTTGCTGTGCCGGGAGCAGGAACTCTGGTGAGGTGTCCTGAATGTCCCTGCCACCTTTGGTGTGTCTGATGTTAGTTTCCTTGGGGTGCAGGAGCAGTTGTTAGTTCTTGGATTTGTCCAAAAGGGAATTTGCCCATGAATTATTGCTGAATTGGTGTGTTAGTGGAAAGAAAACCCAGTATTATATGATGATAGGAAAACAGAAGAGTAAAATAAACAAGGATAGTAAATGAGACGGAAGAAGAGCAGAGTAGTGCCCCAGAAGCCCATTGAAAAAGGCACTTCAAGGAGGAGGGAGTGAACAGTCATGTGGAATGCACAGATTCATGGAATAAAATAAGAACTATGAGCCCAAGACTTGATTTACCAAGATGGAGGTTAATAGAGACTTTGACCAGAGATTTTTTTGGAGTGGTGGAAACAAAAGTCTAATCTGGGTAGATTCCAGGGTGAAAAAAGGAAAGCAATTGGGGACAGCCTGTACAAAGATGATTTTGAAGATGTTTTGTGTGTGTAAAGGGAAGCAGATAAATGGTATAGTAGTTGCAGAGGGATATGAGGTTAAGAGGTTTTGCTTTCATTTTTGTTTAAAAGATGGGAAATTAAGCATGTTTATAAGCCAGAGGGAAATTTAGTAAGATGGAAAAATAAGGGATGCTTGTTTTAAGGATGTTTATTAAAGGAGAGGTTTGTCCAAAGGAAAGTCATGGTTTGTTTTCTAGCTGAGAGGTAACGAGGCAAAGTATGTGAACTTTAAGTACAAATAGGTTGGTTGGCAAATGAGGAGTTTGGGATATGCAGAATTTCAGTTTCACCAATAACACTGTATACATGATCCTTACTTGAGACTGAGGCAGTCAGAGGAACTACTAGAGGTTTGAGGACATTAAAGAATGTATGAAGTATCTACCACATTTAGCTTTCAAGACTGGGATTCTGCCAAGTGAGTACAATAAAAGGAGTGGGCAAGATAGTTGACAATTTATACTATATACAAGAGACTGATTTTAATGATGGACTATGCATATCAACTAATTAAAGGGAGAAGTGTAAATACATAGGGGTGAGAAGTAAAAAAAGTTGATCATACAACTGACTACAGATCCTGATCTGGCTGTAAGACTGTGAGAGCTGGAAGGCATGAGAGTGAGGCTGCAAATACAGCCGTGGTGATCAGAGAGTGGGCATGCTTGCAAATGAGAGGGCAGAGGGGTGCATTTCTTGGTATTGAAAAGATCTAAGGTATGACCACAGGCATACAGTGCGTAGGTAGGGTAGAAGACAAGACTATTGGAGGAAAAAAGAATCAAGGAATCAAAAGGACGTAGTACTTGCAGTTCCCTCATGTCCCTATTCAGAAGTTATCTTAGTGAGAGTTTCCCTGGTCATTTTTTCTTAAAATTTCAAACTTCTGCCATGATCCCCAAACACAAAAAGTTTATATATCCTTTATTCTCTGGTTTATTATTTTTTCTTCTTAGAACTGATTATATCTGAAGTACTATATATTTATTTATTGGTTTTATTTTTTGTCTATGTCTTCCACTTCAATATTATCTTAAAAGCAGTGATTTTGCTTTTTGCTTTACTCATATTTTTCCACTCTTAGAACAAGAGGCTGAAACATTTTAAGTCCTCAGTAAATATCTTATTAATAAGTGAATGGCCGGGTTATTGGAAATATTGTCTTCATGAATATTAAAATAATTCAGAATTGTATAACAGCATAGGGGAGAATGACAGTGAACCAGAGGCTGAAATCTTAAAGAATGGGGGCGAGGTGAGCCAATGCACCTGGAGGAACAGAGCATGGTATTCTGATGGCATGCGCTTCAGAGCCAGAGGATTTCAGAGGGACGAGAAAGACAGCAGCCTGTAATGAACCTGACCATGAGGAGCGAAGAGGACACCCACGACATCTCTGCAGCTGTGGTGATCAGGGGTGTGGGGGAAAATGCTCTGATGAGAGGAATGGCTTTGGGAGAGAGCCAAATTTCAGTCTGACTTTGTAGGGGAAGGAAATAGTAAGAGGAAAAGACTATAGGCAAATACTCAGATATAGAAAAGAAAATATTTGAAAGGTCATGGCCCACTCATCTTGCTTTTCACTCTGAGAAAAGGCAAGCCCTAAAATAATTACAAATCTAAGCCTAGACAGCCACTGTGCTTTGCTACCGAAAGATTTCACAGGCCCCGAAACTAAAATTTTCATCTTTGCCTGTTTATTTACAGTATGTTAGACATTTACTATAGCATCCCATTAACTAGCATATGAGAGGAGTATATTTAGAATATCTTAAAATAGTTTATTTTGGTGCTTCAAATTTTTTTAAAGAGAATAATTTTAATAATTCTGCTGCATGTATATATAGATGTTATATATAATTTATAGAGAATAGGTTTAATTAAGTAAGATTATCTAAGCATTAATGATAAGATTTTCTCTTCTTTCCTTTGGTTGGCTTGAAAAGTTGTACAGTGTTACCTCCCTTGCCTCCAATTTTGCAAACAACACTGTCCATCTGACAGAATTAGTGAAAGTCTTTCCAGATGCAGATTTGATTAATAGAAGCTTACTAACTGTGGCTAATTACTGATAATGATAGTATCACAAAGCAACTTCCTCACCAAAGTCACCTTGGTCTTTTTTGGTTGCTGGAATAGAAAGAACCTCCACATGTACCCCACCCCCAATCAAAATGAAAACAATGACACTTAAACTTTGGTATGGTTGGTGAGTAACGTGGGTGCTATGATACTAGCCTTTCAGTGTAAGACAAATGTCATTTAGAGATGTGTGAGAACTTAGCCCTCCAGGTCCAGGTCTCACAATGTGGATGGGTAAATTTTGCAGAAATTATAGTGTCTAATATTCAGAGTGAGAGCTAGTGACCTATCCCTTTTGGTCCTCTTGGAGTTTACATTTCCATTTTAATTGTTTCTATCACCCAGAAAGAAAGGAACAGGGTCAGTGTGATATGAATATGTCAATGTGTCTTTCCCTTTCCAGCTCACTTCCTACAGAGGCATGGTCCTCTATTGATACTGACTTGTCCTGAGGATCCCTCTTGTCCCAAGCTCGTGCAGTGGGCCACATGCTGCTTCTCAGCAAAGTGACATCAAAGAGGAATTCCCTAAAGATGTGAAATGGACAATCAGCAATCAATTGAATAACTAGTTGTTCTCCTTTTATTAATATTCTAGCAGAACAAATAGCAAAGCATGTAGACTGAGACCAGAAAATTTCAAAGAGGGAGTTAAAAATCCCACATTGCCTCTTACACTGACGTTTTGGGTAACAGACTGCTTCTCTAATGCAGCAGAAATGAACACGTGCATGTGAGAGTCCAGTCATTGCTCAAATTGTATTTTGATCAAGTGGGCAAAAAAAAAAGCATTAAAAATGATGGTCAGCCGTTTCTTATTTGTCCATTTCGGTCATTCTCCTCACTCTAAGACACACTCTGTGTCACAGGAATGTAAGAACTAAGGATCGGGGGTTTTTCTGACACTGGTGTGGAAAGGACGTGTCTGCAGTGCAGGTAAAGGAAGGAGATGATGGGATTTCTGAGCAGATGGCAACAAGTAGAGCTGGTCTTACAAATGAAATAAAACCAAAAAGTGAAAAACTTCCTAGACCCCATATTTGTGGTCATCTTGTGATGCTATCTTTTCTTTTTTAGCGATGTTTTATTATATTACTAAAAAGCAAAAGATGAGCTCTCCAATATTTTGATATGAAAGTATCAAAGTATTTTTGATATTTTAATTCAGACATATTCCATGCTATCTGTTGCTATTCATATAGTTCATAAAACCTATTCAGTTTTTCTTGTTAAAATGACCTTGTATCTTGTATGCTTGGGTGTGAGGCAGTATAAAGGAAGTTCTGGAAGGCCAGGGAGAAGAAAGAATGTTTTTGGTGTATCAAGGTCAAAAGCAGTAAGTGCAACTCTGATGAACTAGGCAAAGAGGGAACAAGATCCATGTACCCCATCCTTCATACTTCATTCTTGTAAAATCACGATGCTGGTTTAGTTATAGAACATTGTTAATTGAGCTCCCGCAAAATTCAAAGCGTTATATTATGAAGTTGAATATTTATGTTGTAGAATGGAATCCATATAATTTATGCTTTTATCAGCCTGGAATTACTACAATACCAAGCACAATTTTTTTGTACATACATGAATATGGCATGACTCCCCTTTAAGTGTAACTGTTAGAATTAGATTATTGGTATGCTTGCAGTTCTGTGGTTGGAGCTAGAGAGAATTCCCAGAGGGCTTGTTCACTGGAACACTTTCTCTTGGGTTTTCTTGCCTCATTGACCTATAACTATGCTGATGCCTCTGCTCCTGCCAGATCTTCATAGATTTCCACTTCTGGGACATTTCTTCACTTGTAGTGATTACTGGAATTCCCAGGATGATCTTAGGGAAAGGACACAACTCCCTTGGCTATTCTTTCCAAAATATGGCAGAGACACCTTTTAATTCCCTAATGCACAAAAGAAACCAGGCTGTAACTTTAAATAGGGCTCAGGGATGGTGGGCATGAAGTACAATACAGAGAAACTTTCATTGAGTACTAAAAGTGGCCACATTTGGAACAGCTTTTTCTGCAGGGGAAAACCCATATAGGTGTAGATGTCCTTACAAAAACAATGGTTACAGTCTCACAATATACTTTTGAAAGTTTGGATTACTTATTTTCAACTAATCACTGCGAGTGAAACAACAACAGTCCACTCCCCGGTTGGTTGCATTGCATGGGGCCTCATCTGGTTCCTCTCCAGTTTTCATGTGACCTGTCTTCAGGTTTTTTTGAAGAAAAAAAATGTTTTTAAAACCGAGGCTGTAAACTGTTGGTTCATATCAACTCTGCAGACATATTCTATTTAGCTCATATAGTGTTTTGTAAAAGTTTCAATTACCTGTCAACATTTAAACAGAGATTTTGTATAAGTATCTAGAACATTAGCTTCTTTGGACAAATTAAAATATATAGTGACCTTAAAGTCATATTCCTACATGGTCATAATCTTATGAGGCAGAGTAGAAATGTCCCCTTGAATGTGATCATGAACTCTTGGGTTACTCCAGGCCCCACCTAGCACACTCTACTAATTTGTTTTATCAGCCTACTGTCTGTAGGCATTTGAGATTCAATTCCTGCTCCAAAATCTACAATGATGTAAATATACTAAAATATATCTAATTTGTATTGCTAAAGGGAACACTACCCTTCTTGATTTAGGATGGTGCATTTTGATTACTCCAAAATAACTACTTATAGATCTTCTCCAACAAATATAAGCAAATACTTAAATTCACGTTGACCAATTTGCATTCAAGTTACAGTCTCCAAAAGTGTAATTTGCTCCAAATTTAAATTCTAGTCTTCATCCTCGAAGTTTACATCTGTTTGTAAATTTTAAATATCATTTTTTCAATGTTAACAGATCTCAAGCTTCAGTCTTTAATCAAGTAACAATGTAACCCATTTGAGGACTATACACATATGTACTTACAATGATGGGAAAGACAGGCCAGCACGTGCCCTATGGTCATGGATTAGGACTAGTGGATATAAAGCAAACCACAGAACAAACCGAACTGTACTAGAGAAAAGGGCTGGATCTTTAAACATAGGAAACTTTGAAGAGAGTGTGAGGAGAATCAGTTTACTTCAGTGTCAGCCTCAAAAAAAGGTGTGCTATGTGTACTGAAATGACGGGTCTGCATCAGATTTGTAAACGAAGCATTGATATCCCCTCTCTCTTCTGGTTCTTCTGAGACAGATAGAATTTATTTAGGATGTAAACAAAAATTCAGAATGTTCATTCTTAGTGAGTTTTCATTTTTAAAACTTATTAATTCATTCACTCAATTTCTCGTTGCTTCATGGATTCAACAAATATCTCTTAAGCCCCTCCCCTGAGTTAAGTGTTAAGCCTACAAAGTTAATCTTCCCTCCAGGACTCACTTACCCATTTGGAGGATCTCTCTTACTCAAGCCATAATAATTCAATGCAGTAATTGTTCAAAGCTAGTAGAGCAGGAAGCTGTGTGAAGAGACAGCATGCACTAGAGGGGAACCTAAACCCGGACGGTGGGTCACATGGGACATTTGAATGAAGACTATGAGGTTTCCAGGCAGATTTTAGGGGTTGAGGGTGGTGGGTAGAGGTTTCCAAGAAGAAGAAAATGGCAAAGTAAGGGGACCTAAAAGAGCATGGCTTACTCTAAAAATTACACTCAATTTTGCAGTTTAATGTCCTAGTTAAGTATGGAAAATGAGGTTCACTAATTAGACAAGAGTTTTCTAAAATGTTCAGTAAAACAACACAATTGGACTTAGGGAAGACTGCGTAAATATTTTTCAATTCCATGCAGCTTTCCTTCTTTAACTAATTTGAATTGCCTATGAACAAAACATTTCCCAAAAAAGCTTCTGCTAGGCAGGCCTACTTTAATTTACAGGTAACATCTATTAATTATGAAAAGCAACTTGATATGTATTAAAAAGAGTTAGTTTTTTTTTTTAATTGGTTAACTATGCCCTCCTGCTTACAGAACTCTTCAAATGTAGGGCGAGGTTTGTAGGGCAGGTTGTTAGTACAACCCAGGTCAGATGATTTGATTACAAATTAATTGCAGTTGCACTAATGAGGCTGTACTAGCTTTATAGTGGACTACACAGGAATTCAGAAGAAAGCTGATGGTAGGGAAAAATTGGAGTCCATTTAGAAAATTCTTGCAAGGGAGTTTATAGCAGTGATTTTCAAACTTCAGTGTATGTATGAATCACCTGAGAAATTTTTAGTAATGATGATTCTGTCTCAGTAGTTCTGGATGTAAGCTTGGGATTATGAATTTCTAGTGATTTGTAAGTGCTGTTAATACAATTGGTCCATGGACCACACTCTCAGTAGAAAAAAAAAAGAACATTTGATGATCAGAAATCCTTAGACATTCCTTAGAAGTAAGAGAAATAAGAATTCTTAGGAGAAACTTCAACATATCAGTGCCATACTTCCCTATGGGAAACTACTTATAATCACTGTTCATCTACTTATGATGAGAGAGAAGCAGACTTCTGTCTTCAGGGGGCAATCACATTTTCCCAATCAGCCTCTGAATATTTACATTGACATCTAAAGGCAAACAGTTTGCATGTAAATGTCCCATGCCCCAGAATCCTCTGTTTTGGGATGGTGGGTCACCATTCAGAAAGCACATATTGCATTATGAGAATTGATATGGTCTGTTCAAAGTGTTATATTATTATTTATGAAAACATCATTTTAATTAATTAAAATGCCTTATTTAGAAAAAGATGTATTTTTGTAATTTGGAAGATGAAAGAAAGAAAATTAATCTCTTTTATGACAATGTGATCTAAAACTTACTTGCCAAGATAAGCTGTTAACTCTGACTTTTCTTACTGTTTGGGTTTTTAAAAAAAAATTGATGAAAGAGAAAAATCTGAATTTAACATAGAAAGTGGACTTTATTTTTGACTCTTTAATCTTGTTATCTTTGCTTTACTTTGTCTACCTTTCAAGTTGCCCACATTGTTTTCTGATATATTATTATAATGATTCAAAATATTAATGGAACAGAATATCTTCTTTTAAGTTATGAATGCAATCAATTTTGAGTCTTTAGTTGTAATTTTTTTCCATAAAATTCTTTTAATTTAGCCTAATATAATGGCACATCAACCAGTAATAGGTACATTAAATTGAATCATGATGCTCATATACACATTTTATGACACAATCAAATATTCTAAAGCATTAATTCATATCAATCAGTTAATAAAATCAAATAGGAAACATTTCTCTATTGCTGCTAACTGTATTTATCTTATTAACTAGATGAGAAGTCTGAAAGAGCTCAACAACTTGACTCTTAGAAACTTCTGCTTATATGTCTGAGATTTGACTATTATTATTATCATTATTTATCACTACTTTAGTCGATAAACTAAGAACATTCCTAAAATTCCCCTTTATGCTTCAGGTTTTCTTGAATTGAAACCATTCTTGGCAAATTAGTAACACATGAATTGATACCAATATTGTGCCCAATCTGATAGAAAAAGTGGTAATGGCTCCTCAGAGGTACCTTAAATCCTGTCTCTCCTTGGCATATTATTAGGAAGTCATTGCTTTTAGTGTACTAAGTGGTAACCCAGAGTTTAGTTACTTTTAACTAAAAGTAAATACTTTTGGGGTTACTATTTTTAACACAGGACCGTAGTAGATATTGTTAGGAATGCTGGTATATATATAACATATTATCTTACCTCAAAGAGTTAGAAAATATTTAGTAAGGCACAACTAATATACCTGAGACTATTAAAAAGCAATTAAGTACTTGTGTGCAAAGAACTGTAAGCTCTGAGCTCAGTAGGATTTTATATTCAGTACGTTGCCTTTTTCTCCTTACTCTATTATGACATTGAAGGGAGAGTTGACTATACTGCAAGTAGGGCAAAGATTCCGCTGGGTCTCAGGAATGATAAAGTCAGGGATCTGAATGCCATCAGAGCCTCTCTCTCCTCTCCACGCGGCAGTTCTATTCTGTGCTACTGCAGACCACTTCCTCCATATGGTGGGGGACGTGGCTGCTGACAGCTCGTAGTTTCACATTTCCTGGGTACCACACCAGATGCTACTGTCTTTCCCTATTTGAATGCAATGCATCACACAAAAGAACTCGAACTGGCCGAACAGGGCAGGTGGCTCCTACACTCAGATTGATAAAACGTGACCAAGTATATCATGTATCAGTGTACCAATTAAAATCTGGAGTGCACAGAGAACAGTCTTCCTAAGAAAGGAAGGTCTGGGCAGTTATAACATAGAAGTTCGCCACCCATACATTTCTCATGTAAAATTTTCAATACTCTTAAAACTAAAATATTTCTATATTATTAAAAAGCTATCATCCCCATTTTATACATTTGAAAAGTGGTTGTGTTCTTCTACATATTATTCTATGCTGGCTGTTTGGTTACAAGGTACATAACTGGTAATTGTATTTGTTTAGTTTTATCTTTGACCTATGAAAGCTATGATGTTTCCTTAGATGGCCAACTGAATAATATTTGTAGACCCTTGCCTCACCTTTGAAAACCTGCCCATTTCCTCCATTTGGGCTTCAGACTCTGGATTTTGACTTTGACACCTCCCTCAGATATCACAGTTAATGTTTTTACCTGTTTTATGCAAAGTGTTCCTCTCTAAGCTCTCATCTCAGGTTCGTTCTCCTTGGGTATAGGCTGTCCAGACTGTGAGCTGCCTGACTCCTGGGAATGCCATTGTCCGAATGAATGGGGCCTTTCTGGGCCATGCAGAGGCCTATGCATCATTCTAACCAGTCCAAATTCTGGAATTGTCCTTTCTAGCCTACTCCATTCTGTAGTTCCTTGCCTTCCACTGTCAAGAGGTGAGTACTTTTTGGTCCTTCTCAGAATGATGGGTATTTTATACAACACGGTAAATTAATTGGATATGAAAACATAAAGGATTTCTTACCTAATATACAGTGAACCCAGAGAGCCAAGATGGTAGCCTTGAATACAACCTTCCCAATTATTCAAATGCACCATCTAATTTTGGCCACCTGGTTAACCTGGCATCTCTTCCTTGCCATTGGACAACCCAAGGCTCAGCTGTGTAGATCATGTGTCATCACTCAGGGCTTCCCATAAATTCTATCCTCAAGCACCAGCTAAGGGACTAGTGAATTACTTTGTGTGTGGGAGGGCCTACCACATACACATTAATGACTAGGATGACATTTAGACATGGGTCATTTTTCCCTTTTTCAATAAAAGTAGGCTTTGTGGATTTAAATCAGTAATGCTGGGTTCCCCCCTGCCCAAGCATTATGTTACCATAAAAATAAAAGCGTAACAAATGGTTTGCTTATCTATCATTACTAATGAAATGGTCAGAAACAGCTTAGAAATAGTTTTTTTTGCTTTTATTTAGCTGAAAAAGATCAGTTTCTATAGCTTCCTTTTTATGCAGATGAGGATGCTCCTCTTTTTGCAGACATTATTATAGAGGGATATCATTGATCATGTCCTCAGGGTAATAAATAATTACTCTACTAACCTATTGCTCTGAAAGAAACTGACATGAAGTAGTTTCAAATTAACTACTGCTAATTGCATGCATTGTTTCATACTTATTACTGCAATCTGATTAACATGCTACTGAATAGAACTGGCAGGAAAGGTTCTTTCTCCCCTCTGTTAACTTGTTTCGGTTAACAACTTGACAAATGTGGAATTTGTATTGACTTAGAGGTTTAGAAATCTACTGCTTAGGTGAGCAGGACCCTGTGGTATATAATGAGCTTGACCGTGGCCAGAATTTCTTATTTTCATGAATTTATGTTTGGAAAATGAAAGGATTCTTAGATTTCTAATAGGGAAATGGTGCCTTTTATAATATACATAATATATTCTAGATTTAAAAGTTATAAATTTCTGATATTATAAAGTTCAATAATGTAACATAAAAAGAAGTTCCAACTCACCATTTCAAATAGAATTTGTAGAAATAAAAAAATGCATATTTGCCTTCCACTAAATTTGCCATAAAATTCTAAATAACTATATAATAGAACTTTAAAATATTGCTGTATATTTGTTATTATAATTATTATTCCCATTATCTTTCCAAATTATTGGGATAATATAAAAGGACAATAAAGTTAAGTCATGCTTATAAATGTGAAGTTAATGTTAGTCCCATAATCATTTTGATCAGGGTTATCATGTTGCTCTGTTCTAAGTTCAAAGGCAAATTATATACTGATGATGTTTTGGTTAAAGTTTCCAATCTACATTTTTGTACCTTTATTTACAAACACTTAAACAGTATTCTCAATGCACCAGATACATTCTGTGTCCTTTACAGTTACCAATTCCATCTTAAATAAGACCCCCATGAAATAAGAACTATTAATATCCCTATTTTAGCAGAGGAGGAAACTGAGGCACAAAAAAGTTAAGTAGCTTTCTCAAGAGTAGAGCATTGATATACAGCAGAACCATGATTCGAGTTTACAGCATCTGGCTCCAGAAGCCATGCGTTTGACTGACATATCATGCCGGCTTAGCATATGACCCAGGAACATTTGAACATCATATCAATTGGTAAAGGAAAATGTATTTTTGTGAAAGATGGCATTGGAACTTATTCTTATATAGTTAGAACTTCAAAATGCTGACATCAGCTATGACTTAGAGCTGACATCATTTCCCAACTATAGTCAGCTGATGTACCTGTGGGACTCCTGGCCTTTCTCTAAATCTTTGTGCCTGTCCTCACTCTATGCCAAGCATTTACTCTGCATCCTCAACCCTAGAAGTGTGTCTATAATCAGTGATGTGCTGTAGCCCCCCAGTACTAGCTTAAACTCTGTGTATCCTTTCCCAGCTCTGTGTTTAATGTTCTCACACTGACAGCTTGATATCTGCCACAGCGGAAGTATTTACACCATGGAAACAGCAGGTGCCTTCTCCCCCAGCCCTTGCACCACCCTTTAGAGATCTGGTTTACTTCCACAGCACTGTGTACTACTATTGTTATTTCCCATTATGAACATCCAAAAGCACTGAAGTTTTCATATATCCTTTCCTGATGCTTGCATATGATGTTAGGAAGTCAACATTCCTGAGACTAAACTCATCTTTGACACCAAAGAAGAACCCAAACTGGCAAAATCTCAGCAATGGGACTATAAGGGAGTCTAATTTTATAAGGGAGAACACTATATGGCACAATGCTCTCTCTTACAATTCTGCACTTATGGTAGACATTACTAATCAATCATGATATAACTGAGCCTGGCCCCAGCCCCAGGACTCTCCTTAGCATCATGCTCTGGAGCCCAGACAGCCACGGCCAGTCATTCAGATTTTGTATCTGAGATGAAGTTATTTATCATCCTTGTTAGAATCAGGAATTCTCATTCTTTCCTATGACATTTTTATTCACTAAAATTTATAACTGTTCCCTAAGTTACAGAAAGATTTTGAAAATGATGATTATATAAGGAAACTTCTTTAGCCATTAAAATTTTTAAAAATATTTATAGCTTAAGATTCAGCTGCTATACTGACTGACATAATCAATTATATAGTACTCTACGAAGTATTTTGACATTTATAATTTTATTAAGACTTCATACTCATGGATAGATATTTACTTATGATTAAATATATGTATATATTTGATATTAATATTGCCTGGCTAATTAATAGAAATGTATGTGTTCTTTGTTAGTGGAAACCAACAGAATCTTAATATTCTCTATCTTGGTGACCAAAAGGTGAGACCATTGTCTTGCCACAGATAGCAAAATTTTTATTATTAAAACATTGTTTGAAGATAGAACAGTTTACAAAAGCATAAACATTACTTTTCTCCTCATCCTCCTCTTTTTCACTTCAAGATCAAATTTTCAGAAACAACCTCTTAACTTTTTATAGTTTAGAAAAGGAAATGGCAGGGATGTGATACATTATTTCCAAAGCTTGTGTAGGTTGGAGGTGGGGAGGGGTCATTTACAGATGTGAAAACATCTGTAAGTGATCAGCTTGCATAACCTATATCTGATATGAATATTGTCACTTAATATCTATCTACCTATGACAATTCATGATCTCAAAAATTGCGATCCAGCCATGTGAAAATGGCATATACATTTGCAAAATTCCCAAATAATGGAAGGGTAAATAAGAGGAAAGTGAGAGACTCGCAACAGTAACTGCTGGAGAACAACAGAGAAAGTCCAAGGTAAGTGGAGAAAGTCGTAAGGAGCAAGTTCCTGAAGGAAGAGTGAGAATCAGATGGGTGAGAAGTGGGAATAAAGGGAACGTGAGAGGACTAGCACGAGAAAGGCTCAGAAGAAGGGCTGGGCATGCCTTACGTAGGGGACGAATGTACCTCAGACCACAAACCTCTGTCATGGGAGTAGTGATCCTACAGAGTGGTGGAGTTGAATGCCAAACAAAGGGGTTGGGCTTTGTTTAGAATTATATATTGAGATTGGCCTCATTTCAAAGGATCAAGCTATTATAATTTTACCTCACGTTTTATAAGCAGATGTAGACCAATTGAGATATAAACTCTTATTATGCAAGGGTAAGTTTCTTATCTAATGTTATAGGTAGTGTGAAGAAAGTCTGGGATTTTAGAGTTAGAAAGAACTGGATTTGAATTCTAGGACTGCCATCTAGTAACTGATGATTTTTGTATGTTGCTTAGTCTCTCTGAACCTTAGTTTCTCCATGAGGATAATGTTACATAGCTGCTGATGCTAGAGAGGGAAAATAATTAGAATTAATCATGCTTCTTCTTTCACTCCAATTTTGTAGCCAGTTGAGATAGCAACACAGGATGTGGACAGGAGGAGGTCTAAGTACCAGCCTCACTGGAAGTAGTTATGGCTTGCCAAACAAGATGCAGATCTGTGGCGTAATCAGGTTTCCTAGTACTCAGCCGACGTGGTGATGGCATCCTGTGGTCATCATCTGAGAGCTGACTTACTACTTCATGTATCTGTGAGACAGACATCTTCTGGAGATGACCAGAAATATTTAGGAGATGGGATGAGGCATTTCAGGGATTTGACTTTGGCAAGAGTAAATGGAGTAGAGGACAAAAGATAGCATATTTCTGTCTAAATGGCCCCATTAACAGTCCATGCTAGCGTGACAAATGGAATTCTGAGATACCAAAAGAAGCAAGTGAAATTATCACAGAGGTAAACACAGAGTCTTATGGGAACATAAAAGAGGGAGAAGCAACCAATTCTATCTGTAATGAAGAGAGATCAGGAAAGGTTTCACACATCTGTTTGATTCCAGAAACAAGAGAAAACACAGGCTCTCTCCCTTCTATCTCTTTTAAGAGCATCCAAATGAATTTTTGGATTTGGCTGCTGAGCAAACACATGAGTCATAACCTAGGATCAGCTGGATATAAGAGGTTTCCACCAGCAGTCCATGAAAACCAATGTTTTTAAGCATCTATTGGGCCACTACAACAAACAATCAGCAAGATGTTTAAACAGTTGATTTTGTTGGCAACCCAGCCAGTTTTTAACTATATTGCGAAAACTGGCCTGGGGGAGCAACCTGAGATTCTTCCAGCCCTGCCTGCACAGCCAGAAATTCCCTTTCTGTTACAAATTTCTGCTCCAGTGGGGTTTTCATAGTTTGGGCATTTTTTGTTATGGATCAGTGAATCAGCTAGCTCTGTGCGCCAAGAAGAGAAAGAAATAAAGCCTCCTAAACAAAAGTCGGCACAGCTAGGATGTCTTCATCTATTTTTTAGTGGGAGAAAATACAGCTGGGCTCAATGATTTCTATCAAACATAACTAGTTGGACTGGTTTGTTTGGGTTCCTTCCCTCCTTCCTTCCTTCCTTCCTTCCTTCCTTCCTTCCTTCCTTCCTTCCTTCCTTCCTTCCTTCCTTCCTTCCCCCTTCCTTCCTTCCAAATTTTGGAGGACACAATGAAGTGAACACACAGCCTCAGCAACATCACTTAGAAGATTTAGTTATTTTGCAAAGCTTGGGTAGTGACACTTCTGCAAAATGTACAAGCACATGAACAAACAGAGAGATGTGCGAATTCAGGATAGCAGCCAAATGCACATCAGAGCTGAGGAATGTCACAGTGAAATGAAGGAAACTTGTAAACACCTATCAGTATTTTTAGGTAGAGAATGTTCTAACATATTGCCAGTGGGTGCTGCCTAGGCGTTCATTTCCTTAAGCTTTAAAATCAGCTCATATTAAAGGTGATTTGAAAACAATGAAAATGACAGCTTTATTAATCTAGATGGTGTGTGTAAGAGAGAGAGGAGAGAGAGAGTGTGTGTGCACATGTGCATGCCCAACGTGTGGTAGGCTGCATGCACAGACTGTGCATTTGTACTGTGGGGCTTGTACAGACGAGGGAGCCCTCTACTGATTAGAAACTGTACTCAGTGCAAACTGGGAGGGTTGCCTTTAGGGCACTGCTTCTGTATCCTCCAGAAACTCGGACATGTTGCTTATTTCTTTTCCAGTCATGAGGAGATTTTAGCTAAGAAACTGTAAATGTCAGTTATCATGTGCATGTAAGAGCATATAATTCTTTCTATTTAAGGTAAAATTCTTCAACTTATGTAAAAAGCATATCTACATTCATTCTTCAGCCTTTTAATGTAAAGATGTTTTCTCTTTAACACAATTAAACCACAAATGTCTACATTACTATAATGAAAATGTGTGACAGAGATCACAAAATCTTTATCTATCACTTTTGTTTACCAAACATTATTTTCCCCTAATGGATGTGTTATTTATTTTATACACTTTTCCCAAATAGAGGATAAAGACAATTTTAAGGGTGATAACTTGAATTAATTCATATGAGCATGTTTAAATAAACTATATTTTATTATGCTATTAAGATCATATCACTGTTCAGCATAATAAACTCTGAGACCAATAGCTAAGTACAATATATAGTTCTTTCGTTTATAGATTTTTAATTTCATATCTTTGCAAAATAACTACAATTCAACTCTTAAATCATTTAAATCAGTGGAAGAAAATGAAATGTAATCAGGAAATAGCTATTCAGTTATTTTCAATATGACTGGCCTGACAATATTATGGGATAGTTTTCCTAGTCCCCAAAATGTTGACTACTAGATTGTTTATTATTAGACTGCTAACCACTATGGTCTTTAACAGAATGAACATTTTTCTTGACTTGAAATTTTATTTGCTTTTTTATTAATTAAAAAATTTAATTTTCATAGTTTTTATGAAATCGACATTTTTCTGAGAAGTAAACTCTCAGCCTGGCACTGGGTGTTATTCAAAGAGCTACATCTGGGGTTAACACGGCAGGGTACCTGAGTGAGCCGTGCGAGTGATGAGCTTTAACATCCATCACCTTTCGACCATCAGCATTGATTCTGCTTCTGTGTGGATGCCCTCTTTCGCTCCCACTGACACATCATGCTCTCTGTGGCTCCAGCATTAAAGAATAGCCTTTGCCTTCCTTTCATGTGAGTACACAATGTGAAAAGGTAAACGAGGTGTATCTGAGATAGTCAATTTCTCCTGCTAATAGCAGGTACCATCTATGGAATACTTACTGTATGCCAACCCTTTTCAAAAAATACCCTAAACCTTATTAGAAACCTGCAAGACAATTGTCATTATCTCAGTTGGTTAAGTTGGTATTTTTTTGTTTGTAAAATATTTGAAAAATGGGTTTTGTTGACAAATCTTACTTGCTGTAAGCAGAAGAAGGAGACTTCACTAGAAAGTCATGGAGTGGTGGGGGGGATGCAGACAACTGTAACTGAATGACAATAAAAATTAAATTAAAAAAAAGAAAGAAAGTCATGGGTGTCGGAATCCAAAGGACAGGTAGTACTGCTTTCCTAGGTTCATTGTAAATTAACTATGCTTTGAAAAAAAAAACCCACAATCTTTGTTAATTTTTGACCCTCACTTTGGTTTTCTTTAAGACAGAAAAGTCTTTTTTTGTGTTTTTTCCTCACATTTTTCATGTACATCAGAGTAAAAATAAACATCAAATTGATTCACAAAACAGCTAAATAATTTCCATAAACCTGCTATATAGTTCGTAATGCTTTCAGACTGAAGAAGTGCACAATAATCAACTCTAACAAGTGCTATGGACTTTCACATTTGGTTTGCATTTTTGTCACTTGTCTGATTCCTCAGCAAAGCACTGGCAATACTTCCTACACCCCCCACCCCTTCCCCATGTGGGCAAAGGGACTGATCTTGTGCAGTGACTGGGGAAATGACCACCTAAGTAGGACTGGCAAGACTGCAGGGGAGTCTACTGTGCTTGTCTTCATAGTGTGAGTGTATCTCCGCCTTGCTGATGGAGCGAATTTAAGCTCCCCTAATCTTGTTCAATTTGCCACCATCCCTGGAATCTAGCTTGTCTACTAGACTCTGCTGTGAGATTGTGCTCCAGGCTGCAACTCCATAAGAGACTCCCCTCTACACCAAGTCTGCCTGACCATTCAGATGGAGAGCATGCATTGGTGCATTATACCTGGACTAGAATATTAGGTCCTGGGATCGAGGATAAAGTAAGATAAGATGATTCGGGAAATGTGACTTCTCTTCACTCCTGAGGGGGTCGTTTGGGACAGGGCATCCATGATGATGGGGCAGAGCTGAAGTGCATTGGGAAAGGCAGAGTCGTGCATGCAGTCTTCTCATCCACACTAGGCCACACAAAGATGTACCTTGGACCTGAACCATTTCCTTACCAAAGGTAAAGAGCCCATGCAGCCTATGCTGGGTTTATCTTTCCCTGTTTCAAGCTCAGTCTGTGCTCTTTTTTCTGCTTAAGCATCTGCAACATATGGCACCTAGTCAACCCCACTACCATTATCTGTGCTCAGTGTGGGGGGCCATGGTTCTTGCAATGAAGCATGAAAGGGGTTCGGAAAAGCCAACAGCTATCTGGACAGGCTCCCTGACCCCGGGGCACTGACATATACCATTGAAGTTGATCTTGCTCTCTGTTCTTTATGTGAGTAAAGAATTGTTCCTTCCAGTGCTTGACTGCATTGTGTTTGCCTTGGTGACTTCAATACCAACACACAATGGAAAGAAGTGTTTGGACTTTTATTCCCGGCAGTAGGCACAGTGATGATTTTTGCTAACTTCATGTACTTGGAGTCCTCCCCGGAGGTTGCTAACAAGGTGCTCTGCTCAATAAGGTGGTTCTGGGTATCCCTTACAACAAAGGCCTGCTTCCATTAGACTGTTCTCCTATCCCCAAATGTGAACAAGAGCCTGTTGTGCAATTTGTCAGCAAGTGAGCACGCTTACATGGCCTATGTGCATAGCATCCCTTAGAGTACAACGCCATCCACAGCGCATGTGTACGGTACCCCTCAAAGCTGTGCAGTGCCTTGTAACAGAAAGAAAGCGGCTGTCACTTGAGTTTATCTAGTACTGGAGATGGACCATACAGAGTCTGTGTTCTGTTCAATTACCAGAAATGGATCCATACAATTTAGGCACAGATATAAAATTTGTACAGGCAGAGGGAATTTAATCAAGCTTGAAAAAGAAATGATTGCATGTTACTTCTTGGAAGGAAGGAATCATTTAGTATGCTATATTTCCAACGAGTTAATTTAACTGTCTGGGAAAAAATTCCATGGAATATTATGCTCACGTGCACTCATCAAAGAAGCAGCATTATTTTAATTTAGAAGCTAATACTCCTCTTTATATATAACCACCAGGTGAGCAAACTTATTCTTTCACATGTGCAGTTGTCTACTGAATAAAAATGGACAGTGACCCTCCGTACCCCCAGCACATTGTGTTGTGTGACAGGACCGTGTCCTCCTCATGTTTTCTCTTTGTTCTTCATGAGGACACTCTTTTCTAATACTTTGCAGAGTGCACGACTCTCCAAGCCGTATAGATGGCTGCCCTGAAAACACTGACTCAGGGGTTCACTGGGCTGCAAATGTAGCTGTGGTTGAAGAGCACAGCCAGCAGGGATAAAATGCACCCTGTCCAGGGAGTCCTGGGCTGAGCTGTTCGGGGGAGCATGTCACAATGCCAGTCACCTTCCTAGTCCAGGGGAAATGAGAACACATTCTCACCAGCAGCAGTTTGGTCTTGCTAAGCTTGTTGGAAAATCCCACCTATTGCTTCTGGAAAATGCTTAAGACATTTTATTGGCACTTGAAGCCCTATTTCATTTCCTGGACATTGGTTCCCTTGAAAACTTGGTACCTCTTAAAATTTAAACATATAAAAAATAAATGAGTACCATAACACCCAGACAGGTTTACAATTAAATAAGGTAATATTTACAAATCGTATAGCTCAGTGCCTGGAACACTGATGCACTCAGTAGACGTTATCATTATTGTCATAACTATTCTAGGGTTAGGACTCAAGTGAGATTTTTTGTCAACTCTTCTTAAATTACACATAGAGCCCACATCAGTGTTAAATAAGTTCAACTGCTCTAGGTGTCAGCATAGAAAATCATACAATGGCATGAAACTTTAAAATCCAAAGTTGTCATTTACTCTTCTGATTGGAGTTAATGCACGGCTGTGGGTTGGGTTCTCTGTGTAACCCAGCTATGTCAAGTATTCAGGGTACTCTCTAGAGATTTGGATTCAGGGTTTGAAGTCATGAACCTGGATTTAATCCCAGTTCTCCCATTTCTTAGCTGTATGCCTTGAAGAGATTCACACTTGCTGCATGGAGTCAATTCTCTGCCTTTTTCTGAACTACTCTTCTTTGACAAGGGCTCTCCACAGACATTTCACATCCAGAAAGTAGAACAGAGGTTAAGAACATGGGATTTAGTATCTGACAGATCTAGCTGGGTCCCATTCCTAACACTCCCTAGCTATGTGACCTTGGGAAAGTTCCCAAATCTCTCTAAAATTCAGTTTCTTCATCCGGAAATTGAAAATAACATTAGTATTAACTCCAAGGCTAGTTGTAAAGATTTATAAAGAAATGTTCATAGCACAGCACTTGCAACAAGCAAAGTTTTAAAAAGATAATAGTTCTAACATTATCTTTATTATCATTTTGTCTCAGTTTCGTCATATCTAGAACTGAAATAATTATGTCAGCTTTGTCTATTCTAGAAGCTGTTTTGAGCATCAAATGAGGCAATGTGATATATACAAGTAGATACATAAAAATAAAGTTTACAAATTATTTTCTTGGGCAAGAAAATATTGGAAAACAGTGTCAGATGATAAAGCTTAGAAAATGTCTTGCCAGAAGACATGTGAATCTTAACTTTCTCTTATATCTACTACTGTAAGAGCAGAGAAGTAACACTGGGACAGTAGTTATTTTTACCCAGCTATTTGATGACAAAGCCGCATTGTCCTAGATCAATAAGTGATTTTAGTTAAAGTGAAACTTATTGGTGTGTTATATCTATGAAGCAGTCATTTCAGTGAAATTTTTCTTTTTTGGTTAACAAATGAGACACTGTATTTTGTTTTCTTTTTATCATCCAGATAAGAAGGCTGCAGTTTCCTCATATTTCATCTAATATTCTCTGAAAATTAAAAATATGAAAGACTATTACCCAGTGACAAATATTCCTTGAAATCTGCATGTATACCTAGAGATGTAATTTTTTAATAGACCAACTTATATATTGTTTATATTCCCCTAAGAATATTGCCAGATTTTTTTCCAGAATTTGTAATCTAAGGTCTAGTTATTCTAAAGAATTGTTTAACACCATATTGTATATCTTAAATAGTTTGGGAGAGGGATTTTTTTGAGATATTTTCATAAAGTTACTATATAGAAGATTCTGTATTTTCTTTCAAACTTGTTAGAACTCCTGATGCAAATGCAACACAATATGCATTCTATTTTAATATACATTCATATTGGGAATCATCTGGAAATATTTAGTACAACTATTGAAATGGTATTCACATTCAGGCTTTTATCTCTTATACTGGTCAATTGAATTGACACCAGAATGGAAAGTTGAAACAAATAAAAAATGCACACAACTAGAAACATAGTTAAGCCAAACATAATGATTAGATTTAAAATTAGCATCCTCTCCTCTCTTCTCTGATCCTTGACTGAAGTATTTTCTAAGAATCTATTTTTAATTCCTATTTTCAATAATGCTTCCCATGAGAGACAGTATCCAATCCTATGATTTTAAATTCTTCTCCTATTCTTAGTGACTTCCCATCTTTCACCTTTCTTTTGAAATTGGTATCTAGATATCCAAATGCAAAATCACAAAATTCTACCAGCATGTCCTATATAACCATAACTGAACTGTTCTCCCCACTTTTTCCCACATACCTGTTCTCTTCTTTATATGACTATATTATTGAATGTCATATCATTGACTTAAATCTCCAAAGTAAAAATCTAACAAAAATGATCAACTTTTCCTTCCTGCCCATGTCCACACCTAAGCATCTCTCATCTTGTACTGTCTATTCTATCACATAAATTAGTGTTTTAGTCCAGTTTCTCCCCATTTATATATGGTATATTATCTCTGTCTCCCCCTGCTCTCCAGTGTAAGCACATTTGTCAAAGTTATGTTCCTAACATATATATCTGCTCATGGTACATGCTTAAAATCCTTCACTGGGCCCCTATCACATAAGGAAGTCCAAATTCCAATGTGCCACAAAACAGCTTTAATTACTAACCTGCAATCTACCTTCACATGTGTGGGCTGACGATTGTTCTCACGTCCATTCATATATTCTTTGTGATGCATTTTTATTTGATGTTTCCTTTTGATCTTCAGTGATTGATACTCTGCAAATATATTTCTGTTAAATTTTTCTTGACACTCCTTTTTCCATCGTATTAAACATACCAGTCAAGTGTGTTTTCATTAACATACCAGTCAAACATAGTCAGACTCATTGTTTGTGGCTGGAAAGAATAAAGTTTAAATTTCCCCCTTAGAATAGTCTTTTACATCCCAAAATTATGGTCTCTAGCTATAACAATTTTTACATAATTTAGGATTGATTCTCTCCATGTATATGTTGGTTAAGCTTGATTTCCATCTATAAAGCTTGTGTTCAAAGATACAAAATCACTGGTTCAAACCATGAAGTAAAAGATTATAGAGGAATGATTGCCCGGGTGGTTTGTGTCTCTCTGTGTGTATATCATGTATTCTGATGCTCCATATTAACAAGGCTCATAAAAGCCTCTTTCTTGTGCAGCATCTTCTTTTGGACTAAATAGCATTTCATCATCTCTACCTAAATATTATGGAAAGTTGTCTCTTTTGCACATTAATGAAGGAAGTGATAAATTGGTTTGGGTTACTGTTACATTGCTACTTCTCATAATTCTTCTATCTCCAAATTATTCAAGCCCAGAGCCATTGCTCTTGGCATTGACTATGAAATTATGTATATATCACAAAGACAAAGATATGTTACCCACAAAGCTTTAAAAAGTAGATCCTCAATGTTAACACTTGTCAGAAGTATTAGCACTTATCACATTGTACATTGCTATTTAAACAAGGCAATCATGTCTGTGTCCATATAATAGAAATGTGAGTTGACTCAGAAAACTATTTCTCCTGGAAAGTATGTGCAATATCTGCCAAAAAGTCACTTGGATATCTTGTTGTGACAAGACTTATTTCTCCTCTTGGGCAAGATTTGAAACCAGAGCCATGATCATTTACACTACTCAGTAATTTCCAGACACATTTTTGGATAAGACACCGAGAATTACCTACAGCCTCAGCTCATTTCCATTTGGCTGATTTTCATGCACCTGTTAAAATTGTTCTGCAAGCCGAGTGGCCTCTACACTCTCCAGATATTTTGTCTCAGGCTGCAGAATCATGTCTCTCTATGTGACTAAAGCATGGAGAGTCCTGCTGGAGTGCCTGGCTTTGTTCTTCAGTGCACTTGGTGCAGGAATCAAAAACTAGACTAAATGCTCAGAGGTAAAAGGTATTATGTTATAGACGGGTGTTGCCCTGATGAAACAAAACTCTGAGTCTGTGGTATAACTCTATTTTATTTTTGTAATGGCTGCTGTAACAAGAATGAGTTCAGCCACAAATAACAGAAAATCTAAGAGTGGTTTAAAAATAGGTTTTATTTTTCATGCACAACCAGAAATCTAAGGGGAGGCAGTCCAGACTGGCACAACAGGGACCCAGAATCTCTTTCCACTAAAGAATGTGAACATATTGTCTTTTGTCCTCATGCTTTTCAGATCATAGTCACCAGATGGCTACTGCCCTTCCAGGCTTCCTGTCCCTGTGTTCCAGGCATGAAGAAGGGGGAGGGGGGAGGGCAAAATGTCTTTCTCCTTGTGTAGCTTCATCTTTTTAATTAGGATGAGACGATCTCCCCTGAGACTTCTGCCTACATCTCATGGGCCTGAACTGTGACATCCCCAGCTTCAAGGAATATTGAGAAACTTAGCAGTTGTTACTCTGAAAGTCAAGATCTGTTAGTAAGGAAGATGAGGGTAATGCATTTTGGATGGGCACCCAACAGTGTTCCCACAGCTGCATGTTATTTCAGGGTACCAGATCTCTCTTATTAGTAGGTCTTCAGATTGACTTTACACCCCTCTTTACCCTGCTCTCTGTCCCAGAAGTTGATCTCTATGGCCACTATGACTATGTTCTTTCTCATGACAGGTTCCCTAGAAGCAGATTCTGAGATGGGGATGTGAGTACCCATGATATATACAGCAAGAGTGTGCTCTCAGGAGAAACTAGCAGGGAATGAGGAGGTGCTAGGAAATGAGGAGCTACAGAAGAATGTGGTTTCAAGCAAATCCTAGCTTTGGTGTGATTTGATGGGGAGCTCTGGAGTGTAAATTGTGACACAGAGTATTTTCCAACTTAAAGCAAAGGAGCAGGGTTTTTGTAGCACCTCCCGGGTCAGTGGCAGAGGATGTGTAACTCCAAGGCATCTCCAGGTAAGATGACCTCCCTCACCCAGTGGTAATCCTCTTGAGAAGGGTATAGGTGTAAGCATTTAGCAGGAGCACCTGCAGCAGCTGGAGAATGTGAACATTACTCAAGTCCTTGAGAGAAATTTCAGGGCTCTGGGCTGCAACCAACAGTTTCTAGATAAACTTTCTGCCTTCCACTGGGTTTAGCCAATGGCACATATGAAAGCAGGTAACCAGCAAGAAGGAAGAGAGTGTAGTCAAGGTGTTTATTCTTTAGGCTCCCTACCTGCTAGATTTCTATTAAGAACTCTCAAGCATATGACAAAATGTTAACACTACTCTGTTAAAGCAATTAAATTCCATTTAGAAAATATATGGCACTCTGGAAGAATTAAGCTAAACAATAAAAGATCCTCAAATAAAGAGTGAATCATGGACTTTCATAGATAATAAAATTAATTTTGATTATTTTACATTCAGTGATTGGATATAAAAATACCAAAGCAGATATTTCACTTTTAAAAGGATATATTTTTTAATTTAGAAAAAAATTTCCCCTAAATTGTAAGAAACTGCATATAAAATATGTAACAAAAGTGACATTCCTTCAAAGTATATAGAAATAAGAAGGACATGGAAATATTTTTATAAATATAAAGCAGGAAATACACATATAAATAACCTAAACTCTGCAGAGACAGTTTTCTAGACATTGTCATTAAAATATTTTATAATAATATCAGTAATAAAAATTCATTATATTTTACACAATTACAATGTTTAAAATGATTTTTAAAATTTATGATTTATTTCCAAATGTAAGGAATGCTTTAAAAATTTCATTAAAAATTCCAGATGCTACTCTCTTGGAAAATGAAGATTCTTTAAATGGATATTAATCAAATTAACCAACAAAGAGCTACAATGTCCTGAGAAAAAAATTAGTAGTCTGTCATAATTTTAAATAGAACCCAAATTATGTGAAAATATTGATTGTGGCAACATAATTGGTGATTTACCTGAAATTTTACCAAAATATATAATACTTAGTGAATGTACCTCTTTATTTTATCATTTGAGCATAATATGCCTAAAGAAAACATGCAGACAATACATTTTGCTGATTTGTAATCATATTAAAAACAATCATATGGCCTGGGCTGGTGGGGCTCAGCAGATTGAGCATCGGCCTGTGAGGCAAGAGGTTGCCAGTTCAATTCCCATCAGGGCACAGGCCTGGCTTGTGGGTCAGGTCCCCAGTTGGGGGTGTGCAAGAGACAACTGATTAATACTTCCATCACACATTGATGTTTTTGTCCCTCTCTTTCTCTTTCCCTTCCTCCCTTTCTAAAAAATAAGTGAAATTTAAAAATAAGTATGCATACATGAACGTGTACATATATTGACCTCATTGCTATTAAAGTATACTTACTAAAGGTAGGAGAACAAAACATTTTATTTATGAATTATTAGCTTCATTTATAACTTTCAAACATGAGACCTGTGCTCCATTTGTTTATTTGTCAGAGGCAGGCGCCTGACTCTGAGGCAGGTTTAACACGTGTCCCCTACCAGCACTCTGAGGTCACAGCCATTGCAATAAATTTTACGTTTGGTCAACAGTGATGCAAGGAATTTTGGTTTAAGAATTAGTTAACAAAGTAGTTAAGTTTTCTCTATTTCAACAGTTTGAATATTTGCAGTAATACTATATGGATTTATAGCAAAGGCTTTCACGTCCAAACTGAGTTTAAAATCATGAAAAGATGCTCAACATCACTAATCATTAGGGACATGCAAATTAAAACCACAATGAGATACCATCTCATTAGTCAGAATGTCCATTATTTAAAAAAAGTCACCAAATAATGTGTTATTGAGGATGTGGAGTGAAGGGAAACTTTGTGCAGTGTTGATGGGACATAAAATGGTACAGTCGCTGTGGAACAAAGCATGACATGGCCTGAGAAAACTGAAAAGTAGACATACCACACACCTCAGCAATTTCACTCCTGGATATTCATCCAAAGGAAACAAAAACACTAGTTTGAAAAGATATGTGTATGCCTGTGTTCATTGCAGCATTATTTATGATAGGCAAAACATGGAAGCAACCTAGGTGTCCACTGATAGATGAATGGGTAGAGTATGTGATGTGGGTATGTATATACATATATATATAGAGAGAGGAATTCTGTATATATTATATATATAATGGAATTCTATATACAGAGAATGGAATATTATGCAGCAATATAAAAGGAATGACATCTGTCCTGGCTTATGTGGCTCAGTGGATTGAGTGCCAGCCTGTGAACCAAAGGGTCACTAGTTCAATTCCCAGTCAAGGCACATGCCTGGGTTACAGGCCAGGTCCCCAGTGTGGGGGTGCATGAGAAGCAACTACACATTGACCTTTCTCTCCCTCTCTTTTTCCTTCCCTTCCCCTCACTCTAAAAATAAATAAATAAAATATTAAAAAAGAATGAAATCTTACCATTTGTGACAACATGGATGCATCTAGCGGGTGTTATGCTAAATGAAATAAGTTGGGCCAAGAAAGACAAATACCATATGTTTTCACTTGCATGTGGAATCTAAAAATAAAACAAAACAAGTGTACAAACAAAATAAAACAAAAACAGGCTCATAGACAGAAACAGAGGGCAATGGGACGGGAAGGGAGTGATTGAGGGGATGAGTGAAACAGATGAAGGGGAGTATCATTGATGATATTGGGACACATTTGCACAGTGACAACTGATTACAAGAAAAAGTGGGGTGATCACATAATAAGGAATAAAAATGTCAAATCACTATTTGTACACCTGTAACAAATATAACTAACATAATATTATATATCAAATGTACCTAAATGAAAAAATTAAAAGTAAAATAAAATAATAAAATGCTTGCAAGAGCTAGTAGAGATACAAGTAGAGATAAAATAAAGCTCATTTGTCTTTTTTTTTCCCCATAGCCTTCCTGACATTATTAGAAATGAAGTTGCTTAAGATCAAGAAAGCAATCCTACATGGCCCCTAAATACAATGTTTGGCAGAAAATAAATATTAGGAACTTCAATTCTTATAGTCCTTTTTAATTAGAGTATCTTCTTTTTTAAAGTATGGGCAGTCAAACAGATATATATAAAACATTTAACCATTGCATTGAAGTACAGCACAGGGAACAGTCAACTACTGTTACTACTTACTTTTATCTATAGGTTAGCAGAGAGTTAAAGGCCTAGAGAGAGGTTTCTAAAAGAACTAACACACTGCAAACTGTTAAATGAAGTCTGAGTTATTTCTGGGAGGGGACACCCATATTGAATTCCCAAAGAAATCAAGAACATAGCACTACAAAATAATGCAGATTTTCTGTTTGAGATAATAAGTGAAAGAAATAAAAATGGTTGAAGAAAATATAAGAGGCTTAGGATTATATAATAAAAACAGACTAAGTCCCTTGAGGATGGATCAAGTTTTTACTAAAGATCTGTTTAAGGAATATTTCTGGATGCATTACTATATGCATAATGCACACAAAATGCTACATAATACAGTGGTCAGTATCATAGTTTATAAAGCCTCTTTATTTTTTTATTTCTAAATTAATTTTAATAGTGACTGTGTGAAGCGAATTTCTGTCTCCACTTTTTTTTCAGTTGCATAAACTGAGGCCCAGAGAAGTAAATTAACCCTCAGACAGGCTTACAGTAAGTCGAGACTGAAACCCATGAATACTGACTTTGTGACTGGTGATTCATAACTACACTTTTTACTTCACCACAGCTACCTCAGGAAACACTGTCACAGTCAAAAGTGGATAGGCCCTTATGGATCTAAACTGCCCAAACTTCTATCCAAAGTAGGGTCGCTCGGTAACTTTGTCAGTGGTCCTGCCCCAACTAGAGAAATATTTTCTTTCCATTGTTAAGGAGCTCTAATCCTTAGAATATTCTTTATACGTGAAGTCAACATTTTACTTAGAGCATATACTAGTATGCCAGACAATAGGTAATGTGATGTAGACATGGCTAACTTCAAGAATAACTTTTTCCTAGAGCAGATAGCATTGCAGCAAAAGTTCACATCTGCAGTGGGATAAAGTGGGGAGAGAATGTGTGCTCTAAAGGCAAAGAAGCCCAGATTCAAATATTGGCTTTTCCATATGTTAGTTGCCTTTGAGTTTTTGTTTTCTTTTCCAAAATGAGGATGGTAACTCCTATTTTTCAGGTGAACAATGAATAGTGTATGTGCATAACTGGAAATCTAACATGGCTATTATTACTCATGGCTAAGGCATTTTACTTATGCCATTCAAAAGAATATGAATGTTTTAGATACTAAATTTCATCTTTGAAACCAATGTTTTGATAAACTGCCTCATAATTTCTTAGAATTCCAACTCTTCCTTTTTGTTTCTTGGGAAACTCAGAAAAGACCTAAGAATTAATATAATGAATGAATGAATGAATGAATAGGAGGAAAATAGCTACAGATTCACTTGCCATGTAAGATTTTCATGCAGTGATGTATGAAGTAAGTTTTTCCATCCTAAACATTTTATATTGGCATCCAGGAAAGGGAACATTTGAGATTCGGTAGGGTTGCTCCAAACTCATCATCTCATTATTGTTGCTTCTCCTTCTCCACTCCATCTGTACACATCTCTGAACAAATGAAATTACCTATAATTTAGTAAATGTTTTGTTCTTGAACAATTCTAAAATGAGAATCTTGGTAATTAAATTGTGTGCATACGAGGACATTTAAGCATCACAACCATGCCATACTACTTATTTGGGTTTATTTTGTCCCCCTACGTTTTTTTTTTCCTAAAATAATAATTCAAGTTGGCTTTATGATCTCTTTATAATTCCATGTAAGCAAAGCAAGTCTATGATGAGCTCACATTAAAAAGTGTTCATTTTAAGCAAAGAAAACTAATTGCTACAGTGTGTCCCTATTTTATTAGTATAATTTAGTATATTATTACTAGTTTATTAGTATAATTGACAACAGGACAGAACCAAATTATACAATTTATACATTTGTGTTCCCTTACTAAAATCATGAAAAACATTAATTTGTATAAATGGCTGAGATTCCAAAATCTGAAACTGTGTTAAACATCCAAATGTGTTACACATGTGCAGACTGGGGCTGTGATGTATACATTTATGACTCCGGAGATCTAATTTATTAACATTGTACAAGGTTTTTAATGAACTGAAAATGAAGTCAGATTAAATTTCTTCCTGATGATATTAAACCTCCAATCACAATACACAGATTAATAAATGTTACTTTTTAAGTAATGAATGTCCCATCAAAGCCCTTTTAATTTGAATGGAAGTGTAATTGGGAATTTTTTGGACACTGAAGAAAATCACAGGGTCCCAGCACCACATAGAACACACATTTGGTTCAACTTCCAACCCTTGAGCATCTAGTGTCTGCAAGACATTGTGTTCATTGGTGAAGAATGGAGAGAAAGGAATGAGTCAAAGTCTCTGAATTCCAGGGGCGCATGAACTACTAAGATGCCATCAGTTGTGAGACGTACCATTATTTTATAAAACAAAAAAGAGGAAAAAAACAAAACCAAAACCTGCCAAGCAATTAGAAGATGCCATTGCCTTGACTGTAAGATGTGTGCCGATTTCAGAGATCTTTAATTGTGACAGCAGTTTATCCTAGAACCCACGGAATACTGTAGTCGGGAACTCTAACACAAAGTGTACTAGGGTGTACACTGTGAAAAGGCACAACATCTCTTGAAACCACCACACATCTGACAAGATAGGGGGATATTTGATTTTGACCAGATAATCAGGGAAGCCTTTATAGAGAAGAAACAGTTGTGTGAATCCTTGAAGGGAGACTAGAGTTTAAACTTGTGCAGAAAGATTAGCTTGGAGAGCATTCTCAAAAGAGGGAACAGATGCTTAAAAGTTGGAACAACAAAAATCACCTAAGTGACCAATAGGGCCATGGGAGACATGATGATAAACAATTGAAAGGGGACAAGCTTGACAAATCTGACTGGGGTGTGAAGATAGAGGTGTTGGGCCATATGAAAAATTTCAAAGGATTTGGCTGAAAACCACTTATCTGACTCCCTTGAACTTCTCAGCACATTGAAGTGTAAAAGGGTTAAAGAACAGAAATGGGACCATTAGAGAAGAGGAATTTTGGGGCGACACCTGCACTAAAGGACCTTCCCCTCACTCCCACCCCGCCCTGTGTTATTTTTTCACATCAAATTTAGTGAGGGGACTTTAATTGGGCCACATATAGCACTTAAAATGTGGACTAGTACCAGACTCTGTGAATTGGTCTACATAAAAGTAGTCACATCTGAGAGGTAACTCTTCTAGCCAGTCAATGCTTGTAAATTTGAAATATCAGACATGGAAACTAAGATAAGATAGTTACTTTTAAAGGGATCCTGCTCAACCCGGTAGCTTTATAAAACAAGTGGTCCCAGCTGTGAGGGGCTGTGGGGGGCCATTGGGAGCTGAAAGAATGCAGGGTAGCCAGCTGAAAGAGAGGTCCTGCTTACAGAGAGAAATTTGCTTTCAAAGGAAGAGGCAGCTTTAAACATTGTCCAGGACCAAAGAGCATGAGCCATCTTATTTTATTATCAGGCAGATGAGCACTTTTCCTTCTCCCCTTACTTCTCTTCCCAACTCCAGATCCTCCCCAAGAATGCTCAGAAACAGCAATCAACCAGTGAAGGGCAGAATGAAGGAGACAAAAACGAGAATCTTTTCCCCCTTTTCTACTGCAAGCACTATGATATCCCAGCTTAGGGGAAAGGGAAAAATTAACTTTATATTAACTTTACAGCTTTGATTGTATATTCAACAGGCAAATTTAGTCATTGAATTCAGAGCATGTCTATAACTTAAAGGGAATAAAAGAAAGAAAGACTAGAGGGGAAAAAAAGAGCCATGAGATTCTCCAAGTCTGCATCTTGGCAGGGGAAGGAAGACTCACACTGTACAGATTTAAAGGGACAATGAAAGATAAATTATGAATACAAGTCATTAATTCTGCTGCTCAATATACAGATTACACGACAGAGAGAGAGGAGTTTGGATCAAATGGCACAGCGTCTAGCTACCAAAGTAAGAGTTCAGATTTCATTCTGTAAACTGGTAGAGAGACATCAAAGAGTTGTGCAGGGGACTCCCAGGCCCACATATCTGTTACAGGATTTCTGTTCTTTACATTACAGTATGAGTAATCTCTTACAGAGGGCTGTGTTCATTATACCAGCCCTATATAGTCTCCAGTACGAAAG
Organism: Trachops cirrhosus; assembly: GCA_028533065.1. Lineage (NCBI taxonomy): Eukaryota > Metazoa > Chordata > Mammalia > Chiroptera > Phyllostomidae > Trachops > Trachops cirrhosus. The sequence goes on from CM052538.1 coordinate 44,918,349, forward strand.
TCAGATGAAAGGACCAAATACTATAAGAAAGTTTGCAATACTGAACATAAAGAACAGAAAAAAAATGGTCTATATATAGAAAATGGTTGGCATAATGGCTAACTATGTTCATTACACTGTGTAACAAAATCCAAACACTCCTAGAGTCATAAAATATTAAACTTATATTTAGTTGACTCGGCTGTGGACTGTCTGGGGTTGGCCGACTGAGGCTGGATCCAACAGGGGCTACTCTCTTCCTCCCAGGCCTAGCAGAGGGTCCCAGACACATCACCCCACAGGTATGGCCCAGAAGCAAAGGTAGAGATATGAAAGCTTTTTAAGCCTTAGGGCATGACATATCTGCTAATACTTCAAGGGTCAAAGCAATCACATAGTCAAATCTGAATTAAAGAGTGAGGAAATAGCTCATATTTTCAGTGGGATTAACTACAAAGTCACACAGTATGATGATTAATTTTAGGTATCAGTTTGACTGGGCTGCAGGTTACCCCAACATTTAGTCAAACATTATTCCAGTGAGTCTGTGAGGATAAGGATAATATTTGAATTTGACCCAGACACATGGCAAAGGGCTTGAATACAGGGAGTAGTGAAGATTCAAGGCTATTAATGCAAACTACCCAGGCAGTGACCTAAATCATTCCCATTAAAAATAGAGAAAGTATGTTCAAAATACAACACACAGATACATGTGCACACATGTGCAATCACACACACACAACCAACTACCACGCAACAAATGCCACAGTAGTGAAGTAATACCAACAGCAGTATTTCTACATTTGATCCCTGTGCCCCAGTTGGCCTAAGCCTTCTTAACACATATTTAGAGGGAAACTGTATGTTCTTCTTCAACAGCGGGAGAATTAAGGTAAGTTCAGGCACATGGGGGTAGAGAGGAAGTGGGTGCTGCTGTGTTTTTTCCTTCTGTGTTCATTGTACTGCTGGATACTGGGGGCTCCTCGGGAGATCAGCATATTGACTAAGTCTAGAATAGGGTGATTCAGGAGCACCAGCTTCCCCTGTATTGACCAGTATCTGCACTGAGGATTATTTTCTTTGGAGTCTGCCCTTACCCTGAGCCCTGGAGCACTGCCTGTCTCTCACAGGGCCTCTTGTCTTAGGATCTGGCTCTTACTCACTCTATTTATGGCCTGTAGTTTAAAGCATGGATCAAGGGTGCCTAAAACAGGACCAAACCCATGGACTCTTAGTTCTACCTGCCACAAAAGTATTCTTTCCCCCCAGTGAATACCCCTCCTTCATAGTTACCTGCCTATCTACATAAATCATCTATTATCCATCCCAGTGCTCAAGCCCAAAACCTGAACATCACTTTTAACACCTCTATCTCACCATAGCCCATTAATTCACAAAACAAGTCGAGGCCCCCTTCTAAGCATCTCTGAAGCCATCCACTCCTCTCCATCATACCACCACCTCCACCACCACCATATCTCCTGGGTTTCTACAGTGGCCTTCAAACAAACCCCCTAACAAAACCCCTACATCTTCTCTTACTCTTTTCCAATCCATTCTCCTGACTGGTCAGAATTTTACATATAGACATAAGGTGAGAGAGGGGAGAGGGAAAGGGGGGAGGGGAGAGAGAGACAGATGGATAGAAAGAGAGAGAGAAACTTTAATGTGAGAGATCAGTTGCTAATGAATGCACGTCCCTGCCCCACCCCCCTCACCCCACCCCCCAATCCACAACCTAGGCATGTGCCCTGACCAGGAATTGAACCTGCAACCTTTTGGTTTGTGAGAGGACATTCCAACCAACTAAGCCACACCAGCCAGGGCCAGAATTATATTTGGAATAGCAAAACTATTATGCCATTCCCTTGAATTCAAGCTTGCAGTGTTTTTTTAAAAATACTTTTCAAATAAAAAAGTAATGAACATAACTAGGCCTCCAGGATTACACATTTCTGGACAGCTGATACTCTACCCCCTCCTCACACTGATTTTTCTCTCAGTTACTCCAACAGTCCCTCTGATGTCTCATCTCAGAGACATGCTTTTCTCCTGGCATGACCAGCTCCCTCCTGCCCTACCCTATTTGGCCACATTCTTATTCCTTCTTCAGAATATCATCTGTATTAGACTGCTCAGGCTACCATTAACAGAATACTACAGACCAGATGGCTTAAACAACAGAATTTATTTTCTCACAGTTCTGGAAGGTGTAAGTTCAAGATCACTGTGCCAGCAGTGTGTTGATTGCCGGTCAGACCTCTGTCCTGGACTTACAGACAGCTGCTTGCTGGCTCTGACCTCACATGGCCTTTTCTCTGTGCAGCTGTACCTCTGGCCTATCTTCCTCTTCTGACTTCAGTCCTGTTGGATTACGGCCCCACCCTTGACCTCATTTAACCTTAATTACCTCCTTAAAGGCTCTATCTTCAAATACAGTCACAGTGAGGGTAGAACTTCCAACACATAAAAGTTGGGGGCACAATTCAGTTCATAACATCATCCAAATACTACCACAAATATGCAAAGGTTAGTCAGAATTACTAACTGGTTACATAGTCTCAAAATTATAAAATTTTAAAGTTTGTTTAATAATTATCTCACCTAGTAGACTATAAGCTCTATGAGGGCAGAGACTTCATATATCTTTCTTCCCTAAAATGCCAATCTGTTTTCCCTGGTTTTAAACATGGTATTTAGATAAAAGCCAGAGTAATTGATACAAGAAGGCCTACAAACTCCTAAATGGCTGCCTTCTGCCTATTTAACAACCTTATCTGTGCTCTCCCTTGCTCTCAAAATAAAGTCCAAACTCATTGAGACTATTTATGAAGCCTTTTAAAAATCTGATCTTTGTTTAATTGTCCAACCTCATCGTTCACCAGCCTGAACTACTTGCCTTCCCCTCAACTCCCCTTGCTTTCTTCCATCTAGGACGTTCAGAAGGCTGTTGCTTCTTTCTGGAATTCTTTGTCAGTCATTCATTTGGCTAACTTCCCCTTTTATATCCTTCTGTATATGGTACATCCTCCAGAAAAACCTTCATATTCCTCAAATTTGGGTCTTGAGTTCCTATCCTTTCCCATCATAGCATTCATCATACAAATTACAATTTTCCATTGACAAGGAGTATTTTCCATACTCCACTTAATCTAATTTGATTTTCAACTAAGGGGGAGGATGTTTCATTCAAATAATGTGTGCATTTCACCCGAAATCCATGACAACAAGAGACAGCCAGACTCCAAAAGTGACTGGAACCAGTAGACGGAAAGCCATTAAAAACTAAGCCAGCCACTTCTTAGATATTATATCCCCTCCCCTTCTTGTCCCTGCTCCTCTCTTCATGTCTTTGCTATTCTTATCTCCCTGAAGTTTAGCTTCTTTGACTTTATCATAAGGCAAATGTTGGCCTCCTAGTAGCTCTTGACTTTTCTTGTCCTCAGTTCCAAGTTCAGAGAAACAGCCCAGGAGAAAACTCTGATTGGTCCAGCATGGGCCAATGTCCACCACTGATCCAAACATCTCTAGCCAGGGAGGCAAAGTCATATAGTATAAACTTCTGTTAAGGATCTCGAGTTTTGGGGTTGAAAAGCAAACTGAAGAAAAAGTCATCCTTATTGCTAGCCTAAACAGTACCTTTGTGTGAATTAGAAAAAGCTCACTGTCTCTCTCAAAGGCTTACTGCTACATGTATAATTACTATAGTTAATATATGTATATAATAAATATACCTATACATCTATAATCACAACAAGTATAAATAGTACTTAGATTTACAAGCTGTGTAAATGTACCTAGAAAGCTTTGTTGGGCCTCTTATGAGCTAAGCAGTCACCTTAAGTAATTTTCTATAGTCAGTAACAAAAAAATGAAAGCTGTTATTTGTGATAATACTTCTATTTTGCAAGTTGATACAGTCAAATATTGCACAAAAAGCTCAGTTTATTGTATAAGATTATATTCTTATTTACACAAAACATGTATTTGTTAGAAGGACTTCATAGAAGTCATTTGCAAAAATGCCTATCGAACAGAAGATAATTTTTTGTTAATTTTTCATTCAAATTGTTAGTCATTGAAAAGCATGCTGATTGGAATTAGAAACTCATTATATGTGAATTTTATGGGCTCAGAGATTATTTCCAAATCAGTTAGTGGCTTAAAGTCACATCTAACCTTTACCATATAGTCACCCTCATCCTTCAAATCTCTAAATTATGAAGCTTTCTTTCAATAATCACATTTGTTTGTGCCCCCACTTCTTGTTAGAGTTTAATTTGTAGATAGCTTGCTCCTCTCTCTTGATAGCAATTGATGGTCTAAATAAGTAACAGAACATGAATTTGTGTATGTAAAAATTATGGAGTTGAGAAACTAAGATAACCTATTGAGTGGCAGAAAAGGAAATGAGAATGGATTGGTAATATTTTGGAAAGAATGTTGAATAATGTGTAAGTGAGATGATTACCAAGGTTTTATTTTGTCTTCTGGAAATACGACTCAGATGATTAAATGTTCTTTAGAGAAAATAGGAACTAGCACAATGCCATAACAACATCCAAGTACAAAATAAAGAGACCCTTAATGCTGATGTGAAGAAGCAGTGTGAGAACATAAGAAGAGAGAAAATGATCAGCTGAACTTAAAGTTAGAAATGCAGGTAATCAGAATAGGCTCATCCAGGGGCTGGTGAATTCAGAGACCCTAGTCTTCTCTGGGTTTGCTCATTTTCTGTGCAGCAGTCATGTTATAGAGACCAAGCTGGTTTTTCTAATGCACAGAACTATTTGACAGTCTTCATAACATGGCCCTTACATGGACTTTACTAATAAAACATGGAGTGCCGAAAATTTCCTCAAGCAGTGTGCTGGCTAAGCTTCTTACTGTCTGAGAAAGAGAGGGTTAAGTATTGTGACCATAAACCATACAGTAATTGCTCTCAGACCTATTAGCAAAATGTCTTGCATAGAGTGTCATCCTGCCATTCCCCACAGGTCCTGTTCACTAACCCCTTGCATTTTGACAGTTATTATCATCCAAGCACAAAGCATCATTGCTGCAACACAGAGCTATTCGCATAGTAATGTATCAACATCAACTTGGCTTCTGAGAATAATTATTAAAATCCCAATTTTTAAATTGGAACATGGGAAAGTGAATTTGATTTTTACATTTATTTTTAAAAAACGTTAACAACAAAATTAATTTCTATTGATATCACAAGAAACACAACTACATGCATCCCCTTCTGAGACAATGTTTTCACATTTACAGGAAATAGGGAGTCCTGGGCATGCTTCGTGTGCACTCACTTTGGAAATATTGCCTGTACTTCTAACTCTCTTCAGGATTTCACGACATGTAAGTCATACACTGAGAAGTTCTGGATGGCTGATTTTTTCAGCAAAATGGAATGTTTTCCTTCCCACCTCTTTTGCTGCTATGCTTGCATTACAAAACTGTCCCATTAATCAACACTGTTCATCTCTCCATTACCTGTGCATATTTCGTTACTTGTGGACTTCACTTGTGGACTTCATATTGATTTGCTTCCACTCCCTAATTTTATTACTTCTTTAAAACAGAAAGCTGTTTCAAAGAAAGAGCTTTCTGTTTAGTGAAGTTGATTCCCTAAATCATTAGGTAAATATTTATTATACTCAACTTTTAAAATAGCTAACTGGGATTCACTTGTCATTTTATTCATTCATTTATTGACTGCCTACAATATTTCAAATACAGTAGGGGTTCTCTTAGGTGCTAGATATATAAAAAATAACAATAATGCATTGTCTGTGTTCTTGAAAAGCTCACTATGTGGCTGCGAATTATAGTCTGTGGTCATATAGTGAGTAGTCAGCAGAGGTGAGATCTTATTACAGTGTTCTCATTTATATATATCTACCTGATTCTGAAACCTAGTCATAGTCCATTTATACATCTTTGAGTAAAACAAATCCTATGGATTACTAAATGCTACAGAAAATTGACAATTGATGAGGGTTCCCAACTTCAAACTATAACTTCTAGTTAAATTCAACAAGTCAGAATAATAGTACTGTATATAACACTTGACCCAAAAACTCTGTTGCTTAAAATAACAGCCAAATTATTATTGTTCACAGGGTTACAGGTTAACTGGGAGGTTCTTCTAGGCTCAGCTGGGCTCCCAATGTGTTGACATTCAATGCGCTATGAATTTGATAGGCAGCTCTGCTCATTTTGGCTGGACTCTCTTACATGTTTGGGGGTCAGTTGACTGATGGCTAGTCTGGAATAGCCTGAGCTCTTCCTCATGTTCTCATGAAGAGACAGAGGTACAGGAGTAAGCAAGACTGATTATTGAGTGCAAGCAGAAACAAAGACACATGCATTTTTTAATGCCTTTGCTGCCACTCCATTGGAAAGAGGAATTTATGTTTCTCCTTTCAACTCTGCTAAAGGCATCTTAAATATCAGAGTTCTCCCTTCTCTTCCTCTTCTCTTCCTCTCCCCCTTCATTTCCTTTCTCTTTTCTTCTTTTTTTCTTTTTGTTTCCTGGTCTCTCCTTCCTTTCCCTTTCCTTCCTTCCTGTCTTCCACTCTCCTCCCTTTTCTTCTTTCCTTCTTTACCTTCTTTTCCCTTCCCTCCTTCTGTTCTTTTTCCTTTCTTTGTAGTATTGGATTGAATTTGAAAGTATTTGTGTGATCTCATGTTTTTCAATGTCTTTTGATACATATAGAAATATATGTATCTATATAGAAATATGGATCTAAATATAAGTATATACATATATTCTCTACCTTTGTTCACTACAAGGACCTGGACTATGAGACATCCCAATGGCAGTTGGCACCTAGATATTGACTTCTTGACATTATTTTACACTAAAACAAAACAGGGTTCCTTGGAGAAATGTTTGATTGCCAGAGCTTGGGCAGAGAAAGTGAAAGATGAGGAGCATCTTGTGGTGCTGCAAGAATGATGGACACAGGCCAAAAGGACACGGAAGCCCATGTGAAGGAGCTCCCAAGGGCCAAATCTGGGACAATTTTAGCATCACAAAAACAATTATAGTAATGGATTGTAGTGCAAATAATGAAATTGGAATCATGAATATAAAATAAATGAATATAAAAATTTTGATGATGAAAGAGGAAACATACAATTTCAAGTACCATCCCACAAGATGGTGTCACAAGATGTATATTAATTTAACAAGGAAGGATGTCTTCACAGTGGAGACACCCAGCAGATATGACATTATTCATTTGACCAAAGTGAATATTCTCAGTAATCAGACAAATAAAACTATATATCATCTGATAGGCTGCAGTAAAAACACAGCATTACTTCTGTGATGTTTTTGCCAAGGATGAGTAACATGACTCTAAGCATGATGAAATATCAAACAAAAACTGAGGAACATTCAATGAGATAACTGGCCTGTTGTCTTCAAAATGTGAAGGTCAAAAAAGACAAGGAAAGACTGGAGAGCAGTTGTGGTTGAACAAAATTGAAGAGGCGTGACTGGTACGGGCCATGCGTTGTTCTGAACTGGATTGTTTTACTCTTAAGGACATTGTTGGAACAATGGTAGAACTCGAATGAGGTCTGAAAATTTGAAAGTTGTAATATATCAGTATCAGCTACTTCCTTTTGATAGTCTTATTGTGAACATGTTAAAAATGTCTTTACAGAAAATAAGTGTTAAAGTAGTAATAACTAGTAACACATGTGGTTAGCAACGTTGCTTTCACGTAGTTTAGCAAAATTAAAATCTTTGTAGAGTACTCAACTTCACTGCAATTATTTCAAACTTCATAGATACTGAAATTATGACACTTAATAGTGCCATAAGACCAAAGACAAATCTACATAAAATATAGTCACTGAACAAATGGGACCAATGGTAGATATATTCTGTCATTTTTAAATTAATTAAATAAAATTATAATAATTTTTTAACATTTGCTTTGTGTTATATACACATATATGTGTGTATGTGTGCATATATACGTTAGTCTGATGCATAACTGATTTCTCCAATGTTATAGTAATGTGTTTGAGATACGGTATTTTTTTCTCAGAAGCTTTTGCAAAGGTAATCACTGTGAATGTGATATATTTCAAAGTATACTGGTATTTTGTATTTTAGGGAAAACTAGAAGAAGAGCACAAACTGAGGGCTGGGAATTAGAAGAATTGGAAGAAGGGTTATCACCATGCAGATAGGAACTTTTTGCTTAGAATAGTATCTACCACGTAATAGGTACTCAGTGAATAAACTTAGAAGGAATGAATGAATAAATTGGAAACAATAGGATGCCAAAGAAAAAAATTGGCCTACTCTACCATTTTGCCTAAATTTAATTTGAATTTCAGCCAATATGTGTTAGAAATATTTGCAAGAGTAGTGTGGGTATGCTGGCTAACTGCTCCTTAAGCAGTCTGGTTTCAGCAGGAAACATTAAAATATATATGTTTTCCTATGAAGCCTATTAATCCTAATATAAATCTTTCTTATGCTGCATAATGAATGCTAATCATGGATAAAAGATAGATGATGACTGTTCAAGTGCATTACAATTCGATTTGGCATATCCAAAATATTTTTGTCCCCTGATAAATCTCTTACAATAAATGTCTAAGTGTTCCTGCCAGAAGATATCAACATGACAAATACAGCAAAACTATCCAATAAATTCAGGTCAAGAACAACTTGAAAATGTGGAAAAATTCCCAAGTGTCTCTGGATAATACAGCAGCAAAAACAATAAGGTGTTCTTCAGTGATTGGTATTCTTATGTCTGGTGTTTGATGGCGATAGAAAATATCGCCATGCAAACCAAACCTCGGACTTCCTGTCAATCTTTATGTTTGAAACCCAGCTTGCAAGTCTGCCCAGAATCGAGTGGGAATTAATTCTTTCTCAACACCATGTGTCAACCTAATTTGTGGATTCCTCCCTCCTGAGTTATTGGCAGAGGAAGACGTCATGGCAGTTGCCTTGTTTTCTCACCTGAGTCATGGTTAGTTCATGCTAGTGTTAATCTGACCAACATGGAAATGGAGAAGTAATTAAAATAAGTTCAAAATTTAATTATTTTTGAGATCTGTCATCTAAAATCCTCTGCTAATGTAACAACATTTTATTTATGAGAAACGATAGAAAGGTCCTGTGTCTTAAATTCTTTTGGTATATCACTACATGCTTTCTCTCTCCCTGGCACACTGTGCATCAGCAGCTGTATGTCCATCCTTCTTGTAGTCCTCTTCAAATGTAGATTCTACGTGTAAACCTACATGTAATTCTATACATATTATTCTAATGCCTTTTGTACAGTAGTCATGAATGAAAACAGACTCTTTCTAATGTATTATTTCTCTTCATTGGTGGAGCCACCATCTACCCAGTAATCTCAACTAAAAATTACAACTCCTTCTTAAATCTTTCCTTCATTTATCTCCCTCAACTCCACTCTACCTGACTTCTAATAATTATGTCCTGTTGGTTTAGCCTTCTAAATATTTCTAGAATCTACCCCCTGTCTGTTCTCACTTCCACTATCTATCCTTTGACACTCTTTCAACTCAAGTTACTGCAAGAGTTCCTAACTCGTCTCCTTACATCTAATCTTGGCCCTATCATATTCATTCTCCACATACAGCCAGAAAGTTTAAAAATCTTACTTAAAATTTTCAAATTACCCACCATTAATTGTTCAACAAAAAGAAAGACTTTAACTATCTTGTTCAGTTTTGAATCCCCAGTGCCTGGAGCATGTCTTGACAAAAGTAAGCACTCAACAACTATTTGTTGAAGGAATGAAGAGACCCAGGACAGCAAGACAGACTTACTGGAGGCTGTTCTTCACACTGCACACACCAGCCCTCCACTGGAGTCTGATTAGTTTCTGGCCTAGAGGACAAAGTCTGTGTTTCTTAGCACTGTGCACTGGGGCCTTCCAGATCTGGCTGCTGCCTACAGTTCCAGCATCAGCTCCTACAACAGCTTTTCATTCAGTAAGTTCAAGTAATGACAAATTGCTTACAGCCCTGACACACTGCTCCAATTTCATGCCCTGTCCAATTGAAATATATTTTACTTCCTCTTTGCCCCTACCGGGAATTATCCCCTGATCAGTGTCCCTCCCTCCCCTGCAGCCACCCTACCAATGCACACTTCTCAGACCAAGGAAGACACTTAGAATACTCTGTGCATTTAAGCATTGTTGCCTTCATTTTGTCACCATCTGTTCAAGCATCATTCATTGTCTCTTTAGTGTCATATTTTAGGATCAGAGACCATGACTTATTCATTTTTGTATTCTTAATACAAAGCACAGAGTTGGTACAGTCAGTGTCACCCTGTTGAATAAGTAAATGATGCCCAAAGTAGGGGAAAAATAATAAAAGTAAGGATTATGCTCTATCTATTCTTCTATTGTGTTATGATTTTTAAAATAAGATATTCTCTTGATGAAACCTTTGGTCCCACTGAGCAATGATGAGAAGTATATTAAAATTTCAGTAGTCAGATCACATTTTATCATTATTTTTGCCTTTCTCAGAACAAACCAGGCTTGACTAACACTTTCTTTGCTGGCATCTGCAATCAAGATATTAGCTTTCACCCACACCAATCAAGTATTTCTAATCCTAATAGAAATGTAAGGAGATCATTGCTTAAACTTGTGACTTGGCCTTTTTTTGCTAAGACTGTTTGCTGGTGTTCTATCTTTAGTGAACAGAGTTCATACAAGTTTTGTCTGATCATGTTGTTATCACCATGTTTGAGATGGGATGCAAAGACTTTTGTGGAGCTGTGTTTTATGTGGCTGTGAAGTCTGTCCCTTAATTAGCATTCATATCCGTTGTTTGAAAAGCATGCTGTTTAATCCAATTTCTCTATTAAAAAAAAACACAGAAGTATTTCTTGCACAAAGAGAAAGTAACAGAAAAACATGTTTGAATATTTTTAACCAAAATGATATGAACTGGTTACGTTCATTCATTGTCTCTGTAGACATTCTGAAGGGCATAAGACCCCAGGGCGCTGTGGCAGGAGAGATATGCGCTGGGGCTGAGGCCAATATCTAGCTGGATGCAGAAGCATGGTTGCTATTTTTGTTAGAGGTAATTGATGGCCAATAGGGACTGGCTTTGTCACTTCTGTTCTTTTAAACTGAGCCTGATGGGTATGTTGTTATTCATGGAGAATCTACCTCTACCCCCACAGCACTTTTTAATTCATTACCCCCTTGAGACAAGTGATTGAGTCCTCCTGTAATACCTTTAATGGACACTGTGTTGCTACACCAACAAAGCTCAGAATGGAAGAGACAGGTGTTTATTTTTAATGGGTCACCCCGTATCAGGTGAAATTCTTTGCTTATGGGTCAAATGCAAGTGCCTCACCAAGTGCATGTTTAATAAGATGAGCAGGGAGTAGAGCTCGTAGATGCTACAGCTCCTTAGCCACCTGTCTTTGAAAGTCTGCACTGCTAATGGGCTTGTACGTCAGCCTTGTTGACAACTGGTGGCATGGAATAGCAACACTCAAAGACAGACAGTGACCATTTTCTCTAATTTACATAAAAATATTTTACCTTTTTGATATTTCAGACCCCACTAATCTTAGCATTTGAGCTTCTCTTTGTCTACCTTTGGGTAGATCTTGGTAAAATATGTTTTTCCTTGTCCTGAATAGGATTGAGCTAGTTCCTGTGAGAAAAAAAATCCTCGTATTGTGGAATTTATATCTTGGGAATCACTTTACCCTTTTCCAACCTTTTTATTTTCAGTACTTCCAAACATATTATTTGCAAATTAAATTAAGAAAGCCAACATTGTTACTCTATCCTCGATGTTAGACATAAGCATTAAAAATAAAAAAAATATTAAGGTTTTCTTCTTTTTTAAGAAAAATGAAAATGGCTCATATAGTACATCAATGCAATTTTTCTTATTGTTCTATTTTTTAATTTCAGAAGAACTACTAAAACATGTATGTTTTTGTTACTAGCTGTTTCTGTTACTAACTAATTAAAGTGCCTGTAAGATTTAATTTACAAATAAAATCATGGGGTGACACGGTAGCTTTTTCACATCCATTTTATTATGGTTGGCGATCTTGCATTCTTCAGGAGGCCAGAAGAATTTTTATGTTATTTATAAAGTAATACCACATGATTTCTACAAAGTCTGTGTATAGTTTTAATTTTTAGTTTCTCTGAAATTTGAACCTGCCTTATCTGGTTTCTTCATGGTGTCTCAGGAAATAGTAAATTAAGGTAACTAAAAAGGTTTTATAAAGCAGCCGTGTTGTTAGCATTATTGACAAGCTTATTACAACATACCTTCCTTGTGCTGTCGGGATGTTAACCAATTAGGTACACAGTGAACGAACCCAGCGAGATGCATGGCTCTAAGAATCTACACAACTCAAATAAGACATATACCAACCACCCCAATACATAGCACAGAGGGTTTTTTCTATAAAAATATTTTCTTAAGAAAAAAAAAGGTTGCCTATAAGACTGAAAATATGGGTAGGATGGCCCCAAAACAATAAGTGTATTCAGTTCATGCTGGGACAATAAGAATGTATCGAGTAGTTACCATGTTCCAGGTGTTTGTCTAATGTAATAAAAATATATCAGGCAAGCTGCTGTAAAATCTTATAATCTAGTTGGTGAGTAAAGTCACCTGTAAAGAGTATTTTAATATGAAGGTGCCTTTCGGGCAAATCCTTAGAGGGAAGGTTGGGCTGAGGAATCAAAGAGAAGTTGCAGGAAAAACAACTGCAAAGCCCTACTTTGAACAAGGCACAGGAATTGTTCAGGTTGGAAGTGTGAGTCAGCGTGTGGGGCAATGTTTGCATATATGCATGTCTCTGGGTGTGGAAGCAGGAGGAGCAAACACGGGGGTGGCAAAAACTTAAGTCAAAGAAGGAAAGTGCTGACAACAGTTATATTTTCATTGAAGATAGCCATTAAACAGATGAGTGTCATCTAGAGAAAGTATCTTTGGTTGGCTTTCTTTTGTTCCATCAGTTTCTTTGCAGCCATATAGACCCTGTTCCACATAACTCTGAAATCTGCAAAAGCAGCACCATGTGAATTTATGAGGAAGACTGAATGAGACGTGAGTCTCCTGAGCAAGCATGATGGTATTATACAATCTTTTATTTTATATACACAAATAATTTTATTATTACTTAAATATTTTAACCACATCACAGAAAAACTTTCAAAATGAAAGAAAAAAAGGAATTCACTCCCATATCACAATGGCTATTGCCTTTCATTTGGGGTTCCTTCCATTTCTTCACATTTATTTTTTATTGCATACATACAATAAAATTCACTATTTTAACATACAGCTTTGAGTTTTGACAAATGAATTGGCCACATAATCATCCCCACAATGAAGATATAGAATGGTTTCATTAACGTTAAAAAAATACCTTCGTGTTAACCTTTTGAAGTCAACTCCCCCCTCACCCTTACTCCGTGGAACTACCTAACTGTTCTCTGTCTCTATAGTTTTGCTTTTTCCAGAATGTCATATAAATAGCACACAGCCTGTAACAATTTGAATCTAACTTCTTTTACTTAACATGATGCATTTGAGATTCATCCATGTGGTTGCGTGGATCAGTATTTCTTTTTTTAAAGGCATTGCTGAGTATTTTATTGTGTGGCTATAGCACAGTTTATCATCCATCAGTGTAAGTACATTTACATTGTTTCCAGTTTTTAGAGATATAACAAAGTTGCTATAAACATGCATGTACAGATTTTTGTGTAAATATAAGTTTTCATTTCTAGAAGTGTGACTGTTGAGCCATGTGGTAAGAGTATGTTAACTTTATAAGAAACTGTGAAACTGTTTTTAAAGAGACTTTGACATCTTGCATTCTCATTCAAAATGTATGAGAGCTGTAATTACTTTGAATCTTCATCAGCACTTGGTATTGTCAACTTTTGATTTTTAGGTATTCCAAAATATGTGTGGTAATATTTCATAGTGGTTTAAATTTGTACTTCCTTAATGAAAAATGATGTTGAGCACATTTTTATTTGCCCTGCAGATATTTTATTTTTTGTCAAATATCTATTAAAATCATTTGTCTATTTAAAAATTATGTTTGTTTTCTTACAGTTGAGGTCTAAAAGGTTTTTTTTTTCATATTCTTGATAAAGTCCTTTGTTAGACATTCAACTTCTAAATATTTTCTGTCTTTAATTTTGGTGAAATTCTATTTATCAGTTTTTTCTTACACAGATGATGCTTTTATTATCATTTTTCCTACTTAATAGGTCATTTGAAATACTTGTAACCTCAGAATGTATGCAATTTTTTATTCTCTATTTTTATTAAATATTATATCCAGAGCATTTTTGGTGTTATTATATACTTTCTATAATCACTATTGAAAATAACATACTTTTAAATAGAGGATAGTAATTCCTTCATTCAACATAAATGAATTAAATGCCCATGACATACAAAGCATTATAGTAGCAAACAAGACACTAAAACTTACTTTCACATTGAGCTCACATTCCAGTACAACATTCTCCAAAGTTACTTCACCTATTTCTTTTAAAATGCAGATTATTTAGTTCTTTCCATGAAAACTCTGATTTAATTTGCCATTAGGTGCAGCCCCCTAATTTTTTATAAATACCCATAAGTCAAGTTTCAAAAACATTAGTCACCCACATATTAAAAACATTGTACAGTGTTTCATAGTAATTTTAACCTTATTGAAAATTTAGATTGTTTAAAATTATATTAACAATGTGCTTTCATTATTTTTAGCAAACTCTGTCCACACAGGGTAACAAAATGATGAGCACTAATGGGCTGATAGATCCACATACATAGCTACCTAGTGGAAGCAAATTAGATTCTCTGTATGCGAACCCTTCGGCAGCTGACAACAGCAATGTCCAGGTTGCTTGAAAAGTGGGTATTATCACCTCACCTTTGCTTGGACACAACTTGAGTCCACATTTATAGAAATAAATTGTTTCTTTTCATGACTAATTCAGATGAATAGTATGAATGAAATTTACTTTGCTTTCCCAGCATGTCTTAATGTAACTTCAGCAAGTGGGAGCTATGTAAGAAGAGGAATAAAACATTCTGGAGGATCTACAAAATAGAAAAATGCAGGAAAAACTTCTTTGCTAAGCAACTGATATTCTTTTCAACAAAAATTGTACACCAGTTGCACTATATTTAGTTCTTTGAGCTTGTAATTCTACAGTTAACACTTGACAACACTGGGTTTAGGGGCTGACACCCCCACCCACCCCACCCACCTCACCCAACACAATCAAAAACACATACTAATTTTGACTATTCAAAAACTTAACAACTAATAGCCTACTGTGGACTGGAGGCCTTACTGATAACATAAAGTCAGTTAACACATACTTTGTATGTTATATTTATTACAAACTATATTCTTACAATAAAGTAAGCTAGAGAAAAAGATGTTTATTAAGAAAATCGTAAGAGAAAATCCATTTATAGTATAAGTGGCCACACAGAGCTTCAGCCCATGCTGTTCAAGGGTTAACTGCATATTCATTGCTGAGGTAGAAGAGTGAAATGCCCAGGAAAGTTGACAAAATGTACATAATTATTACAATTGGATCCATATATGAGGAGTCAGAGTGACACATTAATACAAACCCATTTTCTTCATTGGCCTCAGCACTGCCTCAGGCTGTGTGAGGGTAGTACATCTATCATCTGGTTATTTGTTTCCTGACTCTTCAAACTCCCTAACTGGCTTTAAGAATATATCTACAGAGAAGAAGAAAAAATTTATTTGATGAGATTGCTAGTTTACAAACAGTGAATATGTGCAGTGAACCTTTCTAGAAAGAAGTGACCAATTTTCAGAACGGTAGTGGAACGCAGAATTCACATAAGTGATGGCTGAGTACACTGCAGGGATCTGAAGGTGTCAAAGTAAGAAGTGCTAGGTTTACATAAAGAACATGTTTTTTTCTGAGAAATACATCTTCAACACCTGGCTTTTTTATCATAATTACTACATCCTACATGATGCAACTTTTATATAGTTATTTTCACCAAGTTCTAGAAAAATCCCTCAAATTCAACACGTTGGAAACACAAGAAAATTTCCAGGCTTTCATCTGTGAATTTCAGCCCTTGTACCCATTTTTCAGGATTAAAGGTACAGCCCAGGAATTTGTATTATTTCTTATAAATATAAAAGCTACTCAAACCACCAGAAGAAAAAAGTTAAAGGAACTTTTACCATATTCTAGGTACAAGTAATTTTGTGTGGTTCCTCTCATTTGATCCTTAAAATAATCTTTCAAGGTTTGCATCAACATTTTAAGGATGGTGGAAAGTAAGGTAGAATAACTGCAAAGTCAACCTTTTCATCTTGACATCTTACACCTCCCAAGGTAGTAAAAAATAATTCTTTTTTGATGGAGTACAATCAGATGATTTCATGGATATATTTTTAATTGATGTAAAAATAAAAAGATAATAACATGTCAAATCATTATAATACTCCTTGTCAACCGTTGAAAGACACTAAAACAATGCACTTAGTATTCACTATGTTTGCAGATGAATGCGTCTGAATGGTTGCCTATAACACTTTAGAAAGGGAACACAATCTCCTCATTAAGGCCTTTGTCCATAAGTTAATTAACTAATCTCTTGCACTTTCAACATGTATCAAGCAAATATTATGACACTGGTGCTTTAATCCATATTATCAGTTTTCTTTTAATCCAAACAGGATTCTGTGATTGCTGATTTATAGATGAGAAGCCTAAAACTCAGAGATGTGAAGGCAATCCGGGCGGGCAGGTAGCCGAGCCAGGATTTCACCCAGATCAGCTTAAATCTAAGTCCATGACATAGCCACGTACTGTTTCTTATCTAGCTGGTTCACAAATTGCTCAGTCTGCGATGCTTGTTACACTTTCCACATTAAATTTTTACATTACATCTTAAATGAACATGCTGGCAATTCCACCTGAGGCTTACTTTTCTTTTCTTATACTTGGCTCATCGTTTCTCCTCTCCAGGTTGGTATCTGATAAAATCTCCCAGTTTTACTTTAACTGGCATTGGCAACATGTGGTCTCTGATAAAAAGCATATTTTCTTTCGAGATTGCAATCATCAGTTGGGCTCATTTTCTTGGCCCCTCCATCAAGCTGAACTTATTTGGAAAAAGAAACAGCAGCTTGTGGGTTACTAAATGCCAGAGAGCTGAACTTTAAAAAAGAGAAAGAAAAAGTCACATAGGAAAACAACTTAAAATACATTTAGAAAGCCTGTGTTATGTGTATGTGTATAGACTTGCCTCAATCACTCTGTTCACGTATAATATACATATAGAACTAGTCTGTGTATGCAAAACTCTTAAAGGGCATGATTTTTACCCATAGCCTATTTATTCCAAACATAGCTAAATGAGGAGGCCAAATATAGAAAATGATGCTCCAGGGGCCCTATGCCCTATATAGAATTTAAACTCAAGTGATTTGCAAAATCACTACTAAGACAGCTTGCTCATACTGTCAGCGTGCCAGCACCAGAAGCTTGTCGTGTATTTTTGTCTTGGCAGATGCACATTCTGTTAGAAAGGTCTGTTCATCTGATGCCTTCCTTGTTTTCAGGTAATGCTCAGTGCCTTCTTGCAGGGGGAGGAGTGTTGGGAGCCCTGTCCCTCCTGTGTGTCCTGAAGGAGAGACGGTCCCCACCCTGACTCTGCCAGTGGGGCTGGTGTCCTAGTTTACCCCCATTATGATGTAACGTCTGCTCCACCGAAGTACAGGTCACGGGAACTGGTTTCTTCCTTTTTATAGGATTCAGTTTTATTTTCAATACTTGCCAAGGCAGAGGGAAATCAGCCAGTGTTAGCGTCGACAGCAAGTACACTTCATTAAAAATCACCTTAGGTTTGAGGGGTTTGGGTGTTGTTTTTCTTAAGATTAAAAATGGTTTCCCAAATTGATTAGCATAGTTTTTAAGCCACTCTGAAGTGTTTGTTAGGCTTCCATGCTGGTCTCCATATGCCTCTTTTCAATTACATGTGCCGCCACAAGTATGGCTAAACGAAACGCTTCTTTAAAAACAGAAAGCAAACTGTTAGGCTTTGTGCAGTGTAACTAGTTAGAGTGTGACATCTCAGACTGCCCTGATTTCACCACCAAACTGTTAAATGTTCTGCCTGCAGAAATAGCCATGAAAGTAGTATCTGAAGATGAGATGGTCTGGAAATTAAAGGGGAGGTAGGAGAATTGGAAGGGATTGAAATAATGTGAAATGGAGTTTAGATCACAATTGTCCTGGAAGCTCTCTGTGGAGAGGATTTTCATCATTGATGGTAGTAAAAATAATAGTGACAACAATGACAATAATTGTAGCTAATATTTATTGAACACTTCTTATGTGTTAAGCATGATTAAAAAATCTTCATATGTCAATTTATTAATCCAATTAGTTATCACAGCAATGCTATAAAAAAGTACTATAATTTTACATATTAAGAAACTGAGGCAGAGATTGAGTGACTTTCCTAAAGACCAGCAGGTGGAAAGCGGTGGAGCCGAGATCAAGGCCAGGTAGTGTGGTTCCCGAATTTGTATCTTGTAAACGCAAGGTTTGTATTAGAAAGGTCTTTGTTCACCTCATTTGTGTTGCTGTACTCTGGGTTATATTGCTAGATTGTAATCTGCCTGTCACACACTGGAGTGCCTTTCATATCCAGTTTTCAGGAAATGTTTGTAGAATGAATAAATTTTGAATAGATGATATCTTACTTTCTAGGAAGTGCCATGAGCAAACCAGTTAGAGAGCAAAACAAGACATTGTCAGTTGGGCAAAACAAACAACTTGTGAAACACATATTCACTTTCTCATTCACTCTTTAATTGTTCTAGTTCTATTGACATATAATTAACATAAAACATTGGTAGGTTTATGATGTACAATATGATTTGATACCCTTAGAAACTGTGAAATGTTTAGCACAATAAGGTTAACTTCCACATCCTTCACTGCACACAATTACCATTTTGTCGTGGTGGTGGTAAGAACATTAAAGTTCTACTCTCACAGCAACATTAAGTACCCGATGTAGTATTGCTGAGTGTAGTCACCATACTGTGCATTAGACACCTGGAACTTACTCATTTTATAACTGAAAGTGTGTTCCCTTTGGCCAACATCTTTCCATTTCCCTCAGCACCCCCAGAAACCACAACTGTATTATGATTTTTTGTTAGTTTAATGTTTTTAGAGTCCACATATAAGTGAGATCATACACTGTTTGTCTTTCTGTCTGACTTATTTCACTTAGCATATGCCCTCAAGTTCCGTTCATGTTGTCACAGATAGCAGAGTTTCCTTCTTTCTCGCAGCTAAATACGCTTCCATTGCATGTACATATACCACATTTTCTTCATTCATCTGTCAACAGATACTTAAGCTGTTTCCACGTCTTAGCTGTTAGAGGAGTGCTGCAGTGAACATGGGGTGTAGATATCTCTACGATGTAGTGATTTCATCGCCTTCAGATAGACCCAGATGTGGAATTGCTGGGTAACATGGTGGTATGATTGTTAATATCTTGAGAAATCTCCATACTATTTTCCTACTGTGCTGTATCAGTTTGCATTCCCATCAACAGTGCACCGGAGTTTGCTTTTCTTTTCATTCCCACCAATATGGTGAATTACCATCAAATCCATTTTTCATCTTTTATATCACAGATATTTTTCTGAAAATGTTGTGTATCATTAAAAGTTACAAAATCAGTAATGTAGTAAATATACTATGACATTATTTAATGAACATGAAATATGTAGAGAAGATTCCCCTGGTAAATGCATCCTGATTTTAAGGGTTCATTTAAGTAAATTTCTACCTAGCAAATAAAGTTGGGATCCAAAATGATATAAAATCTATAGATCCCACATCTACAGAAAACATGGGAGCAGCCTATAGGTGATTTTACTTATTTCTGGAATAGGGTTTTGAGTTACAGGTACCCCTGGTTACAGGAAATCCAGACACATGAAAACCAGATTTACACATATGATAAATTATTTTAACGGTTGTCTGAAAACCAATGCCATCATCCATCATCGTGAAGCTGCTTCTTCTACAAATGTGCATGCATTTCCTGAAAGGATTTATAATCCAGCCAATACGGTACATTTTGAATGTGTTACAGAAAGGACAGATTTACAGGAGACAATCTGCCTTCATGATGATTGCATATTGTGGCATTTCTAGTCCATATGGATCAGTAAGACTTGGATAGCAGGCATTTGACCTTCAAAATCATGCAAATGTGAAACCAGACTTCCACTCTTACAGCTGGGAACGTCAGTGGGACTTCTTTAGCTTATTCTGGAGGCATTGATTAAAACATAATTTGGCTTCTAAAAATTATTGAGATTTTATTTCAATGCTTATTTCCTCCCTTGGAGAATGATTCAGTCTTTTTTTTCCCCTCATCCACATTCCCTCTGGCTAACCCTCACTCATTAGCACCCAGAACTCAAACGCTGAGCGTTTAAGAGAGAACTTGCTAACTCGGAGCCACAGGCTAACTATAAACAAGACTTCAAACCTTTTTGTTCATGTCATAGTTAATCTCAAGTAATAACTTCTGAAACCCTTTGAAAAGGTCTGAGAGTGGCTTCTGTCAGAGACCTTAGGAAACTGTACATTTTCTCATTGCGAAAACTGGATCATGCCAGATATAATCAGACTGCTTCTCTGGCAATGCTAATTTTCTGGGTTTACAGTATAACAATTCTCAAAGATTATTGGAACAAAAATCACAAGAAGTTATATTTGTTAAATTTTTTGCATTTAAAAATTCAGTGCAAAATGGTATCACATTTTCTAGAGTGCAGACGAGACTGTGCTTGAATAAATGCATTTTGTCAAAGCAAAAGTAACGTAAAAGAAATCTCGAGAATGAGAAAAACATTTCAATGGTTTCCCTCTTTGTGCTGTAAGGTTTGAGAACCCTGAAGGTAGAGGCACACTAAAAGAAGCTGGAGGCATCTTTGTGACCACATTCTGCCAAGCTGAAGATAACAAACACAATTTTATCATACAAGGAAAACGAAAAGTAGATTTGGGCAAGATCTCTGCTTCTAAAAGAGCAAAATGGGATTTCCTTCCTTTCCAAGGTCCTCCAACCAACTCAGTTACTCTAAAATCTTCCATAAAGGGAAGGCTTATAAGCTTCTGGTTTACAAGTTACTTGGGCTTTTGGCTATAGACCTTTAATAATTTGTTTGCTATTTTTGTATTCCTGCTTCAAGATTTTGCTTCTAGCAACTCATTTTAAATTTATTATAAACTCAGCATTGATAAAAGAATAACTCTTATATCACTTGGGTCTTATATCATAACTCAATTTAACGATTTCTCAAATGGAAATTTCTGTCCAGCATTAATTGGTGGTAAATTTTAGCAGATGCAAAGCTTCATGTCTCCATTTACTTATGATTAGGGCAATAATTTTCAGTTTTATTTAGGGAAGGTGTGACCATCCAGTATACACTGAGTCCAAAGCACCTAATACTGACAACAGCTAGCATGTATTAATAAAACCTATCAGGGGCAATTTCTAGGTTTAAGTTTACTGTGCATTTTTGCCCACTTATTTCTCACAACAACCCCATGAAGTAGGTGTTCTGATTGCCCTAATTTTGTGGATAAGGAAAATGAGGTAGAGAAGCTGGGCAGCTGCCCACTGTCCATCTTTAGTCACATTCGAGTTTCATGAACCAGAGTTTGAAACCAAGTAGTCATTCCCAAGGGTGTGCAATCCATACCATTTGCTTGTATAGAGAGAAACTGCATTGATGGGTATTTACTTTCATTGTTTACGGACTTGCTCAATTGCTATCTTCAATCCAAAGCCCAGTTAAAAATCCTCACCAGTTATCAATTCATCCTAATAGACAGTTCAAATCATAGCCCAGAACCTTTAAGGTACAAATATCGGGGACTGGGAAGTGATAGATGGAGGTGACAATAGTAGGCAGGTCACATTCTCTTCCGAGGTATCAGTTCTGCCTGTATAAAATAAACGGTTGGGTATGTTCAAAGGTCCTTTCCAGAGCTTACATTCTGTGACTTTATGTTGAATCTTTAGTGGTAGAGGTAACAATTGTGGCTTAAAACGTTGTTTTTATTTATAAAATTTGTTATGTATAATCATTACTCAGAAGAAGACTGCTCATTACATTTCTTTGTAGAAAAAGAAGCCGCATCTGAAAGCTGTACTTCCAGCATCTGAAGATTTGTATGCATAATTCAGTATAGAAGCCAAGAGGGGTGTGATTTACCCCTGAAGAACCAGTGTGGCACTTTCAACAGAGCCATATAAAAGGGAAATTGCAGATGGATTCTTGTAAGACATTTTTCCTACCTTTAGTATATTCTTACTATTTGTGTTTATATACTCTATCAATGTAAAATGGCCTTGCCTGTCACACATATACATTTCACATGCTTCAGGGAACATCTAGAACCATGTCTCTAAATATTTGGAAGGGTTTTGAACATTTTCTAAAGAATAATATGCTTGACCACAACATTTAGCATATAATTGCTCTTTGTTCTAGGACCATGGGTTTGAGGTCCAATCACATTAACTCTTGCTTGGAGACCTTTTATGATCCTCAGTAGAATTATAAAGGAGTTTAGCAGAGAGCAAGGAGTTTAGCAATGAACAAAGGAGAGTTTAGTGTGAATAGAGCAAAGGTTTTTTTTCCCCTTGAGATATATCATCAGGCTTTGAGCAAGGGCAGGGGAGAAAAATCCCTTGAATAATAGTCATGATTTTTTTCCATGTGCATAAAGAAACCATTATATTCTCAAAAAGTTGTCTGCCCAAACCAAAGAAAAGATGGTCGGATAATAATTAAAATAGTTAGATGGTTGCTGGCAGGCCAAGATACAGGTTGGAGAGCTGCTTATTATAACAATATCTGTTCACCAAACTTGTTATCTCTTACCCTTGGCTCCAATGTCACTAGATACCACTCCCTCCCAACAATGGGCTGGTCTAATTTCTGCTCATAAAGAGTCCTACCAATGCATTTTTGATGGGAATAGGTAAACTTAAAAATTAAGATGAATTTCTCTATGTGGGAAGGAAGTTAATATTTTTCAGTATAGAGCTTTGTGTTAGGCAGAATCCTTCAATAACTGATGTGATCAGCTGATCAACTCATTTGTTCTCAGGTTCATCTTCCCCCTTCCCCTGCTCTGCCTTTCAGAAAACTATCTCTCAGACTCTGTTGTTCTCCGACAAAGCAAGGCCCTGACACAAGAGTGGAGGCTGGGGAAGCAAAATCAGACTGTCCAGAAGTGACTGGTCTCTGCGGTGCCAGCCGCCACTGGACAGTGCTCTCCGTGCTCCCTGCTCCGCTGGGCAACTCTTCACGTGATTCCAGCTCCCACTGGATGGGCTGGGTGCTGGCTTCTTGAAATATTACCTCCTTCTTTTGTTTCTCAGCTCCATGAGTGGTATTTTCTGTTGTTGCCGATCTTTGGTTTGTCTCACTGACTCCTGTTTGACTTCCCTTTCATAGCTTGTGTAATCCTGAATTAAATTTCTTCATTTACGATATCGATAATGGCTTCTATTTTCCTGGATGGACTCTGATCGTTGCAGGCAAACTGGTTGTAGATATGCTGCTTCTGATGCAGGGGACAAAGGAGTCAGGGCAAGTATTCTGGAAAGCAAATAGAGCTGCACTATTACACAGAATGGTGGTATGAAATCTCTGATAAAAGATGTAAGTATAAAATAGTGTAGGACAACATGGACAGTTTCTGTGACTCGCTTTTATACAAATATGTAGAATACCTGTTACCTTTTATCACTCTCACTCTTGGTGCATTTTGCACTATGGAATCTACATCTTTCTCTGTCAAGTTATATACTCCCGGAATAATTTTAAAACACAAATTGCCTAAGGTTGAATAAAATTCTTTTTAATGGCTTTGAAATGAAGGGACCATGACATGAGTGCAAGTATCACCTTGTAAGTGCTCAATTTTGGCCAAAGGAAATATGTAGATAAATAGACCTGCAGGTTTTACACATTTTCCTCTGAGAGGTTCAGTGGGCAAGCAGCAGTCTGGAACTCAAAAGTCTTTGAAATATCCTCTACTCTGCCCCTCATGTTCAGTGACCTTGAGTAAGTCACCTAAACTGGAGGCAACTCTGGCTCTGGAGGGAATGATCTAGTATCTGGGAAAGCAATCCATTTAAAGATAAAAGAGGCTACAGAGATGTTCAGTGCTAGGAAAACTTAAACAAAATAACATTTGGATGTGACCATGTGCATGAAGCCCTCTAGAGAGTTCTCTCTGTTATTATAATCAGTCATGTTTAGTTATCTCTGTTTATGTTGATGTGTGGGGATTTATATTTCTAACACCCACTCCCATTAGCTCCATAGACCCCCTAGAGAGAAATTCATTTTACAAATTCAAAACAATTGCTTAGTTTTCATTTGAATGATATTTCCCATCATTTCCCTTTGCAATAAATGTAAGCTGGTTAATGCAAAAAAAAAAAAAAAAGAAAAAAGAAAAACAAAAACAAAACAAAACACTGAGACGTAGGTTGAATGTATTTGTAAACATGCAATTAAGAATAGACTAAGACAGTTGTCTACTACGTGGTTTGATGAAAGCATCAGCTGCCATCTTGAGCATTGCATGCCATATTTCCTAGCCAAAGGTTACATTCCTCACTTAAAGGGACACTTGACCCCTCAGGCCTGACCTTGTTTTTAAGACAGCTGACTATCATATGACTAACTCTGGAAATCTCTTAATCTGATCCCAGCATATTCTGATCAACTGCCATTGGAACAAAGTGGTAAAATACTTTGCAGGTGTGTTACCCCTTCCTCCCCTGTGCTATTGACATTGAAGATGACTGTGGCATTTTTTCCTCTTCTTAACCCAGTGTTCCAGGAAGCCCTTACCAATGGGTTGGGGCTGTCATAATTGACATAATTATTCTTTGGACTTGCTTTGGCATGAGTCTTTTAACACAGGGTTGACATCAGGTATGTATCTTAGTATGAGGCTCTGAGATAGTTCTAGCAATTCATGTGTTTCAGAAAGTATCACTGGGATTTTTAACTTGATAGAACTGGAGAAAATACTGTGAAATCTGTCGGAACTAACTGGTATGCAGAGCCTACAGAGCATGAACTTTCTCTAGGAATAGGAAGACACGAATGCTGAAGGCAATGGGAGCACAGCAGAGGAGACTGTTCTTATTTCACAGTGATTGATGTCTGACACCTGGGGAAGTACGATAGTGGGTATTTCCTGACAGTGAGAAGGGCATGTTTTGGTTTGACATAAGGTAAATATCATTTCACTTGCTTTTTACTTTCTAAATTTTAGGACTTTTTGTGTATGGGGTGAGGGATATGCTTAAATTTAAAATGACAACCTGGCTCTTTAAGAAAATTTCAGCAACCACCTGTTTGTAGAGTTCATTCAAAAAGTAATTTTTGAGTAATTATTGCATACAAGATACTCTTTTTTTTTCATTTTATTCCTCATCTATAAAATGCAGACAACAATGCTCATTTTGTTCACTTCACAGGATTGCTGGGAGGGTTAAGCAAACAAATGATATAAAAGCATTGTTGAAATATCAAATATTTTATTAGTTATATTTTAATGATAATTTTTACATAAGAGAAAAGCTTTAATTGGTATTAACCTTTCATATGAAAATGTGGGGAAAAGAGAAGTAAAAAAGGGATTACATGAGAATACCAAAAACAGTCTGGAATTTTAGGGAAAGAAAAGATATTGTTAAATAAAAATAATGGCTCTGCTTAAAGCTAAACAAAGTTTTTGTAGGATTATTTTGGATGGAGTTTTTATAGGTCAGTTTTTGTTTCTTTTAGATAATAAAACTATAATAAGATATGAATAATACTTTCACATTTAAGATGAAGGACAAAAATAATTTTCTCAAAATTAATTGTTATTAATGAAATTCAATATAAACAGCAACAAGTAATTTATACTATTTGTGTTAAACTGACTTCAGAATTGTAGTATTTTACTTACACAAGTATTTGCCGAATTACTGAGACTCAATTATCGAGAATACTATTTGGACTCAGCTCAAAATACTGGTCACTCAAATTTAAAACTAGGAAGCTCTCATCTGAAAGCATACCATATTTTTTGGACCATAAGACACACCTAGGTTTTAGAGGAGGAAAATAAGGAAAAAAATCTTGAAGCAAAAAATGTGGTAAAATATTTAATAACATAAATAACATAATATTTCACCAATGTAAATGTAAACAGAACTCAACAAGAGCATTAACAACCATTATTCCTCCCAAATTTGGGGGTGCATCTTATAGTCTGAAAAATAGTGTGTGTGTGTGTGTGTGTGTGCAACTATTTGTATGCAATATCAGACATAAAAATGGAAACTTATCCAATTGTTTAAAGATGAGCAAAGTAACAAAAAGAAACAACCAGTCAAATGAATAATGAAATATGTTTGCTCTATAAATTTATCACAGCTCACTTAATCAAAAATGAGAATTGCAATATAGGAAAATTTTAAAAACTGTTTATAAAATTTTACTGATAGTAAAATTCAAGTGTCCTGTAACTCAATAGAAACTAGAGATACTTTCTATTGTCTTTTTTTTCATTCTCACCTGAGGATATGTTTATTGATTTTGGAGAGAGAGGTAGGGAGAGAAACAGAGATGTCAGAGAGAAACATCGATCCACTGCCTCTTGTACTCGCTTCAGCCGTGGAACCCGCAGCCTAGGTATGTGCCCTGACCAGGAATCTAACCCTCAACATCTTGGTGTACGGGACAACAGTCCAGCTAACCTGGCCAGGGCCTTTTTATTGACTTTTAAAAAATATTTCTTGAGACAACACAAGTTTCAGAAGCCAATTTTTCAGAAGAGCAATTAAAATTAAATGGAGTGGCTGTAATTAGTTTAAAAGAGCAAAAAATATTAATAACTTTGCTATTTAGAATAACTTTGCTTAAAGTAGAATAAGGTTATCCAAAAATTATATTGTTTTTACTAAAAATCTATTCTGTGAGGGTTACATTTAGTGGGACACGTTCCCTGTCCCTTTGGCTCTAGCTTCCTAAATATTCTAATAACTCAAGTAAACTGCTGGGACAAACAACACAGCTATGAATGTGTCTGGAGATTCTGCATCTGCCTTCCTTAATCAACTTCCTTTCCTGAATATGAATTGCAATAATGAGTCAATTAACGTCCTCAAATGCCAATGAGATGCAAAAGAGATTGGTAGTGGTGGTGGTGGCAATGCGTTTCGGGAGCCGTTCCAATGTCTGGATTTTAACGAGAGTCACACACTGAGCTCACAACTGATTATTTATCTTATGCAAACGTGACTGGCTGGCGCTTCCCCCTGCAGCTTTCCCCATGGCATCCCAAGAAAGTAGGCAAGACAAATTTAACCGTTTTATCAAGAAAGTCTCTTTGGTTTGGAGCCATTACTCCTAAGGCTTAACTTCTGACCTTCTTACTCAGATAAAAAGACACGCTTTGATAATATTTCCTATCAAAGTTCTGCATTAATACTTTACACCTATTCTGAAATTATGACCCTTTTACTAATAAGTATTTAGGCATCTAATTTCATATCAGTCTCTAACCTGTATTCTTTTAAGTGTTTAGTTTCTCGTAATTTATTGTTTTGTATCTACCAAGTGCGTTAAGTATATTACTGTATATCAAAATACATTTTCTTTCATAGATTTTTACTGAGATATGATTGACAGATAACATTGTATTACTTTTAGGTGTACAGCATAATGATTTGGTGTACATATTATAAAATGGTAGCTAACATTCATTACCACAAATAGTTACACAATTTTTCAAGTTAGGTATTATTATTCCCATTTTGCAGACAACAGAACTGAGGCTCAGAGAGAGGTTTAAACAGCTACAGAAGAGCAGCAGCATTTTTGGAAATCAGGCCCCTCAGCCTGCATGCCCATGTCTTTTGCACTATGAAACAATGCTCACAGTTGTTTGAGATTTGATTTCCTATCTGTTTACATGCAATGAAAGGGGATATTTATTAAAGCTCTGAATTTCAAAGCAATAATCTTCCATTTTTTAATTTTAGTAAAAATCCTTTAGGGTTAATGAATATGAAATGCTCCAGCACAATTTACCTCTCAGATTTTTCAGTTTCCTCATTTTAAAAGCCTGGACAGCTGGCTGACCACTTGGCAAACACAAGACCCCCAAAGTAAAATGATAACTCTGGCCGCATGGCCACTTTTCCCTGACAGATTGGAACCCCTCACTGGCCATATTTTAATGTAAAAACTGAACTACTGAAATGCAGTCATATGCTTTCTTCCCAGGGAGTCCAGAAACGTCTTTCGGAGGAGCACGTAGGCATCCATAATAGAATCTGCCATGCCACAGTAACCAATTTACAGCTTGTCCTTCTAAAAATTTATCTTTCCTAATTGTGGCACTAAACAGAGTGGCCAGAAAGAGATAGTTTAGTGAATTTCCATGAAAGTCAAGTTATTCTCAAGTTAAGTGGGGTAAAAAATAAAAAGCTATACCAAGATATAGCTTTCCTTGCACAATATTAGTGCTATTTTAACAGTGCCTTGCATGGACTTGTGACTTGAGACATATTTGGTTCCTGCTTATTATTTATATCTAAGTTATGAAAAAAAAACCTTGTCTTTTGGAATGAGGATCTTTTTATCCTAATAACCCTTTTTGCAAATGTTGATGCTTTTCTATTTAGCAGATATTCCAGAATGAGTCTCTCATTAAGATACATCCTAGAAAATAAAATAACTGCATTTGAAATGCAGTTAAAAGATGTGAATGTCATTATGTTTGCTGCCTTTACATGTTTGATTATGGAAAAGGGTAAAATACAATGACCTTTCATTCATTAAAAGTGTTCTCTATCAAATAAAGACTAGTAAGTTGTGGCCTAGCCACATCTTCTAACCAAACATAGAGGATGTATTAATAGATGTGCATTGATCATTCACCCCTCTGCAATGTAATAGCTTAGAGGCTGAAGACATTGTATTTTTTAATGTTGGAATCATAGGATGTTCACTTCTTCAAAAACAAAATACCTAATGGGACTTTATCTTAAATGCTTCAGGAATTAAGTTTTGCAGGCAGAAGATAGGCTAGTCATACTTCAACTTTGGAAACCTACAGAAGAATTCCAAAATAAGATTACCTATGAGTAGTTCTTAAGAAAAAAAATATATTATGCCTTTGAAATCCAATATAAAACAAAATAATTTAGCTACTACCAGGTCTTGCAAAATGATATGCAGAAAATTAAATCCACCAAGGAATTCCAGAACAAATCACACTTTCACTTGCTTCAGTTACTTTCAAGATTATAATGTTAAGTTATAGAGCACAAGCAAAAGGAACTATAAAAATATCCTCTTGTATTTCAATAATGTGGCCTAGAGGTGGTAGCTAAGTAGCTCTTTACACACGTTACTGAACAATCTATACACTCGAATAATTAAAAGCAACAATCCCAGTTTACTCATAAAAAGTTCTTCCAGAGTCCCCTTCAGAGTAGTTACAGATGTTCCTCTGCTTCCAGTCTAAATGAGCTTCAATAAAATGTATTTTACAACCCTCCTTGGTCCATTTAGATTCCTAATGAATGTCAAAAAAAAAAAATCCCCCTTCCTTCAACTTTATTTAAACTAATTGGAAACCAAGTTCTTTACCTTTTCCTGAAATAATCTAATAGTTTCATCTAAGAAAAACTTTTATAAAAACTTATGTCCAGCTTAGTTCCCTAAGGCTCTGAAAATGTTGTTCTGTAGAGTATGACTTTAAGCCAGGTTCTTATTTTATGAGGCCACATAAAAATTCGAACTGAGGGAGCCTGAAGGGTGGGGTTGGAGTTGACTGGCATAATGGATTTTAAGTACTTTATGATTTTAACCTAATACCTGTACGGAAATCTTCCTTATCACATTCTGAACTTCTAGGTGTGAGTTTCTTTGCAATTTCTGAATAAACTCAAGTGAGGATGTCTATTAAATTAAGAAAGAGGTTTACACAATCTCACCAAAATAACGACCAGAGCTTGCGTTTTGAACCAAGTGGCAGCAGTTAATAATCATAGCCATCTCCTAAATGTGCTCAAAAAAGTTCAATATGGGACCTTTTGATAATATATTCAGCAGAATCTCACATTCTGCAAACTGGCTTTTCCCCAAATTCTGCCATCTGATCTGTTTTCTGCTGATGCCTTTCATTCTCTCATAAGGCAGGTGGTCAGACTGAACAGACAAGCAGTCACCTCATGGTCAAAAAGGCACTTCGATTATAACAAATTGACCCCAGGACTGTTAAGTGTTTTTCACTGTCCTGAAGTACAATCAATGTTTTTAAAAATGTACACTACTTTGGTAATTAAAACAATGCTTTATTGATAAGTAAAATGTATGCACATACATTCTGGTAAGGAAACCATTGAAGAACAAATATTCACCAGAGAATATTGCAAAGTTCCATTCTTTCCAGAATCTTCACTTTTCTCAATAACAAAAGACCCATACATAATGTTTTTTGAAAGACTCTGATACTTGAATCATTAAGCACTGCGATGACTAAAGCAAGGAATGTTAACACATTGGTGAGTTTGTGATTCATGAATTTCCTGACTTATAAAAACAACCATCTCTCTCATGGATGAGGAAGACACGTCAGTCATAGATGGCCCATTGAAATGATGTTTTACTCAATGTTCTATGTCACAGGAACAGTTGGCCATGGAGGGAAATAAGCAGTGGACAGTTGGAATATGTCTCTCAGGCTCTGTGAATGGGCTCTATAAACTACCTCAAATGTCAATTTACATGTGCTGTTTTAAAACTTCTCAAGATAATTTTTTCTTGATAACATTATAATTTTTGTGCCAGAGATAATTGAAGCATAAGGTTTTGTTCACAAAATGTATAATCATTCAGGATTATTGTCTAAAATTGTAAAAATATTTAAATTTTAGCAATGTAACTAAAATACAAGTATAATTGCTTGCCAATCAAGTGTCAGATAATGATTCTGGCTAGCCAGCCTTTCATCACTGCTTCAGATTTCTCCATGACACAGCAGTGATGGAGACAATGCTTGGTGGGAACGACGATCTGAAACATCTTCAGCTTCTGGATTAATTCTTTCATTTCATAAAGAAACCAATAGATAATGAGATGTTTTAAAGTGGGGTGTCTTAAAAACCCTACTTTATATTATATTTTCTGTATTATATTATAATATATTTATATTATATTTTCTAATTTTCTCACATACTCTGTTCCAACTGTTTTGGCCCTCCTGCTGTGGTCTGGACACACCAACCTCACTATGGTCTCAGGGTCTTTGCATTTGCCTTTTCCTCCACCTTCCATGTTCTTCACACTGATTTCAGACACCGCCCTCTCTCACTTCTTTCAAGTTTCTGCTTAAATGTCTTCTCATCAAAAAGGCCTTTCTGTCCACATATTGTAAAATATTAACACTCCTCCTCCAAAATTCGTAACTCTCTAGCCCTTCATCCAACTTCATTTTTCCTCTTGGCTCTTAGTACCATGTTGTGTGTTACATGTTGATTGACGTAATGGTTTATTGTTTCTCCCACTAAAGTTTAAGTTCTGCAAGAGCAGGAACTTTGCCTATTTTGTTCTTTAGAGTAGGGCAGCACCTGTAACTATGCCAGGCATTTTGTTGGTACTCAATAAACATTTGTTAAATAAATGAAGACAACTGATATCACATAGTGGAGAAGTATTCATATGACTCCCATATGAATCTCATGAGAGATATTACTATGTATTATTAATTTTTAAATGTTATATGTCTTTGAATATTTTAATTTTTGATTCCAATTCTTCACTCTGGGGCCTTATTTTTTATTTTTAATGTGAGCTCTTCTTTGTATAACTAAATAAGAGACTTAGATTTATTCTGAAATATAACCTCATAATTTCCATAAGATTATTCATACAACCCTGGGTGGTTGGAATGATAATCCCATTATCAATAATTCATCTATTATCTTTGGGTAATTGGACCTCATAATCAAAAAATGAAAAAAATTATATTTTTATCATTTTTTCATTTCTAGATATAGGTACTAAACCTAGGGAGAACTACAAAAAAAAAAGCTGTTATTGAGGCTTGCCAAAATTTTCTGAGTTGTCTTATACATGTTAGATACTTCCTCATCAATTTGGGGAATTAGGAAGTTTCTAAATGCTTTTAATTTGTAGGAGTTTGGAAAGAGGAGCTATGTTTTTAATTAAAATGTTGAAAGAATTTATACTAGTAGTCTGTTGATCATTACATATCTTCCTAGGGTTACTTTTCCTTCCTGTTTTTTGCTTCATGTTCACACAAGTTCATGAAAAAATACTTGAGATTTTTGCCTCTACTTTTATATAATTCATTAGCAATATTATATTCTTTAGTCACATAATAAACATCAAATTATGCATTTAGTATAGAACTTGACATATTGTGGTTTGGTACAGACTTGTGTTTGAATATTGAAACTGTGAGTTACCAACTGTACGGTTTTTAAGTTCCATAATTTCTGTGTAAAATGGATATAACAGCTACCTCACCAGTTGATTGTGAGAATTTTAATGAGATATTTTAGAAATTCAGCATTATATGCAAATTACACATCAATAGTCTTTAGACATAAGTTGACTTTTTTTACTTCCCTTTCAATAAGAATTATTTGGTGAATCTTAAAAACCCATTCTTTATTAATAATAATGACAATATTGACAACATTTTTATTATTAATTATAACATCAGCTAATATTTACTGGATATTTATTTTGTACAAAGTGCTATGTTAAGGAAAATATATGCTTTGTTTTTAAATTTCTCAACAACAGCACAATAAAAGTATTGTTTTATTTTCTTCATTTTGAAGTTGAGAAAACTGAAATTTGTAAAGGTCAAATAATGTATCCAAGGTCACACAGGTTCAAAATGACAAAGAAGAAATCTGAGTTTGAATCTTTCTTTTATTAAATTATATCCTTTTAACCACTATGCATACTATTTATTTTATAAGTGTTTTTGACAGTACAGTGTTTGAAGGTCCAAGGATATATGAGGATTGTATACACATATAATATATAAAAATATATATGAATATATATCATATACATACATAGAATTGTATTCAGTTAAAAAGAACATATCAATATAAGACAGTTTTGTTAGGTTCTGTTATATATGCAATTATTAATATAACATAATCTTTGACTTTTGACTTCAAGGAGGTTTATGTGAGTGTGTGTATGGATTGACATATTTCATATGCCTAAAAATATCAGATTAAATTACTGAACTTAGGTTTTAACAAATACATTAATCATAAAAAGTTAGTTAATTGAAAATTATTCCTAGAAGTCAAACTAGATGCCATTAAAAATGTTATTCTTTATGAAGCAGAGGAAAGTATGTAATAAGCACATCAAATAGAATATTTTGAGGGGATGTTGGGGGCAAAATAACATTTGTGACCACAATGATCTCCATATATGTAGGCACTGATTCCTAGAATATTAGAGTTAAAATAGAACTCAACAATCTTTGATAAACAAATTACTGAAGTATATATTTCAATTTTTCAATGAATAATGCAAAGGAGTCCAGAATCATGAAAGAACTTGGTTGCATTCACACATTGTTACAACCAAAGTGTAGTATCTTGATTTCCTATTCTGTGGTTTTCCTACTATATGTGAATTATTTCCATGGATAGAGAAGTGGAGGCATACTGGGCTAACTCCACCCAGGTGGTGCTAAACAAAAATGCCTTAGTTCTGTGGTGCTCAGCCCGTGCTCTGGTGACCTAAAGTTTTCAGGGATGAAGCTGAGGATGGTCAGTGCTCCAAGACCTTCGCATTTTCCCATCTGCACATTGGAGTTCTGTGAAAGACTATATTTGAATAGGAGTTGTTACTACTAATATAAGTAAATAAATAAATCACTATCTTGTGTTATAGGATCTAATGTACTATGCTGACTATACTTAACAATACTGCATTAGATACTTAAAAATTGCTATACCTTAAATGTTTTCATCACAAAAAAGGAATGGTAATTATTTGGGGTGATGGAGGTATTAACTAACCTTTCTGTGGTGTCATTTTGCAATATGTAAGTATATCATATCATGTTGCACACCTTAAACTTATACTTGTTACATGTCAGTTATATTTCAATAAAGCTGGAAAAACATAAAACTGGGAAATAAAATCTAGTGAAGCTTTGGGGTTCTCCTGATGATGGTGATATATGGAGCTTGTTTTATTAGTTTGATGATTCATGCCAGACATAAGTAGATGAAGTGAGAAAGGGGATGCACGTATGCTGAGAAATGGAGGGAGAGAGGAGGTCAGTAGCAATCCAGAGTGCTCCAACTCTGTGATGACGCAAACACGCCAGCGATGTAATCGTCAGCAGAGCTGGTATGTGTTTTGGGCTTACTAACTGGCAGACACTGCAGTAATTGTTACACGTTATCCCACTTACTCCTGTTAACAATCCTAAGAAGGCCCATTTTACAAACATGAAACTAAGACCTGGAGAAGTTAAATAATTTTCCCAACATCATAATTCGGACATTTTGGAACTAGAATTGAAACCAGATATAACTAACTGTTATTTACATATTTGTTATAAAAGCCAGATTGTGGCCCAATAATCTGATACATTTCTTAATGAGAAGAAACAGAAAATGAAAGAATGAGGTAAAAAAAAAAAGGCTTTAGGACTAGAGTTGCCACATAAAATGTAAAATACCTGGTTAAACTTAAATTTCAGTTGAAAATAAATAATATTTTGGAATAAATATGTGCAAATATTATTTCATTGGATGCACATGTATATTGTGAAAATGCTTTACTACAAAAAGGCTAGTTAACATAATCTTTCCTCACACAATTGTCACTTTGTTGTTGGTTTCATTGTTGTTGTTAAGGTGAGAATATTAAAACTCCACTCTCAGAGCAGCGTGCAAGCACACAATACGTTATTATTAACTGTAGTCACTATGCTGTACGTTGTATCTCTGGAACGTATTCATCCGGCAACTCGAAGTTTGCATCTTTTGACCAACATTTTCCCATTCCCCACCCCTTTCAGACCTGGACAGTCACTGTCCTAACGCTTCTGTGGGTTTTCTGTTTTTTGGATTCCATGTATGTGAGATCATATACAGTATTTGTCTTTCTCCACCTGACTTATTACACGTTTCATAATGCCTTCAATGTCCATTTTTGTTGTCTCAAATGGAGGATTTTCTTCTCTTTTATGACTAAGTAACATTTCTTTGTGTATACATATACCCCATTTTCTATATCCATTCATCCACCAACAGACACTTAAATTGTTTCCATATCTTGGCTATTTTGAAAAATGTTGCACTGAATATGAGGGTGCAGATGTCTTTTTGAAACAGTGATTTCATTCTCTTCAGTTATACCTAGATTTCTGGATCATATGGTAATCTATTTTTAATTTCTTGGTGAACCTCCATAATATTTTGCACAGTGGCTGTACCAACTTACATTCCCACCTACAGTGCATCAGGGTTCCCTCTACTGCACATACTCACCAGTACTTGTTATCTCTTATTTTTATGATAATAACCATTATAACAGATGTGAGGTGATATCTCACTGTGGTTTTCATTTGCTTTTCCCTGATGATCACTGATATTGAGCACCTTTGCATATACTTGTTGGCCATTTGGATGTCTTCTTTGGAAAAATGTCTATTCAATTCTGCCCATTTGTTAATTGGATTTTTTGTTATTTTGCTATTGAGTTATTTGTGTTTCTAATATAGTTGAATATAATCCCTTATCAAATATATAATGTGCAACTACTTTCTCCTACTCAGTAGCCTGCCTTTTTGTTTTGTTAATGGTTTCTGGCTATAGTTTGATATAGTCCCAATTGTATATTTTTACTTTTGTTGCTTGTGCTTTTGGTTTCCTGTCCAAAAAATTATTGCCAACACTGATACTAAAGAGTTTTCTCCCTATGTTTTCTTCTAGGAGTTTTACACTTTCAGGTCAGGTCTTATATTTAAGTCCTTAATCCCTTTTGAGCTAATTTTTGGGAGTGCTATTAAATGGGGATTCAATTTCATTCTTTTTCATGAGGCTATCCAGTTTCCCAAGCAAAATTTATTAAAGAGACCTATCCTTTACCCGTTGACTACTCTTGGATCCCTTGTGAAATATTAGCTGAATATATTTGTGTACTTCTGGGTTCTCAATTCTATTCCATTGCTCTATGTGTCTGTTTTATGCCAGTACCATACCGTTTTAATTACTATAGCTTTGCAATATAGTTTGTAATTAAGAATTGTGATTCCTCCAGCTTTGTTCTTTGTCAAGATTGTTGTGGCTGCTTGGGGTCCTTTGTAGTTTCATAATAATTTTAGGATTATATATTATATTTCTGCATAAAATGCCATTGGAATTTTGATGGGATTGCATTGACTCTATAGACGGTTTTGCATAGTATGGACATTTTAACAATAATTCTTCTGATTCATGAACACAAGATATTTTCCCATTTATTTGCATTTTCTTCAATTTCTTTAATGAATGTCTAATAGTTTTTGGTGTATAGAGGTTTTATTCCCTAGGTTAAATTTATTCCTGCATATTTTATTGTTTTTCATTTTATTAAGAGGTTTTTTCCTCCTAAATCTTAGAACCTTTCCTTTTTAAAGGAAACAGCAAGGAAAGAAGAAGGTTTTACTGGAGAAAATATGTACATAAAGGACATTTTCTGGAACACATTAGGAGAAGCAAAATTCCTAATTATATCTAATGCAGGCTGCTTGATCTCTTTATTTCAGAAGGGAATGATGCTTGCAGAAAATACCAAATTTTTCCTCCAGAAATACCTTTTGTCATTTTTTAAAAACATTTCTTTAATTTATGGAGTCTTTGAGAATCTAACAGAAGCTATGGACTGTGTCTGCAGAAAACACGCATGCCCATGCCCATATACCTCTCCTGAAGTCAAGAGAGACCATATTAAAAACACACACTTCAAACCATTCAAAAGCAGACAGCATGGCTTACTGGACAGTGTGCCTTAAAGTCAGGAAGGTAGCTGACAGAGTAGTAGCCTAGTAATTGTTTACCCACTGACTCTAGGGAAAAGAGAGTCCTGATTTATAGCATTTGTCAATTTCAATGGTATAAATTTCCACTGTGACTGATTCCAAGTGACCAGCATAGCATAGCATCATTGAACAGAGTTGAAAAGAAATGCACAGTAGCACATCACTCATAGTATTATACAAATATATATTCATAAACAATAGATGTAAAAAAATCCCTCAAGAATATAGATAATAGTATAATGTAATAAAATAATTAGGGTGTGGTGGGTTTTGAGTATTTATTACTATTTAAAAATATAATTTATGTAATGGAAGCTTATATAATTTAATTTTCAATAATGGTTATGTTTAACAATAAATAGCTCGCAAATTTCCTGAAAATTTAACAGGTAGCTCTTACTGGTTCAGCCCATCACTGGGCTGGCTCTGTCATCTATAAATAAGTCTCTTAGTTCTCACATAAATTGAAGAAAGGTAAAGTATGTGAAGCACTTAGAAGTTTCTGAATACAGCAAGTAGTTCTAGTAATAGCTATTATTGTTGTTACTATAAATGAGCAGTTTTATTCACAAGAGCTATGTTTCTTGTTTTAGTCAGTGACATGAGAGAATGAACATTTTTGTGTAATTTTTCTATATTACTGTTCAACAAATAAGGAGAGTGGGACACACTTTATTCCTTCTAGTGCCTATGGCATATTCTGAGAGTAAATTCAATTCTGAAAGGTACACACACTCACTCACTATAAAATAAATGAGTCCAAAAATAGCACACTATAAATGGAACTTGACATTTCAATACAGTATACTTTGTGAGTGGTATTATGTTAAACTTCCCATGGAATGGTATATGATTTTCTTCAAAGTATACCAAGGGTTCACTTAGGCACTGGAGTTTACTTATTTATTTCCTTTCATATGCACTATCTGACAATTTTAGTGCCTAGGGAATAACTGGATCTCAATTACATTTATATGCTTTCATTAGAACAATCATCTTGGCTGGATTTAAAAATTATTATTCATTAAATAACATGTTTTATTCTCCTGTTTGCTG
Organism: Trachops cirrhosus; assembly: GCA_028533065.1. NCBI lineage: Eukaryota > Metazoa > Chordata > Mammalia > Chiroptera > Phyllostomidae > Trachops > Trachops cirrhosus. Next base: position 44,956,685 of record CM052538.1, read on the forward strand.
TTTTTCTCTTCCTAAATGTGGCATGGATATTAAAAGTATTGTCATGATGTTTGTGTAGGCTACCTAAGCACTCAGACATAAAAAGAATCCAGCAAAATCACTGAATGTATATTTTTTGTTTCATAAATTGCCCCTTTGTTTCTATAATATGTAGATAGACTGCAGAGACTCTGTTCCTCTATGTCACTTTCCTACAACAAAATGAATCTGCCAGGACCCCATCTATAAGGTCGTCATTTATGGAATAACCACAAAATGTGATCAATCAAGTTATTCCAATGGAGCAATAGCCAGTGTGACCTCAACAGACTTGGGCTTCTGGAGCCAGATCTCTTTAGTGACAGACATAACCCTGGTGGGTCGGCAGCATCCTTCACTGCTCACTCTGCCATCTGCCACTGTGGAAACTTCATCATTAAAGGCAGAGTTGTTGCTGGACAAATTTGCAAATGGTTTTGAGAGCATTATTATTGCACAGAATGTTACCATCTGTAAGTAGGCAAATCTGAATTACAATGTATGTCTACCTTACTTTCTTTCTGTATGTATATCTTAATAAAAATATGCATGCATTAATCTCAAAACTGGGAACATTTTCTTTTGTGCTATGCAATTATAGCTTTGCACAAGGCCTTCAAAGCTTTATTTACTCCATTTAAATACATCCATACTTAAACTATCATAGATCAAAGAATAGCTATTTTATTTTGCATTTAGTTGTCTGATCTTATTCACAAAGTATTTTTGTTTGATTTATTCACTTATTATGTTACATTATTACATTATTATCAAATATTCACATTTACATATGTGTATATATAGCATAGCATTTTAAAAATAATATATTATTTATTTTATGTAATAAATTATTCTTATAATATAACATATTTATTATATAACACATTTTTAAATGATATATATTTTAGCTTTAAAAATTTTTAAATTATATCTTTGAGGTAGTACCACTGGCCTTCTTGCAACTTTCAATACCATGGAATAAATTATAAAGCTTATAAAAACAATATAATGAAAACACTAAACCAGAATTTCCAATTCATAAGCCAGGCAGTTTTATGTATATGATATGTATGAAATGTGTACATGTGTAAAGAATATATATATTCTTTAAATTCTAGTATATGTGCTGCCGAAGCAAGCACTATATTCTTTAAATTCTAGTGCATAGTATTGGGATAACTATAATTGTGAGCAGATTACTGAATGCCTACTCCATTTTCTGCAGTTTATTATACAATAACTCCTTGAGTAAGTTGAAGTTTAATTGTGCAACAAATTTACATTAGAATACCATGTAAAGTGCTTTTTTCTATAGCCTTTTTTGACTGGGGAAGCAGAGCAGTGTTGATTAGTATATTTTATCCCTGCACTAGCTCTGTTTCTATGAGATATGGTGCCCTGTGGATCTCAGAGAGCTAGAAAATGCTGTCCTTTGCTCCTGTTTGTGGGTTCTGTTATTGTGCATTTTTTCTTTTAGAAAGTACATACAATAAAATATCCCTTGCTTGTTAAGGAATCCCTCCTCACTCACTCTGTGCCTGTGTCACTGGTAGTTATAAAATTATAATACTATAGTATTTTATATCATATTATTATGTTATGGATATTGTATTGTTATTATTGCCATGGTACAGACAAGGTAACCAAGACACAGAAAGGTAAACCGATGCTCAGTATCTCACAGTTTGGTGAACTGTAGATTAAGGATTCTGAACTTAGCCAACCTAGGTCCAGCATCTGTGTTGTTAATTTATTTGAGTCTGTGGATCTCCAGAGTCTAAAAAGATGTTAATGGATCAGCTGTGGTGATGATGGGAATGGAGGAAGGTGTCTCATAGACATGAAAAAGCATAGAGAATGGCATTAGAGCATTTTCAGCATCAAGTGTTGGTGCTCAAATGTGCTGTCTGAATATACTTCTCTCTGCTGAGTTTTAAAGACAGAAGGAATATGACAAATGGGACCCAAAGTACTGAATTCATTATTAATATAAGGTTATGGTAAGTTCTTGATACCAGTCCTAAGATGTCTGCTTTGGAGAAATGCTTGTTTTCTACTCCATCACACAGTTTTTCTAGGTTGCAATCTGGTCATCTACTCTAACCAGTCATTTTCTGTATCCCCTTAGTCTCAGGCAAAGGAACCTGCAGAGAGAGCAAAGAGGTTGACAAGGCCTTCATGGAAGCCAGGGGATGGTAAAGCAGCAGTGGATCTCAGGAACCTATATATAAGTCTTCAATAAGCCTTGCCATGAAGAACTGGCCCACTAATTGTCTCCTTGCCTGACAAATCCCATGATCTCCTCTAAGTTTAGATCCATGTTTTCTCATTGATAAGGTCATGGAAAACTATGAGCAGACATTCAAAAACTACCTCTGCAATTCTCACCCTAGACCTTCTTTGATATTAAAAAATCATAGTAAATTAAATATTTGGGGATGTCCTATAGTAGATTTCTCGTGTATGAATAATGGTAAAATTATATAAAAAATAGTAAAATATGGTCAACTCCAAATTATCTGCCAGTAAAAACTTATGTTCATCAATGTCATGCAAAATAAGGTGTGGCAGCATTTTGACAATGGAAATAAACATATGAGTAACACTAATACCTTTTCCATTCATCTTTGTTTAAAAAAATAAAAAGAAAGAAACAACAGGCCCCAAATGGAGTCGCTTGCCCCTAGGACAACAAACCAAGACTTAATTGCAGTTTCAGTCTCTCCCAGGAATTTGACCTAAAACCAATCAGTCTGGAATTTTCTGATCAACGCTAGAGAGGTAATCTGCCTGACAAGACCCCTACCACACTGCCCCCAAAGAAAGGTGCCCTTGACTGAAATAATCCTTTCTTTCCTTTTGCTAATAACTTTCTTGTCCCCCCATTTTTTGCCCATAAAAACTTTCCATTTCACACAGCTTCTCATAGCTCCTCTTCCTTACGTAGCTGGGATATGAGTCATTCAATAAAACTTTTAAGATCTTTACAAATTTATGTGGTTGAATTTTTGTTATTTAACAGCTTATAATAAAATCATATAGTTTTGCTTAAAATTTATGTTTGTAAATGATGTAGTAACACAAAAAACTAGAGTTAAGAGACTATGAGAAATTACCTTTTCCCTGATTAAAAAAATGGTAATTATAGTACTTTGTACTATCAAACATGGCAATGTACTCAATGCTCTCATTTTTTTTTCTTTATTTATCTCTGATTGCAAAGTCTAACATCTAGAAGAGTGTAGGGCGTGTGGGAAAGATGTCCAACCTCTGGCAAAAACTCTCAGGACAGATGATATGAGTTGAAAGAAAGACACTCCTGTCCTTGGATTGTCTCAAAGAAGATAGCTTCTTCTCATCTGCTAGGTGAAGTAAATTTAAGAAGACTGTTGGAAGTTTGGCTGAAAACAAATATTCATGTAAAGGAAACACACATAATTTCTAAGGCCATCAATGTTCTTAAGTTATTCTATTTAGATGAGTAACACTGAGGTTTATGTAGCTTGGGATGCTATAACATAATGTCACAGGTGGTGGCTTAAGCGATAGATATGTGTTTCTCACAGTTGTGGAGGCTGAATAGTCTAAGGTCAATGTGCTGCCAGTTTGGTTTCTGGTGAATTCCCTGTCCTGGCTTGCAGATAGCCACCGTCTTGCTGTGTCCTCCTATGATGGGATGAGAGAGAGAGAGATAACTCTGGTCTCTTTTCCTCTTGTAAGAACACCAATCCCATCATGAGCACACCATACTCATGACTCCATCTGAGTTTAATTTCATCCCAATGGCTCCACCTCCTAATACTATCACCTAGGGGGTTAGGGTTTCAGTATAAATTTTGCAGGGACACAAATATTCAGTGCACAACAAGACTGTTAGAGGGATTAGATGTTCTAATAAAATAACCAAAAAAGAGGAAGAAGTATTTGTAAATATTCTGGTTGTAACATTCATGCAAGTGACAGTGAAATATTATTATAGGCCTCTTTACTATAATTTAAAAATTATACTATGAGTCAAATCAGAGTGCCTCAAATTGTACTGGCACTTGAGAATGAAAAAATAGAAACTATAGTACCTGTGACTTAGAGTTCTTTAAAATTAAGTTGAGAATAATACATAGGTGTCAAAAGGAATGAAGTTTTGTATATGCTGACATGGAATGACTGGATGTATTTTTTAAAATCTTTTAATTCAGTTTGAATATCTGTGTGAACTGATTAAAAAAAACCACCCAGCAACCTTATTTCCTAGTTTTGGGCACTGAAAAACAATAACTTAATAGCCGTGGATATATTTATTACCTTGATTATGATCTATATTAGTTATTATATTTCCACAAAGGCACCTGAAGAATGATCGTTTCTAAATCTAAGACAGGATAGTTACAATAAACCTGAGATTTGGCAGTGACCAAAATGCAGAGAATATGGTTTATGTTGAAAGACCACAGAAGCCAAAATGAGGAGAATCTCAACAGCCAAAGAGGGTAAAATTTGAAACATTTTAAATTTTACCAAAGATGGTAAAGAGAATAATGAATACAATTTATTGGAACACATTCAGTATGTAAAAACCCTTAAGGTCATAACATATGACAGAGAGAGAGAGAGAGAGGGAGAGAGGGAGAGGGAATGAGAATGAGAATGAACAAAATGACACAAATTTCAACTCATTAGCTACATTATTTAAAAGCCAAAACTAAGAATAAAAATTTATCCTGTTTTTCTTTTATGAACTGAATTTGAAGACAACCAGCCCTGCCTATTAAGGGAATATCCTTTAAGAATTCTTACTGATGGATGTTCATGAAATAATAGAAATAGAAAATCACAATTTTGTAATCTCTAGTAAGATAATTGATATTTACTTTAGGCCTTATCATCAGAAACTGAATTTCCAACTTCTCTATGGAGAGAAAAAAGCTCTCTATAATAATGAAAGGATTGTATAAAAAGATTGAATGAATATTGATTTATAATCTGGAGACCAGGAATGTTTTTGATAGCAAACTATATTTGGGAGAATATTTGAAATATAAAATATTGTTCACTTAAACTGGTAAAGTGTTTTTTGTAGAAGGTTGATTTTACTCAGCACATTTGTGATAATTTAGTCACAGATTATGACCTCAGTGATGCAGCTCTCAGTAACTTGAGTGCTATAAATAGAAAATGCAGATTTCTTAGCATGGGGAACATTGCTACAATACTTTCTTCTCACATAATATTATTATTATTTTAATGCTTCCCAAATTTGGGTGTCATACTTGAACAGAAGTCATACTAATCTATGTATCATTTCAATTTTAGTATATGTACACATAATATTATCTTAAAAGTAAGATAAACAGTGGTTCTGTCATTAAATTGAAAACTAAGAGTAGAAGCCTAATGGATCATATCCATGATCAATGTTTCAGAAGTGACTGGCAGCAGTGTGAATGCTCTACTGTACACGGGAGATCAGGTGGGTAATGTTGTAAGGACCTGAACCCAGGCAGCAGCAGGGAGAATGGACATGATGACCTGAATTTACCGGTGCTTCAGAAGTGGGGGAGGAGTGTGGAGAAGAGGAAATGTTAAAGGGAAACATGAATATAAGTGCAATTTAATAGCTTGGATGAATGCTCACCTGGCTTTTCAATAAGCAAGATCCAGGTTGCACAGTGTTGAGCAGTGACTGAGAGATGAGGAAAAGCTTTTTGAAAGCTCCATACAACTGTATAACAGCATGGCATTTAAGACATTTAAAAGTCTAAATCTACATTTTATATTCCTCTCTTTTTACTCTCTAATAAACCTTTTCCTTACCCCAGTGTCCCCTGCCAAAGATCTAATACGTGGGTGACACAACCCTGTTATGCAGTTTCCCATCTAGTGTTATTTATAGCATCTTTTTTTCCTGTGTGAAATGACCCTTCTCTCACGTATCTGCTAGTTTAAATCACACCGGTGCTACCAGGCTCCCCTGGAGTGTTGTGTGTGCTTCATCTCCATGTGCTTCATCCCCCGGGCAAGATCTGTTGCTCCTTCTTCTATGTCTCCATAAACCTAAGTTCATAGCTTTATTACAGTGCTCGTCACATACGGTTATTTTAAATGGCATGTTTCAGTCTATTTCATTAGAACATAAGTGCTTAAAGGCTTAATTTGCTTTGTTGTATAAATAAAACTTTCCTTATGTAAATTGCTATGTATTATTTAACATTAATTAATTAAGACATATTTGCCTACTCTCATCATTCATAGGCTAAGTTGCTGATGTTGTAACCATAGATCTATTGTTATGGTCCCTGCCCTCCCAAAGGTAATTAATGACACAGATAATCAGGGAGACTAACAAATCAGAGAGTGTCATAAATTTAGAAATCCTGAGGATGATGAGAATGATGATGTTAGCTAACAGTCGTTGAGCACCTTTACACGCATGGTTCCAAGCACTGTGCATGAACTATGCAATCTAATCCTCACAACAACTCAGTGACAAAGAAAGTAGAGAATACTTTTATAGAGATCACTAAGAAAACACTTAACCAACACTGGGAATCAGTGAAAACTTCCCAAACAAAGTGAAGACCTGAAAAATGACTAGGGTTTGGGCAGGTAGAAAGGAGAGATGGTGAGAGACCTAAAGGGAGAAGGGAGGGGAGGGAAGAGGAGAGAAGAGGTGTGTGTGTTTGGGTTAGAAAAAGGAAAAGTGTTTCTAACAGGAAACATAGGCCAAAGGTCAATCAATATATGTATTTAGGGATTTGTACTTCCAAAGTCAGACTATATTACGGAGCTTAATTCCTTTAGAAACAGTCACAAAAAGCTAAAAACTAGACCAGATCCATCATCCTCGTTTTACAGCTATGAGCAGTGAATCACAGTTCAAGGAAATGAGTTCCCAATGCCACACAGAGTCATTGGCGAGAGTCAGCTTCCAGGCCAGGCTCTTTCCAGGACCCCACACTGTTGCCCCTGTGGATTGTTAAATGGGTTCTACCTCAGCCAGCCAGCAGTAAATGTATGCACACAAATAATGCATTATGATTCCCAACCAGTGCACCTCAGTTGATGTTCTTCTCTTGATTATTATTTAATAAGAAAAGTATAAATTTGGGGACATAATAGTACATATCTGTACTTAATCTCTAAACAGATGTGAACTAGAAATGATTCCTCTCAATCTTTTCCTCAACACATAAGTTTCATCCTAAAAACGTGTCACTTTTTTGCTTGTAGGCTATAATAATTCCATCTTAATTATATCCCTAGTGGACAGTATTAGTTTAGTCTTATTTTGAGTTGTAGGAACATGGCCTTTGGAGGCAGACAGACTAGGGTCTCAGTTCTGGGTCTGGCACTTATCAGCTATGTGACCTTGGGCCAGTCACATGACATTTCTTGTGGGAATTTAAGGGACAACATGCATGCAAAGTACAATGCACAGTGCTTGCTACATGGTACCTCTCAAAAACCTTTAACTTGTGAGATATGCTTTCTAACACCAAATCATAAAAATCACAACTAAAAAGAGTCAGCTGCTTTAGTCTTTCCCTTTGTTGATAGACTCTGTAGGCTGGTAAAGTTTTTACCTGCTAACATGAAATCCCCATTTAATTTGTGGACTTTGTAAGAGCAAGGACTATGGATTTCTTATATATTCTGGCATCTGACAATGTGACAAGCACACAGTGAACACCTATACAGTGGTTGAATTATTTCATTACTTGATGTCTGAGTCAAGACTAAAACTCAAGCTTCCTGATGGCGTTCTGGGATTTTTCTTTTACAGCACCAAAAATTAAGGTAAAATAAAAATCCCTGTTCTTCATTTTGTAAAGAATATTCTGGGAATATTGTGGGAAAAAATTTGGCCTTAGAAATTTCAAGTTATTCTATGGTATTCCAATATGTTGCTTTTCATTCTGCCTGGACCCCCTTGGTACAAATTCACATGAACATGGATAGTTGGAAAGGGAGTATGAACTTCAGTTGAGCAGTTAGGAAGTGAGGCAGTACTTAGTGTGAATGACCTGCTGGGTGGTGGATATATGGCATGGCTCAGGCGCTGTGTTTATGCATTTTCAATTGCTTTCTTTACAACTCCAGTCCAGAGGAAATATCATCACTGAGCCAAACAGGGGCAGACCATTCCAACGCAGTGAAGTGGAATCCGGAAATCTCAAATAGGCATCATACCCCTTGAACTTGGCCACAGCTAAATATGTAGAAAGAAATCCCACAATGAGATCCTTTGGTATAGTATACTTAACCAAAATTATAACCTTATAAAGGGACTATGAGCAAATATTATTTCCAACCCCCCTTAATGTGCTTAAGCTGTGGAGTTCCCAGCCTTAATTTTAGTAGCAGCCTTAGCAGCTGATGGAAATAATGTTGTGGACTGCAGATGTGTAATACCATAGAAACCTAACCAGTTTTGCTTGATTGCATGACATCAGATTCTTCCAAAAACCGAGTGCAAGCTTTTGGAATTCATCTACTTTTTAAAATGAAAACAGCCATTGCTGTATGCCTAAACAGTGAACAGTGGTTCCCACTCCTCTTTTTCACTCTCTTCCCTCTTGGGTCAGTGCTAAAATATACATGAAACACATGATCCCTGTCTGCCAATTATGGTTGGAAGTATAACATTATCCTTTAACTTAACATTCGTGAAGCAATTTGCTATAAGAATGAGGGGTGATGTGCTGGTTTTCATACAGTAAACTGTGCTAACTGCTTAAAAATGCACACAATTTAGGAGCTGACAGGTTCAATTCTCAAGTAAAGGAGGTATATTGTGATGTTTTGGCATGGGTTAAATATTCGCTCTTTCTGCTGCCCTGTCTGTGGGAAATATGCTAATAGACTATCACTGAAGCCTTTGACTCCCAGGCACCCGGAAGCCCGGAATTCCATAGCGGTGATGCCACGGGTCTCATTGTATCTGATGGATGTAAATAACCTTGGCTTTAGTATTTTGATCGATCTGGAAGGTATTAACAAGGGATTTGTATTACAAATAGAATCCTACAAAAACAAATCCTTCTTCAAGAGTCCTTTCAGTTTACTCTGATTAACACCTAGCTAGTCTTTGGTTTGCGAACGTCTCCTGACTTCATCTACTGGTGTAACAGTCTTCAGCCAACAGATTAAACTGGACTTAAAATAGTATGTTTTCACATATCTTATTTTTCAGCAAACAAAACAAAACCTAAGTAAAAATAACAAATCTCTTCTTTTGTAGGAAATTTTTTAAAGTCCTTAATACTAGGAAAGTTTATATTTTAAGGGAAAGGAGAGCCAAAGGTCTGGTTTGGCAGAGGGAATAAAATTGCAGTTTAAGAAATGGAAACAGACTATTTATTTCTCAGTTACAGCAGAAAAAAATAAATCTATGGCCTGTGGTCAGGTGTCCCCATTATGAAGTTCATGACTCAGAGCAGAAAGTTCACTGAGGGTCAAGTTTACTAGATATTCCTCTGGATATGTTTAAGTATATGAAATGAGAAAGTGTTTTAACACATTTATGTTAAACTTGGAATGTCTGACACAACTGAAATTTGAACTTTATTGCATGGATTCCTAATAGGACTGAGGGTTTTCCTCTCCTGTTCTGGTTAGTATCCGTGTCATACTTTTATTTTGATTTCTGGAGGGATAGGCTACCAGAAGAAGAAGAGGTGAAAAAATAGATTGAGATAGTACACAAAATTTCCCTAATTAAATGTAAAGTGTGGCCTTTGTGTTATTTCTGTCAAATGGTGAGCTTGTTGCCACATAATAATCACATTTATATTCTCATTTTATGACAATTTTATGATACCATTGTGTGCCAGGTACTCTCCTCTTACGTAGAAACTTTTCTCAATCAGCCAGCTGAAGGAAGTGTGTACAAGTTGCTGTAATATTAGAAATCTACTGTGGCAGCCCATCTCCTGTTTGGATGGGTTTTAGTTGCTCTTCATTTGGGAAGAATATATTGAGCCAGGACACAGACATAAACATTAACCCTGGCACTGCAACCTTGTTGGCTCATACTGTGCTAAAATTTATGAGGTCTCCTCATAGAATTAAGACTCCAGTAGTGATTTAAACCAAATTAATCACACTGGCCATATTGGTTCGGTTCAACTCTGGACATCTTAATTTGGTCAGGGATGCATTCACCAGCAATTACAATAAATACAAGAATGTTTATTATTTTCTCTCTGACAGGATAAACTAGTAAGTATAACATAATTTAATTGTTCAATTATTCAATTTTCATCAACCCTTCAATATTTAAAATATGTCTTATAGTAAAAATGTCAGAGTATATTTAAAAGTATATGTAATATAACGCAGTTTGTATTTATAAAATTACCGGTACTTAAAAATTATTAACCATCTTTTCATTATAATATTTAAAATTACTTCATCTGAAAATAAAGTTCACCCACAAATACCTATCATTCTATAGGCTAAATTATTCTAGTTAGTATTTTTCATAACATCCAGCACAGAGATTTGCCAATCTTCATATGAGGAAAGAAGACCGTCGTGATATTGGATTAAAACTAATGTAGATTTTAGACCACATATCTGTCAACCAATGCCACAATAACACCGTGTTATAAACCACCCCAAAGCTCAGTGGCTTAAAACAACAGTCATTCATTTCTTCTCACCGGAAAGTTCTTTTTTGCACTAATCTCAATATTGCAGGACTTTTATCAAATGCAGCTAGTAACAATCAATACATTTGCATTTTCTGGCTCTACTCCAAATTTCCTCCTCCAATGCGAGAAGATCAATAGGTACTTTCCTTTCTTTGAGATTCTCACAGGTGGCAATTTTACCAAACTTTTTGCCATTACATAACATTTTTCTAGATTCCTCTCAAAGTTTCTTTGCTCTCTGCTACCTTACTCCAAAGACGATGCCGTACATTCAAGTATTTGTTACAGCAGCACCCCACTTCTAGAGAAAAATTTTTGCATTAGTCAATAATACCACTCATTAAATCACTCCATGATCTTGTGGCTGAAAATAAGAATAATTTATTCCCTTTTGTGTGTTTTTAGGTCAGCTAGGGCGTGGTTGACTGGGCGTGGCTGACTAGACTTGATTCAGCTCTCTCGGTAATTGGATGTGGGTTGGGTCTGAGTCTGCTCCAGTCTCTGTTGCAGGTCAGGTTCAGATCTGCTCCATGTGCGATCACTGTGGGGTCCAGGCTGCACCTGAGATGGTTTTCCAGGGAGAAGTCTTCTCATGGTATTTACAGGAGTGAGCAAGGCATGAACACACATAAGCACATCTCAGTCCTTTGCTTGTGTCATAGGTGCTGACACATTTTTGACCAGAGCACATTCCATGGATGAGGGTTAATGAAGTACACTTAGTCTCCCCAAAGGCCTTGGCAAAGTGTAGACATATGTTATTGCTAGAGGGAACTAAACAATTTTGATCAATTATTCAATCTACATCGAACCCTCTGTGAACTTTCACTGAAATAATCGAAGTTATTGTTATTCTATCAAAAATTATACAAAGTAATACTTAACCTGTTTTTCAATTCCACATGGAGCATTCTTATTATAGTTTCTAAAATAGCATGGCAATGCTAGATAACATAAAGCCAGTTTAATAATTCTGTGATCAGCCTGATCATATAGTGAAGAGATTACTGAAACAAATAAAGCAATCTCTTGTTCATTTTATAAACCTTAACAATTTTCTGAGGAAATAACAAAATAACCAAAGAAAGTAATCAGACCTGACTCTACTTTCTAACTTATTTTGAAAGATTCATTTGTATACAATACCATTAGGGAATTATTTGTTAATTCCTTCTCTCAAAAATACCTGGCAAGCTTATGTTAGTGTACGTTTCTTGTCTGAAATCCAATTCTTTATCCTGTCAGGACCTGCATACGTTCTGTTGGGTACTTAATTGTTAGCTGCCCCGGAGGATAACAGTAGCCACAGTTCAAAGGCACATTGTCCAAAAGGGACTAAGATACTCAGTCCGAATCCATGCTGCAGTCACTATTCAGGGAATGACATGGATGCACAAAGGCAAGACAATGGGAAATACCAGACAGAGTCTAACTATTAGAGATTAAAGGCAGTTTTGTTCCTAGGTGATTATGAAGCATGTCCAGTTTGGAGCTGCCAGTCACAGAGATAGAGACATTACCCAGTAACCTTGAAAGAGGAAAATAATTTGGCTCTGTTCGTCAGGTTGAGAGCAGGAGGACCAACTTCAGATGTCATTTATTGACATGAAAAAAGGTTGTAAGACTCTGCCACCTTGTTAAGGATTGGCCTAAAAACTAGACCTGTGTAATAAAGAAATTTGGCTGGCTTTTCTCTCTGGTTCTTGAGAGGTAGGCTATAAATCTCTGAAATCTCCAGAGTGATAGGAGTATCTTTGTTATTGATGGTGGGCCCCTAAATAGTTTGCGGCAATGAGGCTGACCACACCAGAAAGGCCCACCATGTAATTAGATGTAGAGTTGGGGCTTTGAGCCGTGTGAAATCCACTGGACCTCAGAGGGTGAAGAGGGGCTGGAGATTGAGTTCAATCACAGAGCCAGTGATTCAATCAATTCAAACATGCTCACTTAATGAAATCCCATTAGAATTCTGGACACAAAACTTGAGGGAATTTCCATGTTGGCGAGATCTTGTGCATCTCGTCACATATTGATGTCCTGGGAGAGTGACGCATCCTGACTCCACATGTTTGGAACCCTTTCAGAGCTCACCCTGTGCACCTCTTTTGTTGTTCGGCTCTGATTTGTATCTTCTTTTCTTTTTTCTCTCCCTTGTCTTGCCTTGGTTGCCTCCCCTCCCCTCCCCTCTCCTCTCCTTCATCTTTTCCCTTCTCTTTCCCTTCCTTTCTTCTTTCTTTATCTTTTTGGCTGTAACAAAACTGTTAACATACGTATGGTGCTTTCCTAAGTTCTGTGAGTTCTAGATAATCATCAAAACAGAGGGGTAGTGGGAATGTCAAATTTGTAGTCAGTTGGTCTGAAGTGAGGGTAGACCTGAGAACCTCAAAGTGGGTGGTCGGCGTCAGTATTGCAACTGGTCAGAGCAGAGCCTGCAACTGAAGTGGCTGCTTCTGAGTGAGGATGAGCAGAGATAGTTGACACAGATTGGGGTCCATTTCCCAGAAGATTGGGAAATCATCTTGACTCCCTGACATAGTGAGTCTTTTACCCTACTTTCCCACATTATTTGTGTATATGTATGTAATAAAAATTTCCAGTGAAATCATGTTCAAACATAAGAATCAAATAATTATTTGTTAATAAATAATATGACATGTATAATTATTATTTTACTTTTATATCTTTCAAGTAGAAAGTGAAGACGAAAAATTCTATAATTGCCAGTTGCAGACTATATAGGGTTGTGACATCATTATCGGCTTTTTCTGTGTCCATTCTCATCCCTCTGTGCTCTGTTCTGTGCCAGGAGCGCTAGAGGTCTGGAACCTGCATTTCCCAGCAACCCACCCTCTTCCTAGCTGTTTTCTACTCCCTTGCATGGAAGGTGGTAGAAAGGTACAAATTGAAAAGATAGTTTTTGTTTTGTTTTGTTTTTTGTTTGGGGTGGGGCTTTTTGTCTGTTTGCTTGCTGCATGATTTTCTCTTTTAGGCCCCACCTCTGGCAGGGGCAGAAATAACATCAAGGGTGTGACTCCTCTGCAGAAGTACAGACTCCAGGTTTCTGCTCAGGTGCTTGTTGCAGGGGTAGTGCAGGTAGTAGGAGCTGCAGATGCTCCTTCAGCAGTGCTCTTGGGCCCTGCATCCCACAGCTACAGCTATAGGGATTTTGCAATGTTAGGTGTAGTGTGAGCCCCTGGTCTCCTTCTAGTGGTCCTGGTGGTAGCATTTGCAGCAGCCTCGGCTTCACAGTGACATGGGATCTGGGTGCTATCCTTCCTCCATCCTGGGGCAGCTTTGCACCATCGCTAATATCTGGGTTACTTCATCTTCTCCCTTTGGCTCCTCCAGGCATCCTCACATTCTTGTATCCAATTCCTTATTATATTTCTGTTTGAAATATCAGTATTTTCCTGACCAGACACACAGACTGATACAGAGGGCAAGTACTATATTACTAAAATTTTTGTCAAGTGGAATTTTTAGAAAAACTCTTTAAAAGAAAAATTGAATTCTTCTGCAAGTGATACATCTACTTCTAATTCAAGTAACTCATTAAATGATTTTTGAAATTTATGAAATTTTATTATATAAAATTTTATCTTTTATATTTCAGGGTTTTTTTAGATTTTACTTATTTATTTTTAGACAGAGGGTAAGGGAGGAAGAAAGAGAGGAAGAGAAACATCACTCTGTGGTTGCCTCTCGCATGCTCCCTAATAAAGTCTTGGCCTGCAACCCAGGCATGTACCCTGACTGGGAATCCAACCTGCTACCCTTTGGTTTGTAGGCCAGTGCACAATCCACTGAGCCACACCAGCCAGGACTTTTTTTTTATACTGCATTTTTTTAAAAGCTGGTTGCACCTATAATTTTATTCCTAATAAATTCTGCTTTCATCTAATTTTCAAATTACTCTTGTAAGTTTATTTTCTCATTTATATAGCAAATATATAAATTAGTTTATCATTTCATACATACATCAGTTTACTTCTTTACATGCTAAAATTTATTAGTATTTATAAATTCATCTTTTTATTATTTTTGGTGTTATCTTTAGAAAATATTTTCCCACAATATACACATTCATGTGTATTCTAAATTAGAAATTATGCTTTTTTAATTGACTTTATCAGTGTTGCCTTAGTAAAATATATAGGTTTCAAGCGTACAATTCTGTCATACATCATTTGTATATATAATTTTAGAGCAAAGCATATTATGATCATATAAACAAATTATTGACAAACTTAAGAACTATCACAGTCAACCTGTGTGACAATGGGGATCATTGTAAGTCTGACTGACTGTCAAATGGCTCTGTAACTGGACCAAAGGAGATGACCGTCATCATCAGCTCAGGTATCCATACATATCATGATTACCTGGAATATGTATTATTTGCTAAAAGTTACTCTCAATTACTAAGTTAAGTGATTAAGGATTTCTGTCCTTGGTTTCAAATTTATTCTTGGAGATTTCTAGTGTGAAAATCTATGGAAACCTTCAGATTTTATCTCACACACATTTTGGACTCATGTGCAAACAGCAGTCTTAGTGTGAAAGCCATTGCTAATTGGAAACATAAAAGCTAAATAATTATGTGTGGTATAATTAAATTCCCAAGTCATTTTTTAATTAGTATATCATTGTTTAGGAAAATTGATTTTTAGTCCAAGGCCTACCCAGCTCTTCTGGTGTAGATTGAAACTCTAAAATTAAGTAGCTAAAATAATCCAGACTCTATTGTCACTCTGGCTGATTGTAACAGGCTGGGTGGCTCACAGTCATCTTCTTCCTGAAGACCTTCCTGACTTACTGACAACTGCCTCTGTATCCTCCCAGGGAGAGAGAGAGAGAGGGACAGCTCTGGTCCCTTCTGTTTGTAAAGACTCTAATCCCATCAAAGGGCTCCATTCTTATAATCTCATCTGAACATAATTACCTCCCAAAGGCCAATCTCCTAACACCATCACATAGGGGCTTAGGGTTTGAACATACGAATTAGGGGAAAAACACAAACATTTAATTCATAAAAATAGTTATACTCAATTTAAATTTATAGATTTTAAACAATCAAGTCATGACTTAGTAAAATGCAAAAAATAAGGAAAATAATTGCAGAATAATTTTAGTAGATGTTAGGAAATGGTATTCCATACTTTTTATGTTCTACTTTGTAGCCTTAGTCTTCCTAAAATAATAAAATAAAAATTATCATTTTCATGTTGATCTCAGTGTTAGTAAATTTTGTTCAAAATTTAGTTGTATTAAATTATGGAAGCATCTCTTACTTCTTGTTTCAATTTTGTAATTGATATTCTAATTGGAAACAAAGTATATTTACATAACATCCCAATGAAAGCATTAAAATTTTTTTTCAGGAAAAACATTTGTCTACTTTGATACATCCAGATGTTAGCATTATATAAATAATATAACTAACTGTTGATTATTTTTTGATTTACCTATTTGGTAACACATAAACAGAACCATATTACTTATATTACTTTAAATATCAGTTTTCTTATCTTTAATATTTGAGTTTATTTTGTGTTTGTCAGTGAAATAGACCAAAATATACAAATTATTTTGAAATTTGGGGAAAAAATCTCAAATACAAATTGCCACCACATTATCATCATCTTTAGGTTTGCGATTTTTTATTTCTAAAAAAAAAGTTTTAAAAATGCTACAACAGTTAATTAAAATAAAAAAATATATTCACCACAATGTTCATAGCTGCGTTATTTACAATAATGAAGTGCTGGAAACAGCCTAAGTGCCCATCAGTAAGTGAGTGGTTCAAAAAACTGTGGTACATTTACACAGTGGAATACTATGCAACAGAGAGAAAGAAGGAACTCCTACTACTTTCAACAGCATGGATGGAATTGGAGAGCATTATGCTAAGTGAAATAGGCCAGCTGGTGAAAGACAAATACCATATGATCTCCCTTATAAGTGGAATCCAATGGACAAAACAAACAAGTGAGCACATAGAACCAGAAACATGGAAATAAGGAACAAACTGACAGTCCAGAGGGAAAGGGGGTGAGGGAAAATGGGGGAAAGAAGGGGAAGGGTCTAGACAAGGCACATGTATAAAGGACCCATGGTAATGAACAACAGGGTGGGGACTGACTGAGGGAGTGGGGGGGGGGTGGGCATGGGAGAGCAAGGGAGGAAAAATGGGGACAACTATAATTGAACAACAATAAAAAAAGGAAAATATATATATTCATACATTT
Organism: Trachops cirrhosus; assembly: GCA_028533065.1. NCBI lineage: Eukaryota > Metazoa > Chordata > Mammalia > Chiroptera > Phyllostomidae > Trachops > Trachops cirrhosus. The sequence goes on from CM052538.1 coordinate 44,973,603, forward strand.
AACACAGTATTCCTACTCTTAGTAATTTATATGAAAAAATTAAAACATATGTAGGAAGAACTTTCTTTGTTTCTTAAAGAATATGAAATTGGAAAAAATCTAAATACTTAAAATAGAATATGACTTGGTAAATTAAGCACATAACAGAATATTTACAGCCATAATTATGATGATTATATAAAAATCAAAAAACAAATTTGATAAAATATGAAATGGAAAAAAGACATGCTATGTTATGCAAAACTAGATAGCAACTATAAAACAGATGTACACATTTTTCAAGTTAATATGAAAAATGAAATAAATTTAAAATAATCAAGTTATTTTTGTTTTAAAACATTCAGTTTTGTTTACACTTCATTTTAACTTAAAGTAAAGTTCTCCTTCATGTTAAAATTCTACATTTGGAAAGGCATCAAAGTTATAGGTAAGGTATGGGGAACTAGAAAGAACTTTAAAGCCTGTTGTTAGAGTTAGAATAAGACCACAAAGTCAAAAGATCTTTTTGACTAGACTTAAGGAGCAAAATTTAGAGGAAAAAAAAATGTTGGAATTAAGATCAATAAAGAGCATCCTTCCTCACCTTCAGAACTATTGAAAATAAAAGCTTGGGAGGTAGGCAAATGAAGATAAGATTATCAGCAAAGTTACTGAGAAACTGGCTGGAGGGTGTGATTTTACTTTTTGGCCAGAAAGGCTTGTTTCTTCCTAACTCTGTGAATTCGTTTGTATGGAGACATGAAATAGACCGATGAAGGGAAAGTCAGGAGAGATGAACTTACTAGGGTTATAATTTAATCTATCTAAAAATGAAGAAGAGAAGGCAAAGAGAATAGATCTGCAGAGTCTGAAGTTGTTCACTAGATCTCCTCCCCCTACTGTGAAACCTTGGCCAGTGATTGTCGCCTGCATGCGGGTTACTCTTGCCTCCTGTGACACCTCAGCTACCAGGGACAATCAGATGAAAAGGAATTTTTTACAAATTTTTTTTAGTTTATTGTAAATCTAAACATGAGTTCATGAAAAAAAAATGCCAGAATAAGTTTTTCTCTGGTGGTTTATTTTACTTCATTTTTTCAGTGAAAGAGAAATATCTTTCGAATGTTTGGGTCAGCACTAAAATGAGATGAGTGAGGAACTTGCTTTTCAAGCTATATTTAAGGGGCTGATAAAAAAGCTCAGTATCAACATAGTATTGCATGCACCATTTAAAAGATAACAATGCAAGAAATCATGATGGATGAAATATGAAAATGTTACATTAAAAACAGTATTAGGAATTTTTCCTTTGGCCTCAGACTCTAATATGGTTTGGCATATCACTGATTTACTGATTAATATATTTTAAAAGAATACTTTTTTCAAGCTCTTTTTTCTGTAAGAAATTTAAATTCTAGGGTTAAGATCTGAGAAGTCAAAAATGTTTTTAAAAACTGAAAGTTCTATAATTTTTGCTTACCAAAGTTCTACTCAGTTCTTCACTTTCCTTAACATCAGCTGAAAATCAGACAATACCCTTATGAATTCAATGCTAAGAAATATTTTATGCTCCAAAGTTCAGAGAAAACAAAATAATATTGCAAGGCCAAGTTCTTCTCAAAGAGCTGCAGAACACCCTTATTATCCAATAAAAATGTACTGAGTACCAGGTGCTGCTAGGTGCTGAGGATACAGGGGTGCATACCAGGTATTTTTCTTAGTCTTTAAAGATGCATTTTGAATCTGGGGCTGTTGTATTAAAACAGGGTCCTGGAGCATAAATTAGGAAAGTAGTTTTTTCTCTTATTAGCTTCTCTATTAATGCATTTGGCAAGTGGAAAGGACCACCTTGAGAGGCTCTCCAAATTTATGAGATGGGAAAAACTTAACCAACTCTCTTCTACAGGCTAAAGAAACTCTTGGGGTCTTGAAGTCTAGGAAGTGCTTGAGCTCCTGAACTCTTTTGATTACAAGCCCCTTGGAGACAAGTAAAAGCATGTCATTCTCTTCGATGTATCCCAGAGCTCAGGTTAGCACAGCGAGTGTTGTAAAGTGAACAAAGACTTTGCACCGCCACCCTTGGTCAGAAGACCAGCATTTAAAACCAAGTCTGTCTCTTGGTGGCTGTGTGATTTTGGTCAGGATACTTAACTTCTCTGGCCCTCATTTTCCTTGCTGAGAAAGCTCAGTGGGCTGTTATAAGAATTCATCAAGGTGTAGGAAGTAAATCCAACTTTAAACAGATAAAATTGTTAGCTATATGCTGTCATTTCACCTAGTACAGGGGTTGGCAAGCTTTTCTGTAAAGGATCAGATAGTAAATATTTTAGGCTTTGCAAGCCATGTGGCCTCTATTACAACTACTCAGTTCTGCTGCTGTAGCCCTAGAGCAGCCACAGACAATATGTTAATGAATGGGCATGGCTGTGCTCCAATAAAACTTTACAGAGACAGGTGACAGGCCAGATCTGGCCCTTAGGCCATAGTCATGCTAATTCCTGACCTAGTACAACATAGTATAGATTTAAGCACTTAGACTATCTTTTCATGTTAAAATCACTAGACTCTAAACTCCATGAAAAAAGCAATTTTTTCTGTGTTATCACTGGATCTCCAAACACCTAGTCAGAGTTTTCCACTTTTTCAGAAAATGTTAGCTTCTAAACTTGGAACAGTGATGGAAATATTAAGTACCTGGAACTTAATAACTGCATAAAAGAGATAGATATATTTCAATCTAAAAATCCTATATTGTATAATGTCATAATAAGAAAGTCTTATCATGATGAGAAAGTCTTAACATGACTTTATACATTATAATAAGATATATTGAAATATATTTATCTTATACCTTACACTTGATTTTTCCACACCTGGTTTTATACAATAGACAACAACAACTACAACAAAACCTTACCTTTCCTCAGTGACAGAAAAAAAAAGAAAATGTACCTAACCTGGATATTATGTTATTTATACCCAAGCCCATAAAAAGTGTTAAAGCCCATGGGAATGAACATCAATTATCACCGTGATTTATTAGAGGCAAAGGAATGGATTATGGACCGCTTCTGTGGTAGCACTCTCACACAGCAGTGTTACAGGCATGGTGCCATTTGGACTGCATAAAACATGCATATAAGCAGAGTGCTTACAAGGTAATTTTAATTGAAGCATGACATATATCATTAAGCTTTTCTCCTTTTCCTGGACATCCCCTGTCTTTCATTCTTTATATTCTCTCTTAAGACATCCCCTGTCTTTCTTTCTGGGGTGTGTTGTTTTTCTAAGGTTATTGAACATATCCAGGAGGGGTAAGATCTGAAAACAGGACTGAATCCAAAGGCTAATATTGTTACTGAATAAAGGTAGCATTCACTAACAATTCTGCCTTCAGTGGGTCTGTTAATATGTAGGGAAAGATATGAGACTTTCCACACTGTTATCTATAAATGGCTTAAAGAAATAAATGTGTAGAAAACAATGGAAAAGTAGAGTTTAATGTGTTTTTCTTTACTTTTCTAAGAATTTTAAAACACACATATATAATCATAAAGAAATATATTTTAATTTCAGAATTTGGGATTATAGAAAATACATATTTTATACTTTATGATCTTAAAATAATAAAATTGTAATGTGAACAATAAGGTAAATGTTAACCGAGACCAATTTAATGTAGGTTCTCTATTAACCTAACCCTAAAACACTGTTCACAGGGTAGGGTCAGTTTTTAAAAGAAATCTGTCTAAGAAATACCTGGTCTTAAAAGTGTACAGGAAGCAGATGAGCTAATTGCAAATATAAATAAAAACAGGCACTTTGGTTAGCTCATCAGTTAATCTGGACAGATTGAAGACTCACTTCCCACTCAACTCTAAAATTAATCCTCTTTGATAATGGAAGAGATGTCATTGCGGAATTCAGAAATAATAAATTTACCAAGAAACTTAAGAAAAGGATAAACCCAAGAACTTTGTATTAAAAGAAAATATGGCTCCTTCTTAATTTTTATTCACCTCTTTTCTAGCTCCTTCACTGACCTTGATTTTATCTAGAAAACATAAGAAAATTCTAAAAGACAGCTTCTTGTATTGAGACTGGATTCAGAACAAAAGTAATTTGCACCCTAGTTCTGAATTTTAAAAATGTGAAGCTCAAAAGTTTTGAGATTTTTTAGCTCCAAACATTTTACTAAATGTAAATGTTGACAAGTGAGTCATCCAACTCTCAATTTTTATCATTTACTTTCTGATGAAAAAAGAAACTGGCTTTAACCACAATTTAAGGGAAAGAACAGTTGCTTCTCTCCTACTGATAAAAATTTCAGCACTATAGGCGAGTTCCCTTGATGCTAATATAGATATGGTGGGCCCAACAGACAGGTGGAGTTGGCAAATAAATGTTCATTTCTTCCTTTTATGACTCAATGTTATCATGAGGGAAATTGAGAACATTTCCACAACACAGCTGTGTGGGATTCGCCAGCTCGTCTATCAAGATAACACAGAGTCTTTACTCCCCTGCAGTTTGGCAACCAGTGCAGATCTGAGTGGGAGATACAAGATTACTCTCAAGTTCTTGGCTGTGCTAGAAGCGCAAGTTGTGTTTCAGAGTTGCCACTTCTATGTATCGATTTCAGAGACTCTGCAGTTACTTGTGGGATACTCTGGCTTATGCAGTTATGAGAAGGTAGGGCTGGATAAGATTTTAGAGTCCATTTTAGTCAATGTTTGCATCCTCTCTCTATCTCCAGCATGTGTCTGCATACCTCTGGGGGAAAGGAAACACTACTTTCCAAAAAAACTTTCCTATTTTTAAAAAATATTTTATTAATTTATTTTTAGAGAGAGGAGAAGGGAGAGAAACATCAATGTGTGGTTGCCTTTCTCACACCCCCTAACTGGGGACCTGGCCTGCAATCCAGGCATGTGCCCAGACTGAGAATCAAATGGACGACCCTTCAACCCTTTGGTTTGCAGGCCGTCACTCAATCCACTGAGTCACACCAGCCAGGGCCTTTTCTATTTTTGATGACCTCCCATTTTTAGAAGATTCTTCATTATATTTATTCTTACTCTTGCCAAAATAAAGTTTTTACCTGTTATTCTTAATTTTATACTTCGAGGTCACTCATAGGAAATCAATCCCTTTTTATTATAAATATACCCTTAAATTCTTGAAAGTAGTCATCATGTAGTAATTAGTCTAATAGTTCTTCCTGTGACAGGGTCCAAAGTCTTTTCTCCTTTGGATAAAGCCACTCAACTCAAAACCCAAAATGTGATCAGATCATAGAAGAGTGAAGTGGGCTTGTTACCTTGCTTGACCTGATGGCTGGCTGGACCGTGTCACCTGCAGGTCCGTTTTAACTCTGATCGAGCCCAGCATCAGAAAGAGAAATGGGAGATGCTGCTGTTCATTCTTAAGAACTGTAGTTGTCTCAGGAAGCAACACAGTTAATGTAGACAAATAGCCCTAATTTATACTTTGTTTCTCCAGATAAAGAATTTCAGGAAAAAAGATCCATAGATAAAAAGCCAAACCTGTTATCTTCCCACATCAGTCAGTGGACCAGACTCAAAATGCTGTGAGTGCCCCTCATCTTTGCCATATCCAATGGGGTGTTATTTCACTGTTACAGTGTTCTGTCCTTGGGTTGTCATGGCTTAACCAAAGCCTTAAATTATTATAGTTTGGTGTGACCTTGGTGACACAACCATGCACACAGCTTGAATCCTCTCTGAGTCTCCCTGTGTCTCAGATGTAGTTAAACTGAGTGGGAGCAACGGCGTATGAGAGATTGCAATAGACTAACATTCTCAAAGTCCAAAAGGAAGTGCTACTTTCTTTCCAAAGATTCTTGCACAGGAAAATGCGCATGCAATATTGCTAGGTGTAAATGTTTGAGAAAAGCAGAAATCCATAATTCGTTGAGTTTTATTTTTTTAAGTTGACCCTCATTCCTAAATATGTCTTCTGAGTGGTTCTGGCTCATGAGCTATCAATTTGAGGTTTTTGTTCCATAGTCACGTTTTCTCAGTTATCTCACCAATTCTTATGATAATCACAGAGAATATTACTTAGACACTAAAAATGGTATAATAGAGTATGCAACAACTTTGCAAATACTTCTGATAAAATGTTATTTAAAAGATGAAAATTTTCTTTAGTGTGTGAATAACGCAGAATATTTTTAAGTGATTTAGAAAGAAAGACAATGAGAAAACAGTAAAATGGAATGGATTATTTAGATAAAAGGGCTATGGATGATTTTAAACTTTTTTTTCTTTCTCCTATGCAATATTTTTATAATTCTCCTGTATGAGCCTACATAGCTTCTGACAATAAAAGGATTGTAAATATATTTCAATTATTATATGTAAGTAAAAGAAAAATCAAAACACAATACTTCATTGAGACCAAAAGAATTTCTTGATAATTTAACTTTCCCTTGTAATATGTCTCTACTTTTCAGGTTTTTTTCCCTAGCATACGCTCTCATTACTCTTTCTTCAGAATCAGTTTTAGTAGGAAGACTAGAAATGTTGTAATATCGAGATGAAGGGAACAGAAGTGGAGCATGAAAATACTCTATTTGTTAATAAGGGTGTGAAATAAGAGGAAGAACACATACTAGGTATAAGATTGATCAAATTTTCTTATGCTGGCTCTTTCTAATGGGATTTGACTCACTCTGAGCTAACATTCTTTTGAGCATTTACTCAAGCTATTATTATCTCCATATTAGTGATGATGAAACTTAGACCTGGTGAGGTCAACCCAGTATCACAGAGCTCCTAAGGGCCAGAGCCAGGCTCTAAATCCAGGTCATCCTCCCTCCAAAGTTGGACTACCTATTGCTTGTAGAGGAAATAATCTCAGTCAACATAAAAACTTCACCCTAGCAGGGGTGGCTCATTTCGTTGGAGCATCGTCCTATAGACCAAAAGGTCATGGGTTCAATTCCTGGTCAGGGCACATATACAGGTTCTAGGGTTGATCTCTGGTTGGAGTGCCTTTGGGAAGGCAATCAATCGATGTTTCTTTCTCACATCGATGTTTCTCTCTCTCTCTCTCTCTCTCTCTCTCTCTCTGTCTTTCTCTGTCCCTCTGTCTTTCTCTCTCTTTCTCACTCTCCCTTGCTCTCTCTCTAAAAGCAATGAAAAAAATGTCCTTGGGTAAGAATTAAAATATAATAAATAAACAAATGACCAAGTAAAAAATAAATAAGCTCCCTGCCAAGCAACAAAGCAAAACAAAACAAAACCAGGATTTGGTGTTTGTCTAATATCTTTCTTCTCATTGGATTTGTAGCACATCAAATGGACCAGCCACTGTGCCTCATAGAGTTCCTACTGAACACAGATATGTTTCTAATGAGGTTTCTTTTCTTTCTTTCCTTCCTTTTTCCGCCTCTCTTCACTCTGCTGTGTAATGACTGTAGTTGAAATTTTGAATGTCACAGGGTCACAGTGTCCTTTCTTGGGATACCACAAGCAGTTATTAGAAAATCTGAAGAACTAGGATTTGAGATTTTTCCCACTGAACACAACGTAAGAGCAAACAAGCTACAGCCCTGTTGCAGTGAGCTGAGTGCAGCACGACGCTGTGCAGGCTGGCCAGCTCCCTGTGCTCGGCGTGTCCTTTGACTCTACGTTCTCAATGCTTTCACATCTGGGGCCTTCCTGCCCTTCCCAGGCATAGCTAATTCCTAGAGATAGCTAGCCACTTCCTGAAAGCGTGTCTTTCATATCGAACTACCCAAACCATCACTCACAGCCAACCACTTTCTCTACTGGGCTCTCATACCCAGAGCCACTATGCCCCTGCCTTTATCACCCCAGGGCAAGGCTGTAGGCAACCAGGGACAGCCTCTATGGCCCAGAGCCCACCAAATGCATTTATTTTTCAATTACAGTTGATATTTAATATTACCTTATACTAGTTCAGGTGTACAACATAGTGGTTAGACATTTATATAATTTATGAAGTGGTCCCCCGATAAGTCTAGCACTCACCTGGCACCATACATAGTTATGACATAATTATTACTGACTACATTCCCTATGCTGTATTTTACATCCCTGTGACTATTTTGTAACTATCAATTTCTACTTCTTAATTCCTTGACCTTTTTCATCCATGCCTCCAACTCCCCTTCCTGGAGTATTTATTTAATCTAGCCAATCCTAAACCTCTTACTCTGCCTCCTCACTCCTTTTCATGGAAACCACAGCAAAGACTCTTGCCTTTGCCTTTCTCTTGCTTCCTCTGCTTCCTGACCTACTCGGGCTTCCCTGTGTGGCCCCATGGTATGGGATGCCCCCTCTGCTTGAGAACTGTGAATACACCAACCTATCTTTTTGATGACAATTGTCTCCTAATTTGTTAGGCTCACTATATCTGCACAAAAATGAAATCTACATGTAAAAACATTGCAGAAAGCCCTAGTCTCATGTCCTGATTCGCACTCCCTGGAATTCCAGCTCTGTAATCATGAGTCTGTTTGTGCTGGGCATTAAGAGTGTGAAGTCAGCTATGACTCCAATTGGGGTTCTTACAGCCTACTTGGGACAAAACCTCATAAATGGCTCCACCCATATTAAGAGAGGATTGTTCAGTGTATTGACAATGCACACAAACCCATTTCGCTTGTCATATAGATGATTAAATACACAATAACTAAGTAATGTCATTGTTTAAAGAACTAGACAAGGTAAGCACCCTGATGTTTCATTACAGGTCTGCCACCAGAAACCATCGTGACCTCAAACAGGCTTTGACCCCTCCCGTGCTACATGGGAACACCAAAGTTCTAGGCAAAAACTTGAAAGTAAAAACAAGGGAATGAAGAGTTGTTGGACTAAAATATAAATGTTTAAATGCAATTCTATCTGAGAAAAGTTTTGAATGCCTAAAATGAATTCTGGCTGGATAGAAATGCTTGAAGCTACCTCATAAAGCATTGTTTATTTTCTCTTATGAAAGGCTTGCTCCCTTGGCAGCCTTTCCTTGCCAATATGTGACGTTCTCTGGGGCAATTTCCAATCACCGCTGCTGCTGGCCAGCTGATCACCATAGTAGTCAACAGACTGACCCCAGAGAGCACCAAGACGTCCCACTGTCAGACGGTTTGCATGATGCAGCCTCAACAACATGAAAGCTCTAAACACCTCTGTGCTCTCTGATTCAAACTTGGCAGTTTGGGGAGGTTGCCAGGACAACACCAGGAGAGGATCCAGGGGAGTGGTGTGCCAGAGCCAGCAGGTGGCAATGGCCAACAGCAGCTCAGAAGGCAGATCAGTCTTTCCAGCAGTTAAGACAGCCAACAGAGTGGGGAGCCAATGCTGCCCTTGTTAACCAACGTATAGGCATTGTTATAAATGACATCGGAGCCCCCTGTACATTTCTCATTGGGCTTGTTAGCCAGGTGGCAGATTTACCAGAGTCATCAATGCTCCAAGCAAAACGTATGCTATATCATTTAACTTACATTTGAGGCCAGGGAATTACGTTTCTTGGAATAATGTCTTGGAGACACAATAACAATGATCTCTGGTATTTATACAGTACTGTTCTCCAAGGCAATTAAAGCACCTGACAGACTGCATCTAAATCAGACTTAGAACATGGCTCACAAGCAGATGAGGAAGAGTTATCCAGTCACTTTAAAAATTAAAAACCTACATGTAGACATGATGTTTTAGAATTAAAATTATACAAAATTTGAGGTGGAATTAAGATAAAATGTAGGAGTTCTCGTTGTCATTTTCATACACAAGCCATCAGTTGGTGGAGTATATAAAATTATGAATCATGCCAATATATTTATGTCCTTGTTAAATTCACCTCTAATGACAAGGCTGAAAGACAGTAGAATGCAAGCCTCTTTTAATTTTGATCTACAATAAGATTCTATATGTGCTAGAGAAATAAAAAAATGTTCTTTATAGAATTTGTCTTACATCCTTCCAATAGCAAAGATAATATAGAAAGCAGATGTTATAAGAGATGTTTTCCAAGTTGGGATAAGTTCCAATAAATTGTAATATTTCTCAAATGAGCAAGGTTTATCAAGCAACAAATATTTATTGCTTGTCTATAATGAATTTGGCACTATTCTAGTACTTGCGAACTTGAGGAAGACATAAAAAATCTAAGACCAATTCTGTGTTTTTAAGGACACTATAATCTTATAGACAGAGCAAAACTAAAATAAAATTACCAGTCAACATTAAAGGAGACTGTGAACTTGAGTACAGACTCTTCCTGTAATCAGACAAAGAGGAAAGGAGAGATTAGTGAGGCTGCAGGGAGGAGGAGGGATAACCTGGCTGAGCCTTAGCATGGGTAAGATTGGGCTCCAATGGCCACAGCATACTAGAAGACTAGAAGTCAGAGTTTCATCTACCACAAAATGATAATGATTTCTATGATAAATTTTAATCACAGAGAACCAGTCATATGCCAAGAACTGTATTTGGTTACTGGTAAACAAGATAAAATGTGATGTGTTTTAGAAGTAGACAAAGAGTCTTGTAAATAGCCTATACATTCTGCTGGGTCTATTCAGATTCTACTTAGCTTGCTATCTGCACTTTGGACCCATCACATATGTTCAAGAAGTCAAAGAAACAGGCCATGCTGCCTCAGTTAAAACTTCCTTCATCATTTCTCATTTTACCACCATACACAGAGACCCTCCTGTACATACACTGGTTCATCTTCTCCGTGTGTGTATGTGTGTGTGTGTGTTATGATTAAGCCCTTTCCTTCCTTCCTTCCTCCCTTCCTTCCTTCCTTCCTTCCTTCCTTCCTTCCTTCCTTCCTTCCCTTCTTTCCATTTTTTTTCTTTTATCAACATCAACTTTCCAACACAGAGATTACTCAAATTTTTATTCCAGAGTTTCAAGAGAGGTAGGCTTCAGTCATTTGTATCTCATAAGAGCAGTGAACATTTTGACATGACAGAGTCATTTCACACATCTCCTCACTGTTTCTAAGCAGCATCTAGCACAACTTGTTTATAACTGCCACTTCCTGGCTTTGGATATGTTTCATGTTAGGTTAAAAAAAGAGAACATTTTGAACTGACTTTGTCTCTGGTACCAGTCTCAGCTCTTTTCACTCCATTTAGTTCTCATGCATCTGGGAAAACTCTAAGGCTTTGATTACAGATTTCTCCTGATATTTGCTAGATCCATAGCAAAGTCCCACAGTTTTTCATATTTGAAAATATGGCCACTGTTATCAGGAAGGAGAACAGTAAGCAAGATGTGGCTGAGCAGAGACAGTCACACTTACCTACTTCTCTCTCTTCTGGGACATGACACTTGTTTTTGAGAGAGCAGCCTAGAGTTTGGAGGGTGCTCCTGACTACAGAACAGAGCCATGTGGACAACTACTATTTGAGGGATCCCTAGGGTAGCCACTGGTTGAACTGGGCCAAAGTTATAGGGCTAAGTTGCTTCTGTATTCCCTCTGCCCCCAAGGTCTCCACTTGAGATAATTCAAAAAGGTGAATTTACATCATAATACAGGGACTTCAAGCATAGCCAGGTAAAATGCCTTCTTTCTTTTCCTCAGTAGAACAAGCTTGTTTCCACCATAGTACCCTTGTTCTAATTGTGCTCTCCACCTGGAACTCTTGTGTCCCCATCTTCCCATTGATGGCTTGTCCTCATGTTTTAGCTCTCAGCACACACACAGCTCCTCCTCAGAGAGTCGCCCCTTACCACTCTGTCTAAAGTAGCACACTACCTCTCCCTCCACTCCACACTACCACCACCTCACCACTGTACTCTCTAATACAATTTTCCATTTTATTGTGTTTATAGCATTTATCAAAATCTGAAATAACCAATTTAATTTATTGGTTTTTTTTGTTTTATTGTTTCTTCACCATTGCTCTATATTAAAATATAAGCTTCACGTGATCGTTGATTTAATCAATTTTGCCCTAGTGGTATTCTTGCCATAGTGCTTGGCACATAGTATGGACCCTCAAAAAGGAGAATGAATAGATGAAATGATTGTTGCTTTCTTCAATAATTTTCCATTTATAGCTCAACTTTCTCTCTCCCCATTATTTCTCTTTCTTCCCTCTCCTTCCTGCAATTATTAGAGCAAATAACTTAGATTGTATAATAGGCTGAATTACACTTTTGTTTAGGAAAAATTGTTCTTTGAGAATCCATAAAAATATAATTCTATACAGCATCTCTCCCACTTCTCAACTTCAAGGTATTACACACTTGTTGGAGATCAGTTTGTCAGCTTATTAAGTGTTCACTTTCCAAGTGACTCCAGTCTGTATGGGGAAGTGGGAAGGCAATAGTACAAATAGCCTGAGAGAGAACAAGCTAGAATTATTGTTTGCTCTTTTTCTCTTTAAACTTACAAATACCACCCAGACAGTCTCTGCATTACAGAAAATGTGACCTGTTGATTTTTATTATGAACAAATTATAGCTATGACTCATAATATTTGACAGTTTTGCTTTATAGTCCTAAGTTTTCAATTGTTCCAATGAAAACAGGAGAAAACAGCCCAGATGGGTTTCAACCTGGTAACCATAGACTTGGAAGCACCATGTCTGAGCTCAATGAATCAGGCAAGTGAAGATGCAGGTTTGAAGTATCAGGATCTCTACTAACCCTGTTACAGAATCACAGAGTCCTATATTCATCGTGTAAGGACACACACAAACACAAGGTGAGAGAAGAGGAAGAAATAACACTGAAGCTTTGGCACATGTTCAACATCAAAATATCTTGACCATGTAACCTGACCTTTGATGCATTCTTTTTTATGCGTAGGTGGTTTTGTATTAGAATCTTTACATAAGATAAAGGGATTGCTTCAAGGGGGCAACAGGGCTCTGAGGAGCCATCGTTTGGCCCATCTGCTAAAGAACTGTGGGGAATAACATCTGCCCTACTGGCCTCAGCAATCCACTGCATTAACGGAACATAAGTGCTTATGCAATGGCACTGGATCTGTGGCAGCTGTTTGTTCAATGTTTCATGCTTTTAGCCACATCTGCTCCAAATGAATGTTAATATTGCAGTGGCATCCACTAAGGATGGGCTCTGTCAGCTTTGCTGAGGATCAGTCTGACCCCCAGCAACAATGGAAAAGCACTTTGTCCAAAAGTACCATCTTTTATAATATCTTTATCCTCTTAACCTGCAGGTTACATCATCATAACCTCTCCACCTTCAGCTTTCTTCTCTTCCATGCCCATCCCCAAGTAAAAACCCAAGTCAGTGAATCTCAAGGAGAAAAATTGCATTTATTTCTAGCACCCTGTCCAGCAATGTCAGATAACAGTTTATTCATCCCCTGGCTCCTGGATGACATTGAAGCATATCAACAGTGACAAAAGTATATTGAATAATTATCTTGAAATTAATACATTATCCCAAACTTAAATAAATGTCATCTAATCAATATATCTTGGAATGGAAAGGGAAGAGAATGTGAAGGGCATCGCTTCATTATTCATTAATTTTAAAGTAATGTAGGCAGATGAAATGGTTATTTCAGAGCACTGCTATTATACTCACTGGCATTTTAAATAACTCCCGATATTTAATAGTATATATTCCCTTGTTGGAACAGCTTATAGATATTAACACTTTAGCTTCCAGATTTGGCTGTTCTGGAAAGTCAAGTGACAATATTTCAAGGCCATTACTCTAATTTCTCTCTTTGAAAAATGCCTTTCTATTTTCATTGGTAACTGGTAGCTATAGCATATAGTCATCTTTAGTCCTTATGAAATAGCCTATTCATGTCACAGTCTTGAGGATTCTAATTGTTCCATTCATCATATTCCCCAGGATCAAATAAATAGCTCCTTTATATTTCCATTCTCTAGTATGCAAATGAGATGTATATGATAATACCTCCCAGAATTTATATAAACTTATGTGGGAAATATAAAGGGAAGAGAGGGCATGCCATGAGGAAGTAGGTACTATCTAGTTTCCATAAATAAATCATGAACAAAGACAATGATTAATGCAAACATACTTCTTAAATATATTGTTTTATTTTTGTTCCATTTATTCCCATATATGATTATTATAATATATTATAAATACAGCTGGGAGACTGGGAGAGTATTTGAATAGGTTGCCTCCCTCCCCCCACAACCTCCACTCTTTAAAAAAAACCTAGAGAAATGGTCAAAAATGATCTAAAAAATGTGTCAATGTAGAGATATTTTTCCTTAAAAATTAAAAGATTGAACTCTTAGTATTAGTTAATGGTAAAATGATTTAATGATAGATTTCTTCATTTGTGATTAATAAGAAACAATATCAGCAGCCACACAATCTACCGAAGCAAAATGACCACTCTGGCGAGCTGAGGAAGAGAAGAAGAAGCGTCTTCCTACCAAACTGAGCTTTTGGCTGGCGATAAAATCTGTAGGAAACAAATAAATCATTTAAAAGCACTCAAGAGCATATTTTAAAGAGAAGATTAAACATTTCTATTTAGTATAGGTGCTAGTTAAGTGGGAGAAATTTCGTTATAGGCTGCTTCGTACTTTCTGCCTCCCACGATGTCTCTGACGTCCGTCAGTTCAGCAGACGCTCTGACTGGGTCCTCGCGCTGTCGGTGATCTCAGCAGATCCGTGACTTAGCTCCTTGTTTTACAGGCTTGAGCATTTCACGCAGAGAGTAGCCACCTGTGCTGGGACTCAGGGCAGTTTTATGACCTCAATACAGAGAAAGCAACACAATTTTCAAATCCTTAGTTGTTCTCTGACCTGAAGGAAGTGAATTCAGGGCACTGGGCCTGACTGCATTCTCCTATGGTAGCTGATAACATGATTATAAGATATTCTGGAATGCAGATGAACATTTTACACAATAGTTTGAGGACAATTGAAAATATGTGAGCATTCCTGTAATCTTAAAACTTAAATTTTAGTTTTTATTTTTGTTTTTGTCTTTGCAAAGATAAAGATCTTTATTTTCATTTCAAGTAATTTCTTAAAGCTTTCAGATGAAACATTTGAGTGAGATCTTCAAAGCATTAATCAAAGGGATTAATGAGCAGTTCATGGAGTCAGAAAAAACACCTTGGATGCAAGCTCATCTCTGCCAGGCCCATCTTCAGATGGATCACACTTCATACCTGCTGCTTTCATGCTAGAAGAAAGTAAGAGGCATAGTTCATCTCATTCATATTAACAATTACAGCATTTGGTATAATTATACTTGCTGTTTTATACATCAGAACAGGACTCCATAGATTATACAGTGTGAGGTCAATGTATAGAATGTTTCATTGAACAAAAGGACTATCCTAGATTTTACAGGTTAAATTCCTAAAGACAAAACTAAGCAAACTTCAACACAACTATTTTAAGTAGCACTGAGACAGCTCAGCCTGATGTGAATTGCTCTTCATTAGTATCCTTACATCCCATGCAATCCCCCCACTCAGAGAAAGGGATCTGAACTTTCAATCATTAGAAGTTGGAGACAGGATGAGTTTAACCATCATTCTAGCTTGAATCCTGTAGAAGGGTTTAACCCTTCAATAAGACAGAATTGTTGACTGAATTTTGTTTTTTCCTTTGCATTTTTTATGTGCAATGACTGTCTATGCCTATGATGAAATCTCTATTTCCCTAAACTTGACATAGAGAACAGGCCTGGCCCCAACAAGCCTGGTCTTGGGCTCAGTCTCAGGACTCCATCTTGCCCTGGGAGCCTTTGTCAGTCACTGAGGGAGGGAAGTAGGACTGCTGATTTTGCAGCTTTCTGATGTTGCCCACACTCCATCCTCTGAGGACACTGGCTTCTTGCAAGCCATAGTGGACAGGGCCTCCCAAGTTCCTGTGAGCAAGGTGGCTAGGTGGGAGGTGCTGCTGTTTCATTGGCCCAGCTCTGCGATTCAGCCCCTCCTGCCACAATGTCACAGGCAGAGGGAGAGAGAACCAGGTTGGAGCCTTTGACAGAAAAAGCAGCACCTTGTTTCCTACAGGAATGGAAAATCAGGTCCCATTCCACTCCCCCTTCACTTAAGCATCAAAGCTCAGACATCAGGGAGACTGGAAGAGTCCCTCCGACCCTGGGAAGTGCCACTCACAACATTAGGGTCTCTAGCCAGAGGACTTCCTTGACCATAAGATCAATCTTAATAATTGGGTTAAAGTATAGGACCCAGTAAAATAAATAGCTGCAAACAAATTGAGGAATGGAGGGCCAGAACATGACCACAAAAAGCCCCTGTGTTGATACTTTCTAAAAATGGATCCACATCCACTGAGGCACAATCTTCATTCAGTTCACTTCTTCTTTTCTAAAATCCTCATTGAGGCTATGCTTATTAATTTGAGAGAGAAAGAGAGAGAGAGAAGAGAGAGATCAATGTGAGAGAAACATCAGTTGGTTGCCTACAGCACGCACACAAACTGGGGATCAAATCTGCAACCTAGGTATGTGCTCTGACTGGAGATTGAACTCACAACCTCTTGGTGTACAGAATGACACTCCAACCAACTGAGCCACCCATTCAAGGCTCCAGTTCACTTCTTGACCAGATCCTCCAAAAAGAGAATGATTCCAGAACCAAGAGTAACATGGCACTGATGATGAGAAAACATATATCCAATAATGAACTTCCAGTTAATCCCAAGCAAATTCAGCAATCAGCTGGTATGAAAGGAAGGAGTATTTGACAGGGAATTCTTTCCCTGTCTTTCAGTGGGTTTATGGCTTTCAATGGGTTCTCTAAGGTCCAGAAGCTTGGTAATACGTCCTCCCCACAGCTGTCTTCTCACAGAGGGCAGATGGTGTGGATGAAGGGTGGGGAGCTGTCTGTGCAGTCAAATGGGTAGAGGCACAGCAGACCAAGTCTGGGGGATACATCAGGAATAGGGACCTGCCCAGCTTCACAGCCCTGGATTCCCAGAGACTTTTTGGGGGGGAGCTTCATACCTAGTGCTTCGATGTGCTCCAATTCCATGAGGATGACTCTTCTGTTGATTTCTATGATATATGGAGTCCTTGTCAAAATTAAAAGCAATCTTCCATTTACTCTTTCAGATAAAAACCTGTCTCTTTAGAGAGAGGCCCAAGTGCCCAGCTACTCCAGCCAGAGGACAACTTTTTCCACTGTCCATTTGGCCACAACTTTGTGGACTAGGAGGCCATGCTCAGATTTCCTGCTACTCCAGTGATACATGAGCAGGACCACTGCCACACCAGTGAAAGCTGTGAGCACTCCGGGAGAGAATCCCTCCTCTCTGCTGATTCATTCAGCCTGTGTTGGGAGCTAAAGGGATCTGATCATTTCTATCTTTCTGAAAGACTACTTGTATCATTCTGCTGAATGTCTTCAAATCCCATTCTAATGGCATGGGGAAATAATTTTTCAATGCCATCCTTGTGGCGATTATTGAGTTTGAGGAAACCTTCCCATTTTTCTCTGCATTCTGGACTCTTGTTTTCTTCAAAGAGGCCCATCATAAAGCTAGGTGTTTTTGTGAGAGTGACATCATCTTTGAACCCTGCATGACAATCCCTGATGTATTGCCCTGATGGCCAGGAAAGACAGGGAGACCTGTAAGTCCACCTGCTTCTTTAAGAACATCTGACTTCTGGATGATTATCCAAAATGCTTCATTGTAGGGACAGAAAATGCAGGCTCCATGCAGAGGTGGCAGACCCATGTGTCCCTCTTGGAAGGGCTGTGGTGCTGATGGACATGAACACCATTATGTCCATCTGAAGAGCACTGGCCAACAAACCAGCTCTGGAGAACCTGTTGCCCTATATCCCTGAGAATGTGGGTTAGTGTTCATGAAGGAGGCTCTCACTCAGATTAGGGACATGTTGCTGGCCAATAAGGTGCCAGCTGCCACCCATACTGGTGCCTTTGCCCCATATGAAGTCACTATGCCAGCCCAGGACACTACCCTGGGACCCAAGAAGACCTCCTTCCAGGCATTAGGCATCACCACTAAAATATCCAGTGGCACCACTGAAATCCCAAGTGACACACAACCGATTAAGACAGGAGACATAGTGGGAGCCAGCAAAGCCACACTGCTAAGCATGCTGAACATGTCCCCCTACTCCTTTGGGCTGATCATCCAGCAGGTGTTTGATAATGCAGCATCTACAACCCAGAAGTGCTTGGCATCACAGAGAAAACCGTTTTCCAATTTTCTGGAGGGTGTCTGCAAAGTTGCCAGCATAGGTCTGCAGATTGGTTACCCAACTGTTGCATCAGTCCCCCATTCTATCATCAGCGGGTACCTGTGTGTCCTGGATTTGTCTGTGGAGACTGATTACACCTTACCACTTGCTGAAAAGGTCAAAGCCTTTTTGACTGATTCACCTGCCTTTGTGGCTGCTGCTCCTGATGTTGCCACTGCTCCTGCTATTGCTACAGCCCCTGACAAGTTGGAAGCAAAGGAGGAATCAGAAGGGTCGGAAGAGGACATGGTATTTGGTCTCTTTGGCTAAGCACCAAAAGTCAACCGGCTCATCCAGTTTTATCTGTAAAACAAGGAAATAAAGACTTACTCCTAAAAAATTAAATTTAAAAAGTTATTTGAATAGATTTAATAATTTGTATTGATATAGAAATCATTATATCATGAAAGTCTTTACTCCTATGCTTTTTATTTTGAATAATATTTCTTTTTCTTGATGCCTATTGATGTCAATTGAACAACTCCATTAAGTCGAAAGAGAGATTAGAACATTTCTCTCTCATGAAGCATTCCCCACTCACTTCATTCCAGGTGGTCTTTCTCCTTTGAATTCCTAAAGTGATATTTCTGAAAGCATTGTCTATGAATGATCTATATCAGAATCACCAATACTAAAGTTAATTAAATTAAACTTCAAGTAACTAATTAAAAGTTAAAAAAACCCAGACCACCCTCCAGAACTACTGAGTCAAAATTTAATGACTATTACCAATGTATTTTATTTTCTCTGGAGAAATTTCTTTTTTTTAGTATAAAATTTTTATATTTAGAATTAGCCAGCTGGACTCAGTTTAGATGACCCCAATTTTGTTGGCAACACCCAAAGCATCATAGTCTGGAGCCAGTCGAACATACGCCTTCTTCTCCCCATCAGGCCAGATCAGGTTGTTGACCTTGGCTGCATCGATGTCATACAGCTTCTTCACAGCCTGTTTGATCTGGTGCTTGTTGGCCTTGACATCCACAATGAACACAAGTGTATTGTTGTCTTCTGTCTTCTTCATGGCTGACTCGGTAGTCGGGGGAACTTGATGATAGTGTAGTGGTCAGCATGTTTGTTCTGGGGGCGCTCTTCCGAGGATATTTAGGCTGCCTCCGGGTCTGCAGTGTCTTAGGCCTCAGGAAGGTAGATGATGTGACGATCTTTTTTTTTTTGTGGCTGTGGACAGCATTGCTTTCTCTGCCTTCAAAACCTTTGCCTTGGCTTCAGCTTTGGGAGGGGCAGGGGCTTCCTTCTTCGCGTTAGGAGCCACCTTCATGAAAAGCCTCTGGAGAAATTTCTTGCATTGTTATTATTTCTTGCATCTTTGTGCAGCTGCTCTCTTCCTGGGGCTTATTTTTTGTGTGTGTTATTTCTTCTACTAGATTGGTGATTTTCAACCAGTGTACCACAGCTGGCAACATGCCACAAGAGGCACGCTGGTTGAAAAGA
The DNA here is from genome assembly GCA_028533065.1 of Trachops cirrhosus. Classification (NCBI taxonomy): domain Eukaryota; kingdom Metazoa; phylum Chordata; class Mammalia; order Chiroptera; family Phyllostomidae; genus Trachops; species Trachops cirrhosus. The sequence continues at coordinate 44,993,263 of CM052538.1, forward strand.
ATTTTTAAAACATGCAGTACTTGACTATTTAGTTAGGGGTACTGGCTTTTTTCCCTTAGATTGCCAAATTTTAAAAAATGAAAGTAGCCAACATAAAAAGAGCCATCTGGTGTGAATGAATCAACATTATACCTTTATTTTTGTTAGGTCAGCAAAAACTGTATTTTTTGGTGTGCTGCAGAATTTTAGCAATTAGTTTATGTGTGCCATGAGATGAATAAGGTTGAAAATCACTGTACTAGATTATTATTTATTTATATATTATTTTTGCATTATTTCTTCTACTAGTGAAGGACTCTCTGAGGTGGTGATGGGTATAGATGGGTTTGCTCAAGCAACTAAAACAAGGCCACTAGTTCTGGGATGCAGTAAAAAGAGGCCAAATAACATAGGACTTTTAAAAACCAGAGTAAGGAGTTTGAATTTTATTCCAAGTACATGGGAAGCCATTGGCTAAGGAGTGGCATAATTTCCTTTATGCTCTAATAGATCAAGAAAGCTGCTCTATTAATATAGACTGTGATGGGATAAGAGTGGAGCAGGGACAACAGGAGACTATGATACCAGTCCAGGTGAGAGGTAATGGTGGCTGAGATTACAGAAGTGAAAGTGAGGATAAAATCAGATGTATTCAAAGTATGCTTCATAAATTAATTGACAAACTTATGGGACTTTTCAACTGAGAGACTGGCTGTGGAGCTGAAAAAATCAAAAAGGATAGTTGATACAGTTTTGGTCACTGTACATGTAAACACAATATTTTAACACAGCACCATTTTTTCCTGCAAAGCTGCTGTGTGAAAAGTTGAATGGATGTAGAGGAAAAGATGTGTCTAAAAGTTTCTGAAAAAATCAAGAACAAGAGAACTGAAGGATGGACACATTGAGTATTGACTAGAGGTGAAGGCTTCAAGTTCAGACTTGTATGTCACTGTTCAGTAGTTGAACTTCTGCTCTCTACTCCCTATTCACATCTGCATATTTCTCTATATTTTTGACATTAATTAATAATATCACCACAGTTTAATCTTCAACATTATGTCTTACATTCCATTGTCCACATACACAAAAATCTGGAGTAACTAAAATTAATAATGAGAAAGCATTAGAAAAATTCCCTTCAAAGTAAGGAACCAATAAGGATGGCCATTATAACCAGTTGCATTCTCCTGAAGTTTTATCTAATAAGAGAAGAAAAATAAATTTAACATATAAAGATTGGATAGAGATTTATGTTTTATTTTAAGATGATATTATCATGTTGAAAAATTCAAAGAATCTAAATACAAATTTTTAGAAATAAAAAGAGTTATTAATGTGACTGGTATATATACCAGCAATAAATTGAAAATGTACTAAGAAGAAAAGCATTTACAATAAGAATAAAATGTTTAAATTACCTAGGGGAAAAATCTAACAAAAATTTATGAAACCTGCATGCAGAAAATAATAAAACTTTCTGAATGACATTAAAAGCTAAACAAATAAATAAAGAGGTATCTGGAATTCATGTTAGGAAAACTCAAGATCACGAAGATGTCAGATTCCCCCTAAATTAATTACAGATTCAATGTAATTGCAATGAAGCTCTCAAAAAGTTTTTCAGGTAATTAGAAAGCTGTAAGAACAGGCCAAGAATAGCCAGAATATTTCTGAAAAGAAAAATCACAGAGGAAGATTACCCTATGAGACGTCAAGACTTACATAACAATCTAGTAATTAAGACAGTTTGACAAATGGAAATAGAACTAAGTAAAAAACTTTGACAGCCTATAAACAAGCCAAAAAGACATAGGCCTGTAACTGATAAAGATGAGAAGAAGCATTGCAGATTAGTGTAGCTGGTAGAGAGTATTCAGTACATGGTGCCAGGGCAAATAATAACCATATTTTTTATTTTTATTTAAAACATTTTTAAAGATTTTATGTATTTATTTTTAGAGAGAGAGGAAGGAAGGGAGAAAAAGGGGGAGAAACATCAATGTGTGGTTGCCCCTCATGCACTTCCTACTGGGATCTGGCTTGCAGCCCAGGCATGTGCCTTGAAATGGGCGACCCTTTGGTTTGCAGGACAGTGAGCAATCCACTGCACCACCAGCCAGGGCTAATGACCATATTTTTTTAAAAATGAAGTTAAATCCTTACCTCATACTATACATAAAAATCAATTATAAATGGGTTAAACACCCAAATTTAAAAGAAAAAAATTTAAACTTTAGAATACAATGTAGGAGAATGAAATACAATTTCATTCTGAAATTGGTTTAAGGAAGGATTTCTTAAATTTAAAAAGTGCTAATCATAATTTTAAAATTGCTAAATCAATTACATTAAAACTTTAAATTGAATATTGTAATTTTTCCATTACCATTTAGGCCCCTTATATTCCCCACTTGCAGCAATTACCACACTGGTGTCCATGTCCATGAGTCCTTTTTCTTGTTTGCCCAATCCCTCCACCCCCAACAACCCTCACCACTAGCGGTCATCTGTGAGCTCTCCATCTATGAGTCTGTCTCTGTTTTGCTTGTTAGTTCAATTTGTTCATTAGATTTGCTATTAAAAAATTAAAAACCAAACAAGACAAACTTGGAAACTATGCTTGCATTAAACATAATTGACAAAGGATTAGTATACAACACACATAAAAACTCCTCAAAATTATAAGATCATCAACAAACAACCTAACAAGATAGTTGCACAAGACATTAATAGACATACCACCAAAGAGAAAATGTGTGTGATAAGCAACATAGCAAAAATGCTCAATCTCAGTAGTAATCAGGGACATGCAAAAATGAGACCACAATGATACACCATTTTATACTTACTAGAGTGGCAAAAGTTGAGAAATATTGGAGAGGATGTGAATTAATGGGAAGATTTAAGCATTGTAGTTAGATTATAGGTTAATATAATTGTAGAAATCAATTTCTCATTACTTAGCAAAACTGAACGTGTGCATATCCTGCAATTTTATTTATTCCTGGGCATAGACCCTAGAGAAAATTTTGTGCCTGCAGACAAAGAAAGATTCAAGAGCTCAGATGGTATTCATGATAACACTGTGCATGAAAGGGAAACACCTGGAAGCAAAGCAAGTATTCACCCATGGGAGAATGGATAAATGTTCCTGTATTCAACAATATAATGTATATAGAGGTGAAAAGCTCTGAGCCACAGCTACTCACAACAATATGCATGGATTTTAAAACCTGATATCGAATGGAAAAGCAAGTACCAGAAGAGCATATGCATACAGTGCTTGATAATTTTTAAAAATTCATTTGGGGAATTTTCTATAAAATATGAATCTTCTAGTAGGTAACTACAGGTTGGGGCAAAAGTAAGTTTATAGTTATTCATATGGAAAAATAATAAACAATAAAAATAAACTGTTTTGCATACTCACGAATGTAAGCCTACTTTTGCCCCCACCCTGTGTATAAGCACACATCTGTCACCAAGGAACATGTATAAAGGACACATGGACAAAGCCAAAGGGGAGTAGGATCAAGGGTGGGAGGTGGGGATGGGTAGGGTAGGGGGAGGGGTGGGGGAAAAGTGCAGATAACTGTACTTGAAGAATAATTAAAAAATGAGTTAGAAAGAAAGAATACTAGATTTTGATCCTAAATTTATCATTTGCTTGCTGAATGACAATCTAAAACTTAATTTTTCATCTATAAATATAAATAATAATTACCACTCAATTAGATTGGTTTGTGACTTAAAATGGATACGAACACTTTCTAAACTGAGAAGCATTAAATGTTAGCATAATTAGGAAAATTTCCCCAGTTTTACTCTAATGATAAATGTACCCATACCTAAAAATATATTTTCTAAATAGTAAATTATATTTGCATTATTATCCTATTAAAAGCAATTATGCATGTATTTAACACAAACATAGAGTAGTAAAATAACTTAAAGTAAATATTCATATAGGAATCCAAATGTCACTTCTTGCAGGAAACTTTCCCAACCCTACAACCCCAGCAGGTACACTTTCTGGCACTCTCACATCATCCTCTGTGTCCTTCATCCCAGCGCATACCTCTCTCTTTGGCTCAATCTAGTGTTTGCCTAGGTCCCCAAATTTATGATAAGGGCTTTGTATAGAGACTGTATCACTCTTGCTCATCCTCATAGCCCTGAACTAACAATTAGACGTGGCATACAGCAGGCACTCAAAATGAGAATGAATTAATCTGTAAAATGCACTGTAATCCTCAGAAAGTTTGTTATCAGCCATCTATTACAAAATCTGAGTTATAAACTTTGCACAGATTTGGTAATTATTGTCGGTCAAGTCTTCTCAAGTACATAATGATAACAACCGAGTTCACAAACACATGTCTAAAGGGAGAGAAGACTTTTTCACAATCTTTGCACTGTTTAGTTACTTAAAGAGTGTTTTGGCTGGCCATGATATTTTACATGCATCCCAACACTGTTAATATTATGTTTTAATATGATTTTTCCTTATATTTAAATGTTACCTTTATTTACTTTTTTATTGAAGTGTATTTTTTAATTTCTATGTACATAGGACTTTTTTGTCATTACTTCATTTTTAATTTCTAATTCTTTTGAATTGTGATTAGAAAGTAATTTGTATAATTTATAGTTTTTTAAATATATTGATATTTTCTTGGTAAATAACATGACTACCTCAAATATCCACAGTAATCATTTCTCTTTTGTTTCATCTACGAAATTTTAAATATAAGACTGTTTTTTAAAGATTCAGAAAATTTGGTGGTGTCTGTTCATTTGTATATGTGTGTGCACACACCATCTCAAGTCCCCTTGACTTCTCTCACTGATTTTTCATTTAAATAAAATTATGTATTTCTCTGTGCCCTCAAGCCGTTCTGTTTCATTGGACCTGAAATATCGTTTGAATAATTCCTCCTCTCTCTGACTGCTGAACAGCTTAGGATGTTTGTTATTTTTTTAATTGGGTCAATGGGGCTTAATTCTATTTTCTGAAGTATGGTAAAGGACACGAATATCACTAAAGGTCTCTAACTACATAAACTTGTGTTGTAGAAGCTGAAAGGATGTCAGCCCCTGGAAGGGGCCAGTGGATGGGGCAGAGCAGGAAATAGGAGAGGGAGCTCATCACCAACTCTTCTGTTCTTTCTGACAGGACCTCAACAGAGCCTCAGGACTTATTCCCAGCTGTCCCTAGGTCTTGGGATCAGAGATACAAAAGAGCTGAAGTCATAAGCACAGGGAAAGGGAGTTTTATTCAGGTTACCTTTTCCGACAATCATCTGCCCCTGGGTGTGTTATCTTAACGGTATTTACCAGGTTTGACTTCAATGCTGAAATACACAAATAACTTTTTATGAGTCACTTAAGAAAAGCTATATCAGAGGAAATGTTCTTTAACAGTATGACTTATTAAATAAAAATGATATATTTTCAAACACATATTTGATATAAGCACAACTTAGAAAGTCCAAACTCTGAGCAGTTGCTCTAAATGAATTTAAAGAGGAATTATGGGCTTACACTAATCAATAGCAACACTTATGAAATTTATTCATTATATCATTTTTAGAGAACAATTGGAGAAAAGAAGCTGAAGGGAGAAATAGAAAAACCACTAGGGTATTTTGTAATATAGTTATTGTGTAATAAAAGAAGAAGTCATGAACATTTTTAGCCCACAGAGATTAACTGATTATCTCATCAGTGAGCAGTTGTTGAAATTAAAATCTGAGTTATTTTTATTTCATGAAAAGTGAAGTATTTCCAAATTTACTGACCTCTTATAAGTGGCTGACAGGAGTATGCTATCTAATGGAAATTTGGGAAATAATTTTAATAAAGCAGTCCTCCCTTATCTGTAGTTCCACTTTCTACAGTTTCAGTTACCTCAAATCAAAGAAGATCAAAAAATATTAAATGGAAAATTCCAGAAATAAACAATCATATGTTTTAAATTTTGTGCAGTTCTGAGCAGGGTGCTAAAATCGTGCGCCAGTCTGCGCCATCCCATCAGGAACACAAATCATCTCTTTGTGCAGCACATCTGTGTGCTATTGCTCCCCACCCACTAGTCACGTCCTTGCAGTTTCAGTTACCAGGTCGACTGTGTTGTGGTACCACAGAGCTTGTGCTCATAGCCCTTATTTTACTTAATAATGACCCCAAAGAGCAAGAATAGTGATGTGGCCAGTTGGCATATGCCAAAGAGACTTAAAGTGCTTTCTTTAAGTAAAAAGGTGAGGATGTATAGGACAAGACACAGTGTGTATAGGGTTCAATACTATCCATGGTTTTGGGCAATCACTGGGCATCTTGAGATATATCCCCTGGGAATAAGAGGCAATGAATGCATGCTTCTTCGAGATAAAGGTAACACTTCAATAAGTGAGGAAGTAACTTGTAACATATGGAGGGCATCTTGAAAAGTGATGTTTAGAAATGTTTCCATTATTAAGTGGTATTTTTAACTCTAAATAAAAAAAATAAGATTTTCAAATCTGTACATGCTAAAAACTGAAAAATAAAATCTTCAGTGAATTGAGCAATGTGGTAAAATTAATATAATGACTTACTGGTTTGCAAGTAAAACTAACTGACATCAAGGAAGATAGAAACATATTAGATGAATTTTTAAAAAAATAGTTTTACTTAATTAGGGGGCTGGAATTTTAAATGAGTATCCTGATTTATTAATCACACTAGAAATGTCCTCCCATTTGACTCTCTCTGTCTTCCCATGAAGTATCTATTCAGCTAGGGCAGTTACTGTAACCAAGGAGTAAACTGAGCTTAGAAGAAGAGGATCCCTCAGCTGTTGTATTATAAGTGTTAAGCCACATCTACAAGGCATGTTTGGTCACATGGCTCTCAGTTCTACAGCCACTGTAGTCTAAAATATAATTATAATACAAGAGGGCTTTTCAACTAGTAATAAAAAATAAAATTGTCACCATGATCTTTGGGGTTCAGTGAATTGGGCATTGATCTGCAAACCTGAAGGTTGCTGGTTCAATGCCCAGTCAGGGCACAGGCCTAGGTTGTGGGCCAGGTCCCCAATTGAGGACATGCGAGAGGCAACCCATCAATACTTCCCTCTCTTTCTTCCTTACTTCCCCTCTCTCTGTAAATAAATAAAATCTTGAAAAAAAGAAATAAAATTATCATTAAAATTTTATCCTTGCTCATCTGTTTTAATTAGTTTTGAGTATGCATTTCAATGTACATATTATTTTAATAAGTCATAAAGCAATAAATAACTATGTATTTGGAGTCTGTTTTCAAAATATTGACAAGGGTACATTGTTAGGAAAGTATAAAAGACTGTTCAGTAAGGAGAGCAGAAGAGAACAAATGCTTAAAGTGTGAAAGGCAAATGGTAAACAGTCTGAAATTTTCTGCCTGTCAAACCTAAGGCATCACACTTATAAGGTGGTGAAAGATCACAGACAAGACTTCTGGTCTTCTCATGAGGATGCTTATTTCTTAAGAAGCTTTTTACATATTTTTACTAATTAGAATATGATCACTAGGATTGATTTCCTTGTATAACCAAGACAATATTGCTGACAGAACACAGGGCGACTTTGTTAGCCTTCTAACACCCCTCCCCTCTGTGGGATTTAGCTATACTTGTATTTCAGATTAAAACTTTTTCAAGATGGAAGTGTTCACAAAAAATGGTATAGTTCCACAATGCCAATAACCTCAATCTTATCCTGCTTTCCCCAATTTTACCCCATCCAATTTTTCCAATCATGTGACAGTATGGGCAAAGAGGGCAAACTCTATCGTGAGTACGTCTTTTAAACAGGCCATAACTGAACGCCAATGCAATTCTAGCGCAGTATCAGAAATCCCAAACATGTTCTTCATTTTTCGCAACTCCATTTTTGTTTCTGGGCGGAATACAGTTGAGTCCCAGGAATGTTTGTTTAGCAGAGATCGTCCACTGCAATTAGCAGAGGATGAAAGGAACAAAGGGAAGTCAATCATCGCTGTCTGGTCATTTGGATCCACCCAGCATTAACTGTCAGTTAATGGGAGAGGATAGAAACTTTACCTCCCTTAGACCTTCTTATAATAACATGCTTTTTAATATTACACCTTACAGACAGAAGTCAATAAATCACTGACAAGAAAAGGTACTGCTTAAGATGCGTGTAAAATTTAATTCTAGATGAAAAACATCTAAATGACACCCTGAGACCATGCACATATACTTCGACATAATTGCGGAGAGAACTATGTTCTCAGCTATAGTCAGAAAAGACGATGTTTCAAAAAACAGAAGAATCAGTTCGTTGGCAGCCTCCACAAAAGATACTGCTGTAGGATTTGTAAGGAGGCATTATCTTTTACAGAGCCGTGCATCCCCCTATGCACCATCTCCTCTTGTGAGTGTGGAACATCTGTGTTTATTTTGCATGACAGAGTTGTTCCTCGGCTTTGCCAAAATGAGCTTTGATGTGGGAATCTGGGTTTGTGGATTTTCCGTAGGGTGGTGATAAAGCTCAAGTGGCAGGACATTGTTTTTGTATATAATGCATATTACATGAAGTCATCCATATTTAATGCCAAGTGTGCTATATTTTTTAATCTTTATAGCTTTAATGTGTGTAAGAGGTTTTAATAATTGGTGCTGGGACGATGGTAACTTCCCAGAAATGCTCAGCACAACTGCTGTGGTTCTCAGCGCACAGTTTGCACAGGTTGTAAATTATGGAACTTGATTAGCAATAGACTTGGCAATATCTCTTATCTTTTGAAGATGCCAATCTGTGGCATTATGGGTACAAAATATTTCCATTCACACTTTTAATATTCACCTAGTCTACATTAAAAAAATGGAAAAAAATGATGAGCTACCCAGTACAATAAAATTTTTCTCCTAAAGAATTTCTTAAATTTCTAATCTTATTGGCAGAGATATTTAGAATTGTAAACATGCAAAAACTAAGCAAGTTAACTTCAGTGATTATTTTTTAATTCTAATATTTTTGCTTATAAGAGCAGAGTTTTAAATATTCTAAATTCCATAATGTTTCTTTAAAAGGGACTTTTGTGAGAAAATCATATATTCACAATCACTAATGAATTGCATTTAGAAATTTCAGTAACTTTAATATCGTTCATTTGCAACAATACCAAATTTTTCTTCCTTAAACTTTTCTTGTATTCCTTTTGTCTAGATTGTCTGCTCCCCGGTCCAGCAATCAATTTGCTAATGCTGAATGACAAAAGTGATTAACCAGTGAGCATTTACTGAGTCTTTACTTAAAGGAGATAAAGAATATCAATGGGGATTCCAGACCCTGTTCATACACCACACAGCAAAATGACCATCGCCCATTCTCATTCTTATATTTACCACAGCAGAAGACTATGGATTTAATCTCTGCTGATCCAAAAGGACATTGGACATAGAACTGTCCAGCTGGTCTGAAGGTGGTAAGACTATGAGTGAAAACATAGACTTATGCAAAAGTATACATGTGAAAAGTGAGACTCCCCCTATTCCTACAATCCAAAGTCTCAATTATCCCAAAACTGCCAAAACAGTCTTGAGAAAGAAAAACAAACCTGGAGGCCTCACACATCCTGTTTATAAAACATATTATAAAGCTACAGCAATCAAAACAGTATGGTACTAACATAATGACTGATGTATAGACCAATGGAACACAATAGAAGGTCCTGAAATAAACCCTTTTGTGTGGCCAAATGACCTTTGATAAGGGTGCCAAGGCTGCACGGTGGGTATAGGGTAGTCTTTTTGACAAATGATGGTTGGAAAACTGGATACCCACATGCAAAAGAATGAAGTTAGATCCTTGCTTCACACCATATACAAAAATTAACTCAAAGTGGATTAAAGTCATCACTGTACTATCTCAAATTGTAAAATTCTTGGAAGAAACCATAGAGCAAAATCCTTATGACACTGAATTTGGTAATGATTTGGTAGGATATAATACCAAAAACATAGTCAACAAAAGTAAAAATAGATAAATAAAACTATGACAAATTCCAAGCTTATGCACAACAACTAACAACTAACAGAGTGAAAAGATAATCTGTAGAATGAGAGGAAATATTTTCAAGCCATATATCTGATAAGGAATTAATATCCATAATATATAAAGAACTCCTACAACTCAACAACAACAAATAATAAATAACTCAATTTTAAAATGGGAAAAAGAATTGAATAGACAGTTCTTTCAAAGAAAATATATAAGTAATCAACAAGCATATAAAAAGATGCTCCATATAACATTAGCAGGGCAGTGCAAATAAAAACCACAGTGAGATATCACCTCACAACTGCTAGAATATGCACTATCAAAAACAAAACAAAACACAAGTGTAGGTGAGGATATGGAGAAATTGCAACTCTTGTGCACCATTGATGGGATTGTGAGGTGGTGCAGTTGTTATGGGGAACAGTAAACATTAACAATATAATTAAAATTGATAAATTGAACTTGATTGAAATGAATAACTTCTTTAGAAAAGAACAAGGAAAACTATACATTGGGAGAAAATATTTGCAATAAATGTATCTGGAAAGATGTGTGTGTGTGTATACATATATATCATAAGCACTATATATATATAACTCTTACAATTCAAAAATAAGAAAAAACCTACTGATCAAAGGACTTCAACAGATATTTTAAAACACAAAATATATGAATGACCAATAAGTACATGAATAGATGCTCAAAGTCATTACTCTTCAGAAAATATAAATTAAAACCATAATGAGAGATAACTATACATTCAAGATAATGGCTAAAATTAAAAATACTGGAAAAAGATTCAGTGAGAATGTGGAACTACAGCTCTCATACACCATTACAAGAGTATGAAGGGTCAGGAGGAAGAATACTTTGGCATTTTCTTAACAGGTCAAACCTACACGTACCTCATTTCACTTCAAAGATAAAGAAAATCTACATTCACACAAAACTCATGCACAAATATTCATAGTAGATTTAAACCTAACAGCTAGACACTGGGTGAAACTCAAATATCTATCAAAAGAAAGTGGATTTTAAAATGTGGCATATCTATATGGGCTATTACTAAGTGCTGATAATATGTAACAACACAGATGAATCTCAAGATAATTTTGCTGAACCAAAGAAGCCAGACATGAAAAAGAATGTACAGTACTCATATATGAAGTTCTTAACAGTTAACACTGGTTTCTGTAAATCTATGTTGATAAAGATTACATCAGTGTCTTGAGTCAAAGTGGATGGAAGGATTAACTGGAGAAGAGCACACTAAAACTGTCTTGGCAGATAACAATGTCTATTTCTTGCTTAGAGTGGTGATTACATGGATGCGCACACACACACACATCTAAGCTCATTGAATGGTATAGCTTGTGCTATAATAAATTAAAATTCAGTAAATTTGGTTTATAATGGTGTAACATTTGTTATGTAGAAATATTGAGGTAAATGACCAAAGAACACAGGTAAAAAAAATTAAAAGTATTACATCTGAAGTGTGGGGTTTCAGATTTAAGCTAACTAATTGCTGTTTTTAGCTTTCCACTTCATTAAACTATTTGAATTTTAAATTAGGTGCATATATTACTTTAAATAAATTAATTACTAAATTAATACAGCTATTAAAACTGGTTAATTAATATTCAGTTTTTATATTATGTAAGTTTGTATTCTAACTCTCTCTCTGCTGCTAAACTCTTTGGTCATGGAAAAGATATTTACCTCACTGAGCTTCGGTTCTTATTCACATGATAGGGATAAAACCACCAGCTGTCTCATAAATTTGTTTTGAGGGCTGAAACCTGCACTCTATGTGAAACACATGCATACAATGCCTGGTAAATAATAAGTAGTACATTTTAACCATCAATATAGTTAGCTATATCAGGCCTTCTCATTTCCATGCCTCATAAATCCTTTCATCAATTGCAATAGTCCTTTCAAGTTCTTCCTTCTTACTCCTTATGTGTTTTCACATTGCTAGGATGCAATATTTGGGCAATTCAGTCAAGTCCAAAAAATGACCACATAAATCACCAGTGTAAGAAACAGGTACATCAAGTGTATCTAACTACCAATCTTGTTTTTTATTTTAAATTGGGTCACATTATTAAAATTTAGCACACTTTAAAAAATTGTTACATAAAAATTGTTTCTGCCAGTGAGGCTTTTCTGAAAGAAGACTAAACACATATTACATATTCCTTCAATACAAAACACAGTGGAATTAGTTTTCTGTGTGAAATAGTTTAACTGGCTATCATCTAGATTTCAGTAGAAGGAGGATAAACTTTATCTTTTCAGTGAGGAAGATAGGCTTTTTATTCTATAATACAGGAGATATACACAATGCAAGATATCCAAAGGATTTGGGAAAACCCATTATTTTCATAATTTAAGCACAATTGTCTTTATATTTTAAAATGATCTTACTCATCTCCTGTTTCTGATAACTTTACAAAAACTCCTTGTCTTGGTATAAAACGTAACTGTTTTAAATAGTGTCAACTAATAAAGGTGATAGCAGGTATCTTTGTTTTGTTTCTGATATTTACGACATTCACGACATTCAGTTAAATGAATAACAGCATAACAATACATTGTACAAACAGTTGTTCACTGTATTCATCACAGTTTTGAGTGACTTTATTATTGTCACACTTTAGAGTTATTAAGATAAGAAAACAAATTAATTGATTTTGCTCATACCTTATACTCACTGAATATATTCATACAGCAGAACAATTGAGGGACTGAAAGTGAACCAAGGGGACAGAATTATTGCAAGTTACATCAGTCCCTACTTAGCCAATATATGTTGCATGAGAAGCTAAAAAGATAATTCACAGAAAAATTAAAAATATTTAACCTACTAATAAAAAACTTCTAATGAAAAAATGAGAGATTTTCTACATAAAACTGGCAAAGATAAAAAATTACAATACTTAATGCTGGCAAGGGTACAATGAGATATGTCTATCACATAATACCATTGAATAATAATTGGCCATTCTTTTCGGAAATCACTTTTTCAATGTGCATTGGGACTAATTTTAGATATCACAGCTGGAGTAGGTAGTAGACCAAATTGTCAAGTCAGGAAATTTTATCTTTATAGCAGTCCCTCAGCATCTGAGGAAATTTCCTCTTTGGAGTCCCGACAAATTCGTTCACTTTCCTCATAATTTTACTAACTCTGTGTACCATTTTGACTCTCAATTTAAGGAACCCTTTTGGAATTTTGGAGTTTGTTAAAAAATTAATACCTTAGAGGGAACTTACATCCAATAATAATAGTTTAAATGATATTTAATTTTTTGTGGGCATAACATGATACAGAAGGTATTATGATTTGGAAATGGTAGAAGTGCGGTTAATATTTTGGAAACAAGGAGCCCCATAGTCATCCTATGCCTAGAGCTGGGCCCCAGTATAGAGATAGAATGTTTCAGCAAAGCATTCTTCCTACATGGCTGTGTGTTTGTGTGTTCCAGTTGGTCAGACTCAAGTGTAAAAATAAAATGGGCCTCTGCCACCCTCTTTATTCCTTTTTAAACTATTAACTTCAATCTCAAAGTCACAGATTCTGTGAGAAGCATCTTATTAAGGCGAGTTTCCCCAAAGTTTCTTAGAACAAAAATGGCAAACTGTTATTGGATGTTTTGTGGAGAAAGGAAGTGAATTAAGTTTGGAAAAAGATAAACTCAATAAAAAGTAAAAAAATACATAAAATAAAATATCTGTATTATATTTCACAAGACATCATTGAAAAGTTTATATACAAATACACATTGTGAACTTTCAGCAATATTAAGTGAAATTTTTATGAAGAAGGTTGTGTCCTGGAGCTTTTTAAAAATATATATATATATTCTGTTCACGGCAGCTTAGGTGGCATTTCTCCCCAGATGTCTTTGCAGGAGGACTTATCCAGACAATGATACCCTCTTGAACTTTCCCAATAGTGATTTAAGGGCAACTGTTATAAACTTCTCGCTTCATTTCACAAAGGAATAAATTAGTAAAATAATTTCATAGACCACTGTGAACTGTAGGGGACTCCTAATCTGATCTAGCATTAAAACAAAGTTTCCAACATTTTAGAACCTCCCTGCTATTCTGTTTGACAATTTAGATACTCTTTTTTATTTTTTAAATATATTTCTCAGATTCCTTTCTCACTGGAAAGTTGGAGAGGCAGTGGTAATGATTTGTGAATGAGAAGAGATCTGTATGGACATGAATTGAGACGATGCCTTACAAATTCATTCTCAGGATACGTTTTAAGGCACGGGAACTTCCTGATATCTCTCTAGGATTCAACACAATGGGCTTCTGACAACTGGTAGAACATTAGGAACATAATTAAGGTTTTAAATTTTGAGTCGATTGCATTGTCCAATTATTTCCCTCAGCATTTTAAACTCACACACCATGGAATAAGCACAAATCCAAATGTTCAAAACAAGTACATGAGGGTGAATGAAGCTAGATGATACAAAGGAAATTCTTTATTCAGAGGTAAGTCAAAGAGCTGCTTGTGAAGCCATGAGAATTACATAGGCAAGACATTTAAAACGTCAGGTATGCATGCATGCCTAGAAACACAAATGAAACAATGAGAATGGAGTAAGCACTACTAGAATTAAAAACAGAACTATATCTCTTCCCAATTACCCAAAATAACTAACTAAAAATAATAAATTAGAAAAACAAACTTTTACACACACAAAGAAAATAGAAGTAAAATGAAAATACCATTATAATGATTAATTACATGTAATAAAATTACAGATAAAATGGAAGGGACTCCTGGATTTGGTTAAAATAAAAAACAATAAAATGCCATTATAACTAACTACTACAGACTAACCTAAGTGAAGTTTATTCTGAATAATTCATGGTAATGAACTAATTATTTGTATAAAAGAAAACACCAGAAAAAGGAACAAAGTTTGCAATACCAACAGCGGGAGTCCTTTTTAGGTAATTGGGAGCATGAGGCACAATGAAAATATCAGGAAACTGTTATGCATGCTATTTAAACTGTGTAAGATGTAAGGAAAAATTAACAAAAGCACTCTTTAAATCCCCCCCTTTCCCAAGAGGTCCAAATATAGACTAGAGATGGGGAAATAGTCTATAGCTTTCAGCATATTATCTAAGTGCCTTTTCAAACAAGATTAAAAGTTTCTTTTCTTAGAAGTCTTTTACTTTGTTTTATGAGAGCACTAGTTTGGCTTTTCCCCCATAAACACCTACAAAACTGAACAACATATGAGGTAAGTGTTCTCAGGTATTCACCAATAGACTGTACAAACTATGATCCCTGAGAGAAGGCTAACTCATAAAGTGAACGCCATATTCACTCTGCTCTCTGCGTGTGGATAATTCACACACCCCTCCCCCATGGCATAGGCTTATGCAGCCAGTTGCATAACAACCTAAGGAGGCAAAAATTACATTTGGGACTGATGAAATGATTAGATTCAACAAAGCAGGGCACCTGGTGGAAAAGTGGCTGCACAGGGTTGGAGAGAACCCCAAAGTCTGAGTGGGACTTCTCACAGCCCTTGGCCAAGAGCTAGACTTCACGTGCAAAGAGCAAGACAGCGCCAGGTTCACCAGGAAGCAGCTGCCATGGGCTGGGAACAGAGTGGGGATACTGAAATCAAGCAATGCTGGGAGATTTCAGGGTCACATCTTAGCCAGGGGAGAGAGACTTGTTAAAGCCCCCAAATGTCAAGCTAAGATACCAGAAAAATCAGGGTTTAGGATTCGGTACCATACTCTCTCAGAACAAGGACTGCTCCAGGACCACCATGACAAATTCTAGTCTTAACAAGATCTGCAAGGAAGGCAGAGTCTGGATTTGGAGCTCAAGCGCTGCCAAGTTGTGAGTTTGGTTAATCTGTTGGGTTTTCTGCAATTCATCTCTAACAAAACATAAAAATTCTAACTATGTAAATAATTACTTAACTCATATCATAACAAATGCTGTTTTCTGAAGCATGTAAATTTTATCTCTAGGAAATATTTTTTCCACCCACAGACCTATATAAAGAAAATCTATGGTTCCCACTTCAGAACCAGCACTTTGGGCTAATTACCAAGGTAGGGGAATTATCTCCCAAAGAGCATTCACTAAATATTCAATAGTAATCTCTATAATAGACAAAAGGGCCTTTTTGTGTGCTTCATGACAGTTAATTCACTGATAAGCTACAGTCATGATCACACTGAAAGCTTCAAAAGAAAAATTGAAAATTATTTGTGATGTTTGCTAAAGCACAATTATTATCCAACTATGAACAGAAATACTTGCTATACATTGGTGACCACCTATTTATATCATCCAAGGTGGTCTTAATATTCCCCACAGTTTGACTAACCTTTAGACAGGGTTTTTTTTTTTTTTTTTGAACTATAAGCCCCTGACTCCCTTTTCTTAAAGAATTTCCATTAGAAAATTATTGTACATTTCTTTTCTGCCCCTTTGTGATGTCAACCTCTCAATCTCTTGACAGTTTCATAATCCAGAAATGTCTTTCTCAAAAACCTGGGAGCCATCCTTTGAAATTTAATCATCAAGGAAGATAGAGCCTCTATCTCCCAGTCTCTATGGGAGGGGGGAACCTAACTGCCATTAACAAACACAGATGAACTGATCACCTTGACCCAACTCTCCACCAGTGTCCTTCAAGACTTTTTCATCTCTAGCTCATCCCAGTGCTTAAAAACTTCTCCACCTTTAGTTTCAAGGGGGTTGAGTTCAACTTCTCTCCCTTATTGCAATAATAGTCTTGAATAAAGACTCCCTTGCATGTTTAACTTACCTGATGCAAGTTTTGTCAGTTGTTTCCTTGTTTTCAATATCCTAGGGTCCAATTCTGTATTTAAATATTTGTTGTTTATTTTTGCTAATAATAGATTAACAACTTATTCTGCCAATCAAATCATTTTATACTTAGCATATTAGTAACAGATTCTAATAAAATTAAATTGCATTTATATGATCCCAAAAGAAGGGATGTAGAACAGGTAAGATTCACTCAGAGGCTAAGATGTTGTAATAAAATGTGCTAGATGAGCCCTGGCTGGTACAGACAGTTGGTTATCATCCCACAAAGAGAAAGGTCACTGGTTCGAATCCTGGTTAAGGCACATGCCTAGATTGTGGGTTTGGTCCTCTGTCAGGGCAAAAGGCAACCCATAGATGTTTCTTTCACACATCAATGTTTCTCTCCATCTTTCTCCTTTCTTTCCCCTCTGTCTAATAAAATAAAGTAAAATTAAATGTGCTGGATGAAAGAATATAATAGAAGAAATTTTAGGAGCCCTTGCATACAGAGAGCCTATGTGTGGAGCCTGAGAATTTGGGGTGCCAGAAAACAGCATTCACATTAGGTTGACTTGTTGAGTGCAGTAATGAACTGCATATTTAGCTTCATGTAGACTGTGGAAAATAGTGCTATTGGATTGTAAAATAGAAGCAAATGCACTGTTTCCATTCAGGAAAATTGTAAAGGCTTCCATGTAAAATAGTGCAAAATCTAGCAACAGATACCACAGCATTTTGAGTCAAACTAAATGGGGTTTGAATGCTGGCTTTGCCACTAACTAACTGAATGATTCTGAAGAAATTACTCCACTTTTCTATGTCTCAGTTTCCTTATCACTGGAATGGGATAATAATAACTATCTCAGAAAGCTGTTTTGAGGACTAACTGAGAAAAATGCAAGTGCCTGGCTTATAATAAGTCCTAAGTCAATGATACATTTAAATATTTACTCAGTGATTTTGACCCTGCTATGGCCTGGTCATATATAGGACTTAATTTCTACCCTCAATCTTACAGGACACTTGGGAGATAAAGCAAACACAATTATCAGAAATTCATTTATAAATTGAACAGATTTTTACTGAGCACTTAATACTTTCCAAGCATTCTCTGAGCTGTGAGGAAATAGCAGTCATCTGTACAAACAAGACCCCAGCCTGCACAAATCTTACGGTCTAGACTAGAGGGTGGGGGGAGACAGACAGTATACAAGCATACAAATAAATGTTTAATTTCTGGTAATGATACATACTATAAATAAAAATGTATTAGGTAAAGAACACAGAGACTGGTGATTAAGGAAAGACTACTTAAATGAGGTAGTCAAGGAATGACCCCCCAGAAGACATGTAAGGAGAGGCCCGAACAAAGTGAGGGAGCAGACTGCATCAAGGTCTCTGGTGGAAGAGCATTCCATTCAGAGAGACTCTTCAGGGTAAAGATTCCAAAGTAGGAACACACTTCGTATGATGAAGAAGCAGCAAGCAGCCGGTGGACAACAAGTGTGTGCTTTCTAATTAAGAATGAAACTCTTAATTGCATGAGATAGTACTTATGAAATTATAATCTAAAATCTGTCACATACAACATTCATTAGCTCAACATAAGCTTTTATTAGTGATTTCTATTCTAGATCTTAAAAATATTTTACTTTACCTTTGTTTTCATAGATCCTATAGTTCAACATCATGTTTTCATCATTATTAACCTCTACTGTGTATTTGTACTGGATTTGGCCTTCATTCAGTCTAACCAAATCTATCGGCATGGCACAGAATGGAGTTCACCCTATCAGACAGAAAAGAAAGCTATAGACAGGAGTGTAATGCCCTTCTGAGGTCATATAGCTATATATGTGGTGGTTGATAAGAGGTTCTAAGAAATAATCCTGGCTTTCAAGTTTCAAGTTTTTAATACAAGCCTCCAAGTCAGTTTTGAATATTTTACAGTAAGGAAAAATCCTAGAAAGTAAATACAATTTTGTAGGCAATATAAAAATCATGGCTGAATGACAACTTAACTAAATGATAGCTTTCTCTGGTTGCTATAAATTTATGTTTGGCTTTACAGAGTATTTTAAATATCTGTATGTAGTTTGTATATAGTTGAGAACTGAATGAAAAAGATTTATAGCAAAATAGAAATCAAGAGTATTGAAAAGATATAATAAAAAACAATGTTATTTTAGCATAATTTAGTAATAATTATGTGATATATATTTATATAATAATTTAATACATTTGTTTTTTAAGATAAAGCGAACAAAATAAAAATATGTGAGGGCATTATGAACATACTCAAGGCCAGAAATTCTGGCAGCTATAAATGCTTAAAGAAACAATTTTATAAAGACTGGCAGATCTATTGGGGTAGACTCAGGAATCCTTAATAGAGGTGATCATTTATTCAACAAACATTTATTGAGTAAGCCAGACAGTAGATGAAAACTTAGTATCTGTATAGTCCTCTACATAACATCTATATATATATATCACTATATATATCATTTAATATTTGTTATAGTCCAATGAAGTGTGTATTCTTATGAGGAATACAGAGATTCAAAAGGGTCAATGAAAATGACCCAGCTTATACTGTTAGTATGTAAAAATGATGGACTGAAATCCCAGGATTTTTTTGGCAACATATTTCCTGGTCTTCCCAATACATCATGCCATCCTTCATATTCATCTGTATGAGGTTGGAGCAAGGACATTGTTCTTCCCATGACTTAAATTTTTTTTCACTAAGAATCATTTTTTTACCACAAAGAAAATGAAAAGGCTGAGGATCTTATACAATGCTGTTAGAACCAAAAGAGAAATGATAAGCACATGTGGAGGAGGAAGAAAATGAGAAAAGAGGAGAGGGAGAACTAGTATGAATGAAGAGATTACATGGTGCAGAGAGTGAAAGAAAGGAGGGGAAAGTGGTAACAGGGCAGCAAAAGATGCAAACACTCCAGGGATATTTTCTCTGTGTTTTTCAAGTAGCTTTAGTGCTTATTATACTGGGTTGGCCAAAAAGTGCGTCTGGTTTTTTCCATACGATGGTTGTAGTACAGCTTAGCTGTCTTTAACTGCATTTGAACAATTTTGTTAGATTGTATTGTGACAGCTGTCATATCAGCATGCATTTTAAAAAAACATCAAAAATTGGTAAGTTTTTGTTGTAGCCATTTAAATATTAAAGATGGAAGAAAATATGAAAGATTTTTGGCATATTATGTTCTAATATTTTAGGAACAGTAAAAATGCAGCTGAAATACAAAAGGAAATTATTTGTGCAGTGTATGGAGAAGGTGCTGTGGCTGATCGAATGTGTCAAAAGTGTTTTGCGATGTTTCGTGCGGGAGATTTCTTGCTCCACGGTCAGGTAGACCAGTTGAAGTGGATGGTGATCAAAGCAAGACATTAATTGAGAATGATTATTGTTATACCATACAGGAGATAGTCAACATACTCAAAATATCCCAATCGATAGTTATTGATGAAAATGAAAAATACATCTTTTATGGAAAAGACTAAACAAACATTTTGACCAACCCAATATTAGTTTCTCAGACTATTACTCAGGGAAAAGCATAACAATCACAATTATTTCTTATTATGTAATCAATATCCATTCCCCCTAAAATCTGTAGTATCATCTTTAATCCATTCTCATAGCTTCAGTTAGCACATCTAAGTTGCTAAGTCCTTAATTTTTATCTCCAGACCCAACTGTCCTCAAGAAAATACTGATGCCTACTGAAATAAATCAACCTGGATGGTGACACAAGTACCTTAAATTCAACTTATCCAAACCCAAATTTAGAACCTCTGATAAAGAACACTTAATTCCTGTTCCTACCTCCCCATATCCTTCATCTCTCTAAAACTAGGAAAGCTATCTTTTTTACTCAAGACTAGCAAATCCAGCCACTTTGAAGCTCAACAACTTCCTCATCCTTTATATTAATTCACTAATATCTGCTCTCACATGCACTAATAGTTCATGAATCTATCCTCACTGTCTTGGTGATTTCATCATCATTTCCTGAATTACCCTAAGAGCCTCCTACCTTCTCTTTCTGTCTTTTTGTGTCCTCTCTTTGCATTCCACTCTCTCTACTGTCAGTAGTGGCCACTGTCTAAAACACACATTTCATTATATAATTTTCTTTCAAAAATTTTTATGGGATTCCCCTACCTGTAAAATCAACCCCCAAGTTGTAAGCATGGCTTTCAATACTATCAACAAACTACATTCAACATTTCTTACAGTACTCACCTGCTTTTACTCTAAGCCAAGCCAAATTCATTTTTTTGCTTGATTTTTATCAAAGCACTTATCAAGGGTTAGAATTGTCTTCTTTATGTATATTGTTGGTTTCCTCCCCCACTAGGAGGTAAACTTTTTATTTGCTTTGTTTATTGCAGTATCTACAGTGCTTAGTACAATGTCTAACACATAGTAGGTACCCAATAAATAACTGTTGATTGTCTGACTGACCAACTCAGAATTATTCAGACAATAGCCAATGAAGCCCAAATCCGTATTATATATTGTATATTATTATATAGAATACATTGGCAACCACTTCCTCACTTTTCACATCACATTTCACCTCACATTTCACCCTAAGTAGTAATATTTAAAAATTGACACAATGGGGAAAAGTACAGGTGTGTGTATCAAGGAGATTCAGGTTTTAATTCTAGCTCTAATTGACTCAGTTACCTCATTTAAAAAAGTGAGAAAATGTTTCCTTCTTTACACAGTTATTTTATGTCATTATTTACACTGCAAAGATTCCTTCTTTCCCTTTCTTCCTTCTACCTTTCCCTCTTTGGGATAGAACCTGGTTTTGCAAGATAAAACCTCTAGTGTGAAGGAAGAAGAAGAAACGGACATTTCCACATGTTATTTTTTAACTCTCCCCCCTACACCTTATCCCCCTTGCAGTGTCTGGTTTGGACAGAGGCCTTAGGGCTCATCAGGTCTCCTCTAAAATGTGTCCATTTCCTCCATACAGTTGCCCCCATATCCACGGTTTCCCTTTCCATGGTTTCAGTTACCCATGGTCAACTGCAGTCTAAAAATATTAAATGGAAACTTCCATAAATAAATAATTCATACATTTTAAATTGTGTGCCATTTGGGGTGGTGTAATGAAATCTCATGCCATCCCCTTTTGTGTGTTCCACCCAGGACATGAATCGTCCCTTTGTCCAGTGTGTTCACGCAGTGCTCATGACCCACCACATAGTCAGTAGCTGGCTTGGTTATCAGGTTGACTGCCTCAATAATTCAGTGCTTGTGTTCAAGTCACCCTTATTTTACTCCATAATGCCCCAAAGTGCAAGAATAGTGATGTGGTAATTTAGACGTGCCAAAGAGAAACCGTGAAGTGTTTTCTTTAAGTCAAAAGGTATGTGTCAGAATAGTGTATATAGGGTTTAGTACTATTGCTTTATGCATCCACCAAGGGCCATGAAACTTATTCCCAGTGGACAAGGGGGGACTACTGTAACTTTCCCAGTCATGTGATTGTCCAGCCTAAGGTTAGACAGTTCTAGCAAGGAAAATTCTATTTGCTATTAGTTTAGTCACTAAAGAAATTATAAGTTACTTATCACAACCATCTAAAATTGTAGCATCAGCTAATGTTAAAGGTAGTTTTTATAGTAAAATAAATTAATTCAGTTATTTTTGGTGAGTCTATTTAAATAGAACCTTCAAGTTTCTGCAATTTCTTTATCAAGGCCTCTAAAGTTGTATTTTTATTGATATTTTAAAAATAAATTCTTATAACATCAAGCCCATAAAAGGTTCATCACAGACCAAATACCACTCTAACCTTTTAAGCTTTCACAGTAAAAACTGTCTTTTTTATTTATATAAGTTTGGAAAAAATACAAATGTAATCATAACCCCCAAGGCAAAATTTTATGGCAGTTTTCGGAACTCTTCACTATAAAACCTACTCAAACCTACAAACATAAAAGTTTCCAATAAAATTTGTTTTAGATACTGGCAATAAAACATTCTTTGCTTGCCTCTTAACTCCAAATTTTGGAGCCACAGCAATCTAAATGTCAAAGATATATTTCAAACCTCCCAGCCACACAAATGTTTAATTTCCTTCAATTGAAAAACACTATTATTTGTTAAATATCACTAATATTTCATATTTAAGGAATGTGTGTTAATGAGAACAAAAGAAAATAGGTCATAGTAAAGACATCATGAAGAGCATCACGTAAATTTCTAAGGCAACTTTAAGTAACAGTATATTACTTTAAAAATAATGTCGTTATTTTTCACCTAAAAATGCTTGTTATTTTTTAACCCAGAGGATGTTTCATAATCAAAATTTAAATAATAAGGGGGTAAAGTGTGCCTACAGCATACAAATGATTCACATTTGAAAAGTCTCCTGAGGACATGTGTATGCTCTACTGTTAATGACATTTGGAAACTGATTGCCATTTCAATTCTGACACTCTCTGTCCCACGGGGAGATGCTACCAAGGACTTCAACACGAGGAAGCATCTGGAAGCATCCTAGCTCTGGACTTTAATAATTGTACCAAAGTGTTCCTTTCAGGCCTCAGGTTTTGAAGTCAGTTTATTCCATTCATTGTTCTGATCTCTGTTTCTCAAAGGTGCCACACTTTATAAACTGGGCTTGTTCCTTTAACACCAGCATATCATTGTGCGGATGGTGCTCAGTGAGTGTCTTACACACGTTTGTTACTCTGCTCAGAGAGGAAGCATGCGGCGACATGGGCAAAGTCTTTGACACCAGACAGATTTACATTTAAAACAGCTACTGCCACTTTCTAACTGTGTTAGCCTAGCAAGTTAAGCTTTTCTAAGTGACAGTTTCCTCACCTGTAAAACTAGGGTGATCTTCCTTCCTATTTCTCCCTTCCTGACTCATGGTCCAGGACCTCCCTACTAACTCCCTACTAACTCCTTCAGTTTTATACTCAGTTTCTCTCTAAAAAACTCCTTGAACCCCGAGACAAGGAATCCTGCATAAGTGACTACAGTACCAAGAGAGACCCATAGGATACAGCTCTTTTCTTTAAAAAAGTAGATTCAATTTTAACCCTATTTTTAATAATATTTTATTACATTTACTTATTTTGAAAACTAAGAACAAAAGAGGCAGAAATAATGTGAAACAAAACCAGAATTATCGCCTGCACTAATTTAGGTCTACCTATACATAAACACAAAAATGAAGATGAAACAAAGAGTCATTATTATACACAAATACACATAAAAACAAAAATGAAGCATTTACAAAGTTTATGTTTTGTTCTTGGAATTGAATAAATATAACCTGAGGATCAATTTAAAAATTCTAAAACATTTTCAAGTTCAACATCGCACAATTAAGTATAAGAGCACACTTATTTCAAAACAGGGCTAACGAGATGTTTCACAGCAGCTTTAAGTCACTGTTGTATCACCGTTCAAAACCAGAGGAGCCAAAAGCTGGAAACTACATCAAGAATCCCCTGCCTCCCAAATAGTGAAATTGCAGTATAAAGTTTAATGGTATCTTACACCTATTTTTCCCTCCTCATCCTATTTCACTGCCTAAGCCATTTAAGTATTTAGTATTCATGAAGGTGTGTGAACATTAATTTTGGTTTTTATATACTTGTTTCAGACATACTTAAACTTAAGGTTGATTACTACACAAAGTATAAGGTAATAAATCATAATGCTTCTCCATTTCAGAGGAATAGATTTTATCAATCCTTTGCCTTAAATTTTCTCTGCTGGACTATAATATCCTCAAATATTTCCATATACTACATAGTTAGATCCTTTCAGTGTAGATCCTGAGCCCCAGCAGAAGTCGTTCTGTGAAAGGAGATAGTCTAATGATTAGGAAAATGATTACTTCAAGGAATGAGATGGCCCAAAGGATGAATTCCAGATTGATAATAATTAGTTGGATTCACCCTTAGTTTAACATGGAATCTAAAATTTCATGAGATCCAAATAGTCTTTCAGAACTGGAGGTTTAATGACCCAACGAAATATATCTTTCACATATGGCCCTTTCGAAATTACCTTAATGCAAGAAGTGGTAGGGGGATCTAACTGCCCTCTCCACCTCATAAACACACACACACACACACACACACACACACACACACACACATACACACACAAAATGAGTTGGGTGCTGCTGAGATAGATATGTCTTTGAGAACCACTATGTGATACAGGATATGTATACTAGGCTTAATAAGTATAAAGTTCTGCTGATAAAAATTTCCTTAATATATCTTTCCAGTTGATACCCATTAAATATTATCTAAAAATCTCTATTTAGTTTAAGATGATGTTGGTCTAATTGTATCTTTACCATTTGGGCTTTTAATTAATTCATTTGTTCAAAACATTGATTGAATATTTACCATATGCCAGGTACTTCACTGAATACTGAAAAGAATAGAACTATGCAGAGATAAATGTTGTCTTAGCACCCTGGAGATTTGCATATGATGGGTATTCTGATCCAGGTAACATGTAGTATACATGACCAGAGAGCTGTCCATGTCTAAGAGTCAGGGAATGCTTCTTTGAGCAAGTGGCCTTTGAGAGGAGACTGGATTTTTGTGGTCAGAGAGTTGGGGTAGGGGAAGGCAGAAGAAATCTGATAGATAAGGTGGCACCTTTCTCTGGAAAGGATTAGCTCTGTATTTAGCTTTCATTTTTACCTGTTCAAATAACTGCATTTATAATGGTTAAAAATAAAATATGAAAGCAAGGTGAAATTTGGCATTC
The DNA here is from genome assembly GCA_028533065.1 of Trachops cirrhosus. Taxonomy (NCBI): domain Eukaryota; kingdom Metazoa; phylum Chordata; class Mammalia; order Chiroptera; family Phyllostomidae; genus Trachops; species Trachops cirrhosus. Next base: position 45,018,932 of record CM052538.1, read on the forward strand.
TTTATGGTCTTTTTGCTATTTGAAAGGCTCTTTCATATGGGTTCGCTTGGAAACAGATGGTGTTTAGCAGTGACTCAATGAAATTGCCTCTCCTTATTTAGATTTTTGATTGAGTCCTTCTCTTAGGATGTACTAAAGAATTTACTAAAGAATTTAGTATTTACTAAAGAATAAATTTTTTGCTGGTATATTAGTGCTTCTTAAGCTGATAAAATTTCTACTCCCATAACCAATATTAAGATACATGGTCTGAGATATAGTTACACTGGCAATCCAGTCAGTACTTTTACTTCTTATGGTTTACCTCAAACAGGAGACCTATGTAATTGCTTTTGAGCTTTCCCATTTGTTTTCTCTTGTAAAAGAAAACAAAAGACTGAGAATATTAACAAGCCAGCTGTTAGCACTTTTTTGACATTTCCCTGTGGTCTGCTCCATTAGAGGGGGCTGTTCTTAATATCAGTTGGATTTCTTAATTATTGGTAAGCAGAGCTCTCTGAGTACTGGATCATGGGTTATCCTTGGGGGTCTACTGGTTAGGGTGTGAGTATTGGATAATGGGTTAATTGTGTGCACTCATATTTTGTCATGGCAATTTGGGTGTTCTCTCATCTTAAATCAGTTTATTTAAAATACCTCAAAGTGTATTTCAGATTACCAAGCCTTTCACTAAATTAAAGAAAACAACACTTTCCTTTATTTTCTGACTAAAGCCAATACAATTACCAGTTTTTAATTTGAGAAGTCACTTCAGATGATCTTAGATCACATTCTCTATATCTAACACCATGGGGAAAAAGAAGAGTAGGAAAAGCCATGGTCTTCAAGACATGAATTAACACCTTATTCAATTATTCAGGGTCTGTAAAATAGATGGAGTTTCTACCTTATTCCAGGTTTTGTGTTTGCCTTTGTGGAGGCAAAAGCAATGGTAACAATGGGGAAATTTTCACCCCAGGGTCTCCTAAACAGTTGATCCTTTCAAATGAAGTTCAATGTGAGAAAGCATGGTATTTGCTGTTCTAGAGGGAAAAAAGATGAGTTCTATCTAGTTAATTATGACAGTCAGCAAATGCCTCATTCCAGTCTCTGTGGTGGTAGCCTCACTCTGGGATAAATCAGTTTGTGTCTTTACAGTCCTGTTATGAGGGGTATTCATGGGAAAAGCAAAAGACATAGACCTGGATGTTTAGCCCTAAGGCAAAGAGATGATAGGAATAATTTACTTGACCAGGAGTATTTGAAAACAAAAACAAACAAACAATAAGTCCTATGCTCAGTAAACTCATTTACACAGCATCTCTGGAGTGAGCCCTCCACTGTCACACGTGATGACACTTGTATGGATCTAAGATCACACATGAAGGATGCTCCCCTCTCCCACGAGTCAGTCTTCACGAAGCCTGTGCCAACTGAAAACACAGAGAAAGCAAAAGATACTGAAGGGACTAAAGCCTATGGTGCTCTCAGAATCCTCAAACCCAGGTTCTTAATTTATCTGGGACAAGGTCAAATTTTATTCATACTTCTGACTGAGGCAGAAGCATAAATAACATGCAAACTGCTTCACAATTTGCTTAGCTGATGATTGTTTCCCAGAACTGACTCCATCAGTCCCAAGAACATCCTAAAGAAGTTGACCACTTCCCTGATTAGAAGATTTACAAGGCCATAGATTTCCCTGCCCCTCCCTGTACGTATCAGTCCACGGAGGACAACTAACTGAAATGATCTCTGTCCCTGGAACCAATATGGAGGCACTGTGAAGTGCAGGCAAATCCCCTGAGTCCTAAATGGCCTTCAACAGACATGTCCTAATGAAGCAAAGTTAAAAATCAGTAATAAATTAATGAGAATGTGCTTCTTAGTGGCAATCATCCATCCATTCCCTCTTAGAGCACCTTTTAATTATTGTTACTAATGACAGAGTTTGGGGGTCACTGATTTCAGAAAAGAAGAAAACTTTTCTGCTTTCAAGGCAGTAATGTGCAGCCTCTGCCTTTTGTTTATATGGAATAACCAATATGTATTACTAGTGGTTGTTTCTTTTTTAAATGCTGGGCAATAACATTGTTTCACTGGACTGAAAAGACACCTTCTAAATTTTCCTTTTTTCATTCAGGATGGAAAAACTGCCATTTGTCATTTTGGGCCGTTCATCATTTATAGGTAGTAATGACATGAGTAATATGCCCCACATGCCTTCTCTGTCTTCACAGGGTGCCTCAGTAATCCTTGTAGAGTTACAGAAGTAGGGGAAAACATGCTCATTCTTTTCTGTGTCTCATCCTTCTATTAACTGGGCTTTTTTTCACTCAGCTGTTTGCTGGTGATCTTCAGAGCTGCTGGCTAATGCAGCCTCTAAACATTTCTAAGATGCTCTAAATCTGCTAAGGAATTTGTCAGAGTGACACATGTTGGCAGCAATTTTATTTTACAAAAACCATGGGGTGAATGCACTACCTACTTCTCCTCCCTCCCTTTCCTTCCTTCCTACTATGCCCCTGACACATTTCAAATGGGGTGATTTTCTGGGGTTACCTCTCGTAGAAGATAACTTACAAGTGGGAAAGTATACCTCATAAAATGTGTCTCACAGCAAATGAAGAGCAATCATTATGAGTCAGTAATTTGTTATTATTTTCATAGGCAACCAAGATGTAATTGAGAAATAGAGGGTGAGGTCATCCCACTCACAGGACAGAGCATGGTACCAAGTCATTGTTCCAGAGCTCTGCTTGGCCACCCATGGAAAGTCTGTGCCCACTGCTGTCCTGTCCTTTTGCTTCAGCCACCAAGTCCATTTGATCTCTCCTCTCTCCTCAGACTTCCAGATTCAGAACTGGTGAAGAGTACAGAAAAGCTATCATAGAAAAACAGACAAGTATATTTTGATAGCAGCTTATGAGAAACTATGGCTTCCATCACTTTGCTAATCACTGTTCCAACTGGCTTGCTCCTTCCTACTTAACACAGGAGGAAAATGATATAGGAAGTTCTGGAACCTCACTATTAGGAAAATAAGGATAACAATAGATTTCTGTTTTTAGGATTTTGGTAAGTTTTACATTTTCAAAGCTTCTCCCACAATAATACTATTTTCTCCCTACTAAACACTGCTAATATAGGATCTATCACTTGAGCAAAAATAATATTGTGGGAGCTTTCAAAAACAATCTTGAGTGGAGGGACACTGTAGGATTAATACTTTTATTATTTTCAGGAAATTTTATTTATTATTTTTCTCATTTGCATATAGCTCATTTATTTAAAACCTTAAGTATTAATTCATTAAAGGTCTTAAATTCAGATCAGAATGTGGGTTCATTTGCTCTTTTTTTCTTTTTTCTTTTTTTAAAGATTTTATTTATTTATTTTCAGAAAGAAGGTAAGGGAAGGAGAAAGAGAGGGAAAGAAACATCAGTGTGTGGATGCCTCTTATGTGGCCTCCACTGGGGAACTGGCCTGCAACCCAGGCATGTGCCCTGGCTGGGAATCGAACCAGCAACCCTTTGGTTCACAGGCCTTGCTCAATCCATTGAGCTAAACCATCCAGGGCTGCTCTTTTTTTTAATTACAGTTGAAATTCAATTTTATTTTATATTAATTTCAGGTGTACAGCATAGTGGTTGGACAATTACATAACTTATTCAGTGATCCCCCTGATAATTCTAGTACCACCTGGCATAATACATAGCTATTACAATATTATTAACTATATTCTTTATGCAGTATTTACATACCCATGACTATTTTGCAACAACCAATATGTGCTTTTTAATACCTTCACTTCTGTCACCCAGCCCCTCAACCACTATCCTATCTGGCAACCCTCAGTTTGTCCTCTGGATCTATGAATCTATTTCTGTTTGGTTTGTTTGTTTCTTTTGTAATTTAGATTCAACAATAAGTGAAATCATATGGTATTTGCCTTTCTCTGTCAGATTTATTTCCCTTGGCATAATACCTTCTAGATCTATCAATATTGTCACAAATGGTAAGATTTCATTCTTTTTATGGCCAAGTAATATTCCATGGTATACATGTACCACAATGTTTTTACAGTATTAATATTTTTAAGTGAATTACAGGATCTATATGCAGTTCTTTCTACAGTGATCATTCTTGGGAGAAAAAGTATTGATCCCAGGACAATGTGAAAATTCCCCAAAAGAACCAAAGTTAGAATTTAATACAGGCAGCAGACTTGTGATTGAGTAAGCTGTTAACTGATAGGTTTACATAACTGAAGTGCATCAGCTGTCAGCAGATTCAGCACACACTTCCTAGCCCCTGTCTCCACAAGCCAGTAAGACTCAGACCCATTTCCCATTTTCACAAATTCTCATCTTCAGTTTAAAACTGAAAACTGAGTTCACCAGAAGCCTTTGTAAGAAATAAAACCTTAACAGAATTAGCATCACTTTTGCAATGTTTTCTGTCAGGCTAATGCAGCCCCCTTTGAAGAGAAACCTTCAAAGGGAAAAAACAAAAAATGAAATCAGGAATATGCAACTCAAAAGTATGATTGGCAGTGAAATAAGTTCAGCAAAATTTCTTTCAACTAGTTAAACTGTGAAACCTCACCCACACAGCAGGCAGCAAACCCAGAGTTACTCTTCCCCCTTCACGGGACTGGGACATCTAGCTGCCACCAGTTATGGGGCTGTGAGACTGGTAAAAGATGCTTTAGTTTATTTTGCATATCTATATGTTTTCCTCTTTTAAAAAATTATTATTTAATTTTTCAGAAATCCTAGAGATCTTGAGAAGAAAACCACAAATTTAAGGCCTTGTGGTTTAAAAGTTAAATTGGTAGTAACCATTAAAAGGGCTTCCTGAGTTAATTTGTGGGGTTTACCTGCCCTGTAGATCTGTGAGTTAGATTTTGTTACATTTGTACAACTGAGAGAAACAAAGAACTCTCCCATTTTTACCACATATTTTATCTTAATGCAACATTTATCTATTGGCCAATAGGTAGAAAATAATACTTTTATTGATGTGACCCAGAATTAAGGGGCAAAACCATGATAAGATATAGTGCATACATGACTTTGCTTACATAAAGTCTCTGTGATTAAAATATATTTGGCAACATACTTTTATCACATGCCTTGCATGATATCTTTATGTCCTCAGAGAGAACTGGAATTGCTTCCCCTAATTTAAATCCCAATGATCTATTGCTTTTTAATATTAACAGTCATTGCTAGTCTGCCTCTTGCAGCACAAGCAGCTTCAGCTCCAAATCTCAAGGTCTAAAGACCATAGTCATTTATCTAACGAGCCCCAGGAGGACCGAGTGTGGTTCAGCCCATTAAGCAAGCTGAGTCTCAAGCAAGAGCTGCTGAAAGTTGACCTGAAACTGCCAAAATCCTCCTTTGTGGGGTTTTGTTATGAGTCATAAAACTCACTTCCTCCATGGCGAACCCAACAGTATTTGTTAATTGTGTCTCTGCTCGGTGCCATAAGCTTTGCCTCACCAGAGCATCTGCTTCAGCTTCATCCGCTTGCTAATGATCAGTTTCTACTTTCCAGTCACTAATTTTTAAGAACCACCAGTGTGAGATAGTGAAAATACACACTTAAAAAGGTGTCATGAGACTCGATTTCTATTTCTATTTCTGCCAGTCATTATCCAAGTGACATTGAAAGACTCACTAGACCTCTCTGAACTTCAGTTTCCTTATCAGCAAAATGGAGGCGGGAGGAATGTACTAGATGCAACAAAAGGTGACCCCACCCCCATGGACTTTAAAATCCAGTTATACTCACATAGGAAGAAAGGACCTTTTTTCTGCTATTTTGATATAATTTTGGTGAAACTAAACAGATTTGCATGATGTTTTAAAAATTTAATGATAGTTGCCAAAATCTGTGGACAATTCTAAAATTGGAGAAAACCTAAAACAATGCAAAACAATTAAAATTAAAATAAAGACCTCTCAGTGTCACAGTACATTAGACTGATATAATTATTTAAGGATGCAAAAAATCAATGCAAATCTTTATTATTCATCTCTTAAAAGTCTCGATTTGCTAGACACAATACCTGGTGTTCAGTAGTATGTAGTTTCATTTTGTTTGTTTTGCAACATCTTGACAACCTGAAGTACTGCCTTTATTTTCTAAATGTGGGAATTAAAACACAACTTTGGAACCTCTGGTCTCTTTTCACTTATGATTCCCGTCAATTTCTTTGCAGAATTTGACTGTTGTCCACTTGCACTCTTACCAGGCTCTTCTCATTGGGCTTCTGTAACACTGTATTTTCTTTCCCTCTGCGACTGCTGCTCATGACTTTTCACTGGATCCTTTTCCTCTATTTACTCATACATGAGTGCCTTCCCCAGGTTAATCTTTCTACACATGTGCCATTAGTAATTTCTAACTATACGCACATAATTTGCAATGTAATTAATTTCTTTGTCTAAAAAACCTTTAGTGACCCACCATTCCTTTCAGTATCTACTTTAGTTTATTTAACAAAAAACATGCAGCCCTAGCTTACCTTTGTAGAATCATTTCCATTGTTCTCTGCCACAAGTAACTTATTCCATGTCCTTGATTAACTAAGAGCCATTCCCTGAACTCCCAAGGACTTTCAAGTGTCTTTTCCTTTACTTATGTTATTTCTTCTCTTAGAATACCTTTCCCTTCCTGCCTCCATCCTTTTATAGCTTAGAATGTTGTGTTTATTTTTGAAAGCCTTTTTTCTTTTTATGGCTTTACCAACCCAACAGGCAAAATGAATGGCTCCGAGGTCCCCCTGATTGCATCATCTTCATGTATTCACATAGGACATTTTCATGCCATTCTGTGGCAGGTATTGCATTATTATAATTGTGCATCTGGTTAGTTAATTAACCTGTATTTTGTAGAGAAGAAATATGACAACTTTATTGTGTTTTATCACTATCCCTTCAACTTTGTCAAATAGTTCTTCTATGACTCGGGACTAAATCTTGGGTGGATCCCATTATTTTTCTCATCTTTTTCAGGTATGTAAAATTGAATGCTATTTAATATTGGTTTTAAAGCAAACTTTAATTTTGTATCCAACTTAAAGCTTCTCTTATCCTCTAATTTAGATCTGACTCAACCTCAGAAACTTGAGAGCAGAGGGCAATTTAGGTCAGATTCTTCCTCTTCCACATACCATCTCCTCCCCAACTCACTAGATGCTGTTTCAAACCCAGCCAGAGCAAGCAAGGGAGGTGGGATTAGATAAAAGACTAAAATCTCAGTTGTCATTATGGTTTTAATCTGGTATTATCTGTTTGAGTGTAGCAGATGGCAAGAAATAAGTTATTTCTCTTGTAGAAACATTTTGTCAGTACATTAAATCCATTTGTCTTAGTTAATTCTGGCTGCCTTTATACCAAAATTCTGTAGACTGTCTGGAAAACAACAGAAATTTATTTCCTCACAGTTTTGGAGGCCGGAAGTCCAAATCAAGGCGTCAGCTTGGTTTGTTTCTGTTGGGAGCTCTCTTGCAGGTTTGTAGGTGGTTGTCTTCTTGCTTTGCCCTTATGTGTGTTGGGAGAAACAAAGAGAGATAGAAATACAGAGATAGCACTCATACTTTCTAGTGTCTCTTCTTATAAGGTACTAATCCTGTCATAAGTGTTCTACTTTCATGACTTCATCTAAACTCAGTTATGTCTCAAACGCCCCCATCTTCAAATACCATCACACTTAAGGTTAAAACTGCAGTGGATGAAACTGGGAGAGAGGTGACATGATTCAGTCCATAGCCTTACCCTTGCTAGTCACCATTTTAATAGCACTAAATCAATGTCAGCTCTGAGCATCCCGTGTAGTTATCTTCTGTAAGCCTGAGTCACCTACAGTCTATCCAGATAAACATAAAAATGAGTGATAATTTTCTAGATTCAGTCATAAATTGAGAGTTAAGCTCATTGTGCCCTGGAAAAAAACTGTTTATGAACTAGGTAGAAAACAGGCTTTTCCCACATACAATTCTGGCACTTCCAGAATAATGGCTTCAAACAAGTCATCTTAGTCATGGGGCCCCAGTTGCCCAATTGAATGAGTGGCAAAATGGAGAAATTAAAACTTTTCAATGCTTTCCTCTAAATTTTATAAATTTTGTTTTCTTTATTTCTCATTTCACGTGATTTTTTTTCAGTTTACCCATGGATAGAGTTTGCTGCAAAATGGGTTAAAATCATCACTTACACAATGTCTGTGCATAATTCACCTCATGCACAACTTTTAATGAATTTGTGGTTATGTGGAATAATAGTTCTTTTGTTATTTTTGTAGATTACAGATTCTAAAGTCTAATGTAACTGTTACTGTAAATCTGTCTAAATATCATATTGGGAAACTAGATGCAAACTATTTAGAAAAATTCTTACTTCAGTTGAGTTTGAGGTGATTTATTTTCTCTGTCACTCATTTGCAAGGCGTGTTTTAGGAAAATAAATAGTGATTTCAATGCATTAGTTTAATATTTATATTTTTGAACTACTTATTTGAAAGTGTACATTCAGGGAATATTTTGGGAAGGTCTTAAATTTGTACACAAGCTTTGATTTGGTTGAAGACATATACAAAGTATAATTTAATGTGTAAATATCACAAGAACAGAACATTATAAACTATACTATTTTTTCCCCTTTCAGATATGTCAAAGATAAACTTCACACAGGAAAATAGTTTCTGAAGATTTGATAATGCCTCTTGGTTATGGTCAGACATTTTGGGCGCTCAATCACTGAGCCTTTGGAAGACCTCACTCCCAACTCTATAGAATGCAAACTGTTTCCCTCCTTCTTTCTCACAAGCAATGGAATCTTTTATCTAGAGATTTCAGAGCAAAAGGTAAGAAAGACAGTTAATTATAGTCCAGGCTTCACACATAGAGTTAATGAATTTTAATGCACATCAATTAATAACTAATTTGGTTTTTGCCTGACTATAGATAGAAGCAAAAAAATGTGGTAAAAAAGTGCATCTTACAGTCCAAAAAATACAGTAGGTAACAAGAAGAAAAAAGAGTCTATTTTAATTGAAATATAATAGTCATTCGTCTATGACTTTGTGTCCCTGGTTCTATTTATCTTTAAGTCAAAATCAGAAATAAAGAAAATAATTTGAAGCTTCAAAAAAGGTATACATGACTCTTCACATATAAAACTCTTTATAACTCTATACAGCAATGCTGTTTCAAGGCATATTTACATAATGTGTAGGTGAAGTGGATATTATATTTTTAATTCTTAAAATAAATACATGGATAAAAGAAAATTAAGAAAAGAGAGATGGTAGAAGAGCTCAGGTTTAAAAATCTTGGTCTCACATTTTGGCTAGTGAAGAAGGAACAGATATAGGACTGAGAGTCTCATAAATCCACCTGCAATTCCCTCTAACCACAGCATAAAACACCATCTAACTTCAGTGTATCAGCAAAGAAAATAAAGACAATCAAGCAAGAGTAATCACATTAGTGTGGTATTGGCTTAAGAATGGACAAATATATTAATGGAAAGAATATGGAGTCTAGCAATAGGTACAAATATATGCAGCCAACTAATTTTCTACAGAGATACCAACATTATTCAGTGGGAAAAGAAATAGACTTTTCAGCCAATGGTGCTACAAACAACTACATAAATATTTATGGAGAAAATGAACCCTGATTCCTACATTGTACCATACACAAAAATTAATTTGAGGTGAATCACAGATTTAAACATGAAATCTAAAATCATGAAGTTCCTACAAGAAAAAATAAGAGAAAGCTTTTATTATTGTAGTAGGCATAATTTTTTACAGGATATTTTACACAAAAAATAAAAAAACATAAAAAATTGACAAATTGAACTTCATAAAAAGGAAATACTTCTCTTCACCAAAAGACATAATTAAAAATAAAATGGAAAGCCACAGCCAAGGAAAAAAACATTTGCAATGTATCTACATGACAAAGGACTTGTATCAAAAATATATAATGAGCTCTTACCAATCAATAATAAATAGACAAGCAACCCAATTGAGCAGCGTGTAAAAAAAAACTTGAGCATAAAGTTTTTCCAACTATATAACAAACATACAAATGTCTGATAACCACTTGAAAACATGCTCAATATCATTAACCATTAGAAAATGAAACATATTTAAAAACACAATGAGCTAACACTTTACCCCTAGTAGAGTGGATATGCTAAAAACACTGCTAAACTTTTTAATTTTTTATGAGTGATAGCAGTAAAGAACATTGATTTCATTCTTGTGAAGAAAGTTTTTTTCTGAACTGCAAATTAATGACTTTGTTGAATTTATCAGAAAACTTTAACTTCAGGGCAGAAATTTCATGGATAGAAAGAAACTAAGCTTTTGCATACTTGTGTCAAATGCCATGAGATGTCATATAAGTCAATAAGCAGAGTAAGCTAAAATTTTAATGAATTACTAAAGGCCAAATATATATTGATAGGAGGTGTGAAGTCATTTGTGGCCACATACGTAGGGGAGGTCTGCACCCACTAATATATGTTCCTCCATGAACCACATCAAAGTCAGAGAAGAGTATTTAGAATTCCAAAAAAATGTCCCTTATGACACTTGTCAGGGGGAGGGGGATAGCAGTCACCATCAAAACCCAACCCAAACTCACCTCCCTTAATTTCCCTATAGGAACATAGTCTACAAGGAGAAGAAGCCACAAAAATTTTGCTTAGGGAAGCCATTAAATCTACAGAAAAGAAATGAGGGGAAAAAGAAATTTCTATCTCTGGGGAAGGAGTAAGAATATGGATAAAGCAAGGCACTATAGCTGGAGCAAGGGCAGGGGTACTTGCAAAGGCCACACCACTTTGAGACCCAGGTCCACCCTGGCTAAGAATGAGGCTTAATCAGAACATCAGAGAACTTGCCCCTCCCCCACCTCCCACCACCATGCCAACAAACATTTGGTAATTATAACAATGGGATGCATGATCTTTTGAATGTATTGCTGGATCTGATTTGCTAATATTTTGTTGAGGATTTTAGTGTTTATGTTCATCAGCAATATTGGCTGGTAGTTTTCTTTCTTTGTTGTGTCTTTGTCTGGTTTTGGGATTAAAATGATGCTGGCCTTATAAAAAGAGTTTGGGAGTCTTCTGTCTTCTTGGATATTTTGGAATAGTCTGAGAAGAATAGGGGTTAGCTCTTCCTTAAATGTTTTGTAGAATATTCCTGTGAAACTGTTGGGTCCAGGGCTCTTGTGTGCTGAGAGTTTTTTGATTACTGCTTCAATTCCATTAGCTGTTATTGGTCTGTTCAGGCTTTCTGCTTCTTCTTGATTCACTATATTATAAGGCCACTGTATTATAAGGCCACTGTAATGAAACAGTCTGGTACTGGCATAAGAATAAACACATAGATCAATGGAACAGAATAGAGAGCCCAGAAATAAACCTATGCCTCTATGGTCAATTAATATTCAACAAAGAGGGCAGGAGCATACAATAGAGTAAAAATAGCCTCTTCAACAAATGGTGTTGAGAGATCTGCACAGCTATGTGCCAAAAATGAAACTTGACCACCAACTTATATCACACACAAAAATAAACTCAAGATGGATAAAAGACTTAGATATAAGTTGTGACACCATAAAAGTCCTAGAGGAGAACATAGGTAGGAATATTTCAGATATTCCAAGCAACAATATTTTCACCAATGTCCCCTAGAGCAAGAGTCATAAAGAAAAGACTAAACAAATGGGACTATATCAAATTAAAAAGCTTCTGCATGGCTGAAGAAAACATCAGCAAAATGAAAAGGGAACCAACCCTATGGGAAGATAACATTTACAAATGATACCTTGGACAAGGGTTTAATCTCCAAAATATATAAAGAACTCACATGACTACACACCAGAAGGACAAACAATCCAATATAAAAAATGGGTAAAAGACCTGAACAGACACTTCTCCAAGGAAGACATACAGTGAGTGCAGAGTCATATGAAGAAATGCTCAGCATCACTAGCCATCAGAGAGATGAAAATTAAAACCACAATAAGATACCACTTTATACCAGTCAGAATGGCCATCATAAACCAACAAACAAGTGTTAGCAAGGTTATGGAGAAAAGGGAACCCTAGTATACCATTGATGGGAATGCAGACTGGTGCAGTCACTGTGGAAAACAGTATGGAATTTCCTCAGAAAACTAAAAATGGAACTGCCTTTTGACCTAGCAATTCCACTGCTGGGATTATACACTAAGAATCCTGAAACACTAATTCAAAAGAACCTTTGCACCCTAATGTTCATAGCAGTATTATTTACTATAGCCAAGTGCTGGAAACAGCTTAAATGCCCATCCATAAATGAGTGGGTCAAAAAACTGTGGCAAATTTACACAATGGAATACTATGCAACAGAGAGAAAGAAGGAACTCCTACCCTTTGCAACAGCATGGATGGAACTGGAGAGTATTTTGCTAAGTGAAATAAGCCAGGTGATGAAAGAAAAGTACCATATGATCTCACCTATAAATGGAACTTAATCAACAAAACAAATAAGCAAGCAAAATAGAGTCAGAGGCATGGAAATAAAGGACAAACTGACAGTGACCAGAGGGGAGCAGGTAAGGGGAGAAAGAAGGGGAAAGGGTTGTCAAGAAACACATGTAAGGGACCCATAGACAAAGACAATGGGGTAGGAGGAGGATTGAATGTGGGAGGTTGAAGGGAGTAGGGCAGAGGAGAGTAATAGGAGTAATGGGGGACACCTGTAATTGAACAACAATGAAAAAAAAACAATGAGATGCAGATGGAGAGTTGTATTCTCTCCGAGGAGACAATATTGAGGGGGGAAAAAGCCTTAGAAAACTGTCCACACTTTACAACTAGAGAAAATTGAAGGCTGTGCAATAAATTGCAAATCCAGCCCAACTCCTCAGTATATTAACACAATTGTCCACCCTAAGAGCCTACCATGAAGTTAGGCATAACATATACAACTATAAAAAAGCATTTATCTCAGTATCTGTTGTTCTATGAAATATGTCTAGCTTTAAAAAAATTACAAAGTATTTGAAAATGAAAAAATAACTTTAAAAAGCAAAGCAATCATCAGAATCAGACTCAGATATGACATGGAAATTAGAAATACCAGACAAAGAATTTTAAACAACTATAATTAGTATGTTAAGGTCTTTGAATGAAAAGGTAGAGCACATGTAAGATCAGGTAGATATATCCATGAAAGAAGTAGAAACTATAAAAGTTTAATGGAAATGATAGAAATATACAACAAAAGAACAGAGAAAAATACTGCCTTCAGTAGACTGACATCATCAGTACACTTCATACAACCAAGAAAGGGATCAGCGAACTCAGATATAAGTTAATAAAAATTACCTGAAACACAAAGAGATGAAGAGAAAAAAGAGGTAGCATCCATAAGTTGTGGAACAATATCAAACAGTCTAGCATATGAATAATTAGAATCTTAGAAGGTAAAGAGAATGAATGGGGCCAAAATAATGAAATATAATAATAATGGCTAAGAATTTTCCAAAATCCCACAATTAAGAAGCTCAGAAAAGCATGAATTTGTGAGAGGTGGGAGGGGACACTCATGCATATCGTATTCAAATTGCTAAAACCAAAAATAAAGAGAAAAATCTTATAGTTAAAGGAAGAATTTCTCTGTTAACTACAGAGAAATGATAGAATTACAGCAGACTTCTCATTAGATACTATGCAAGAATGTACACAATAGACTGATATCTTTCACGTACTAAAAGAAATCTGTCAATCTAGAATTCTATACCCAGTATAATATCATCTACAAATTAAGGAGAACTAGCCCTGGCTAGTTGGCTTAGTTGGTTGGAACATAACCCCATGCACCAAAAAGTTTCAGGTTCAGTCTTCAGTCAGGGCACATACTTAGGTTGCTGTTTTGATACCCAGTCAGGGTACATCCAGGAGGCAACCAATTTATGTTTCCCTCTCACATTGATGTCTGTCCCTCTCCCTCTCTCTCTAAAATCAATAAAAAACATATTTGGTGAGGATTACATTTTTTTTAATTAAGCAGAAGTAATTTTTTCTTAAAAACATGAAATTTATTGCTAGCAGACTATCTAGAAAAGACTATCTTATTCAATCAAAATGAATATAAAAATTTAGATTTACACAATATATGAAGAACATTGGAAGGGGAATAAATTAAGGTAAATTAAATTTTTTTTAAATTTTAACTGCTCTAAAGATCACTGGAGCTAAAGATGGTAACAGTGTATTGTGTTTACAGCATATGTAGAAGTTAAAATATATGGCACAAAATGATAAAAGATGAGGGGGAGAAATTGGCTCCTTGCTACATGTGAGGTGGTGTAATATTATTTGAACATAAACTTAGAAATATACTGTATATATGTATGCAGACATACACATACACACATATAGTAGAATTCCTAGGACAACTGCAAATTTTTATAAATATATAAATAATAAGTCAATAGAGGAGATAACATAGAATCATGAAAGAACTTAATTAAGCCCAGAAAAGGCAAACCATAAAGAGAATTAAAGAACAAATGGAGCTAATAAAAATGACTGCTAGAGTCAAACCATTTTAATCAAACCCTATCAATTAGCACTTTAAATATATATTTAGGAAGGAAGATATATGTATCTTTAGTATATGTATATACACACACATATATAACTTCAGAGTCTGTTAAAAATGGAATGTTTCCTGATGACTACCAACATTTATTCTTGTAGCAGATATTGTTTCTTCATAGGATTACTTTTTAATGGGGCCCTGTGTGGTGGATATTAATGGTTATTTTAGAATATCTTTTCACTTTTGATTGTTTATCTGATCACAAGAAATCTGATAACTTTTTTGTAGTATTTGATAGGGCACTGCCTCATTTATTAAAAATGGATGACTTCCCGAAGTGCAGCATGTTTTTCCTTCTTGGCTAGCTTCCAGTGTGGAAAAATAAGTGCTCATAATTATCTGAAGGAAAGTGTTTGCATATTATTTCTTAAGTGTATAATTAT